>JALBCR010000805.1:0-136969 GCA_030710515.1 Abscondita cerata | reverse complement strand
GGAAGTTACGTATTGCTAAGAAAGTTGGTAGCCACTCCCTCCAGTGTAATGGAAGTGCTAGAAGAGCTGAAATATTTTTTTAATTAAATAGAACTTTTGAGCAATCCCCTATTCCAAATTTTTAAACAAATATGTCAACGGAAGTCCATAAACTTCTAATGAACGGGTTAGTTGAATCACCCTGTATAAGCATTATATACAGCAAAGAGTTTTTACATTACTAGAATAATAAAGCAATTGGAAAAATATTATTAGTGTCTATTGTTCAACCCCGTTCCATTATATTATTATAATTCCTCTCGTTGAACAATAGACTGTTCAAAATGGCGCCCATAAGAAAAAAATAAATTGACAGTTGTTCGTCCGCTATCTTGGAGAGTATTGAGAAGTCGACGCCATATTACAGAAAAATATGTGGCCATATTCTAATTCTACATGAAAAAGTGCCTGAAGAATGTTTAAAACAGGAAACGAAAATCGTAATTTTGTGATTTGTCGTAAACTGTCAAAAGATAGGTCATATCTGAAAACAAATTATTGTGTGTGGTATGAAAATACACAACTTTGCCCTAATTTAACCAATTTCCTATCTCTTAAGATAAGCGAGGTCCTCACAGTGGCACTCGAAAAACGGACACTGTGTATAATCCAACCTGGCAGAAGTACAACCACAGAATAAAGAGGTTGTAGAACTTAATTAAAAGGTAATTCGTCGCATCGCTTTTATTACAAAAACAACGAAAAATAAAATAAATACAAATCGTACATAATGTGTAAATACTTAAGGCTCGTTAAATATGTACTAACATCTTCAAATTTTTGTTAACTCAAACACATATAAATTATAAACGCCGAGAAATGACTGAAAGCTATAAAAAAAAAATAATACAAAATTAACAATGTCCACGATCTTCTACTCGTTTTCTCGGGGCGCATTTCAATATATTATCGACGCGTAGAATCATTTCCGCAGCTTCTACCGCAGATAACAATACCTGACGTTTTACTACGAAAGATTCCGTTATTCCTAGATCCTTTACATCGCCAATTGTGGGCCTTTTTCCATATTCTAAACCCATCGTGTTTTTCCCGTTTACGTGACAAGCTCTCAATTCACTTACTAACTGAGCTGAGTCATATCCGGCGTTGTCAGCGATAGTTATGGGCAGTTGTTGCAAAGCTCTACTGAAAGCTTCCATCGCGACCGCTTCCTTACCAGCAGTTTTCAAAGCCGCATTGCTAACGGCGACAGCCATTAGCATTTCGCTACATCCTCCACCATAAACAATTCTCGTTTCTTTAACGGTTGCAGCTAACACACAAAGAGCGTCGTGGAGAGACCTTTCCGCTTCATCAACAATCTGTCGAGTAGCGCCCCTAATAACGATTGTACAAGCTTCTCCTAAAGCGACTCCACCAAAACGCAAAAGAATGTCTTCTCCAATCATCACTTGTTCAATAACATTACATTTACCTAACTTTACCATTTCGGGGTTATCAAGTAGATACTATTTCACCTCCAGTGACGAGCCAACACCTCGGCTACACCGAAGTCTGCATGTTCGAGCAGCCATAACACCTGCATCAGCGAACAACTGCTCGGGATAGTTATAAATTAATTGCCTGTTAATAAACACATTACAATTATGTTTCAAGATTTTGTTGACTTTATCTTTCATCTTTTCTTTTTCTGCCATTTCAAGTTCAGCTATCTTCGCCATCGAATCTACTTTGATATGTGAACCAAAAACTTTAATCTTATCCGTGTCCATGGGAGTGTTAGCTATTAAGATGGAAGCATTTTCAATTCGTTTAGGTTGATGGAGACCAGGTTTCTTGTCTAATAGAAAACCTTCTTCCAAAAATGAATCTTCCAAAGTACCACCTTTCTTTTTAATAATTTGAATCGATTGAAGATCGCCGGTTCCTTTAATCTTAATACAGCATCGACAGCAAGTTTTGAGAAATGTTCTTTATAATGAGATAAAATTTTGAACTCAAAGTAGTACGTGCAATGTTCATCAGATCTTCCTTAAATTTCTCCGAATTGGCGCTGTTGTCGTAAGAAGCGGTTTGTAAAGCGTTATGAGCTATTTCAATAGCTTGACGCCAACCTGCTATAATTATTTGAGGATGAATTTTTGTTCAATTAATTTTTCGGCCTCTTTTAATAATTCTGATGCTAAAATGTATTACAGGTTTTTAAAATTTCAAGAACTATAAAACAACTTACCTAAGACTGTGACTGAAGTAGTTCCATCACCGACTTCGTCATCTTGTACCTTCGACATATCGACCAAAATCTTTGCAGCAGGATTATCGACACCGACGGATTTTAAAATTGTAGCCCCATCATTTGTTACTTCTACCTGTCCGGCATTACGGCCACTAGAAATTAAGATTTTATCCATTCCCTTTGGTCCCAATGTACTTTTCACTAGGTCGCCAATAGCAATTGCTCCCACAAAACTTGAGAGACGAGCAATTTCGGCTTTTTCTTCTTCTGCATCATATTTCAAAACGCGAAGCGGATTTAGAGAAACCTAAAAAAATAACCACGTGGGTATGACCGGCGATATACACTGCACCTGAAGTTTTTGTGACAAAATGAAAATGCAACTGTCGAAATGTAATCCATAATAAAAATATAGGAATTTGTTTAATAAACGAAATTTATGTAATTACTTACCATTGTTAATAACTATTCGTTTTTTAAAGAGAAATTAATAATAATAATTTCAGTAAACCTAGTTAGACGTCAATTAACAAACGACGGAATGGAATGGTTGTGCTGCCACCTACCACAAATTCTCCTAAAATAAATTTGGGGGCATTTTTAAAATGTGTACTTTAGGCAATTAATTTGAAAATGAATCTACAAAGTAAATTTAAAATAATATTAAATAAAATCCGATTATACGTAAAGGATTATTTGTTACTGTGAATAAAAAAAAAATTAGTTTAGATACCAAGCTTTGTTGAATTGTTTTTTTTTTGACGAACAACATTTATTTTTAAGTTTTTTGTAAAGCAATTTATTATGTAGCTCGGTTTTTAATTATTCATATTGAAATTTACACCACTGTGCGTGCAATGGGTGCATAGTAGATTTGGGAAACTTAAAAACTGAATATTTTTCTGTATATACAATATCTATTTCTACACACTAATTAATTATATAATAAAAGTGGGAATATTTAAAGTGGGTATACTTCTCCGGTAACAGTGCATGGGTGCATGAATCTTGCTCTGATCTCAATACATTGGGTGATAAATGCACTAAAAGACTTTATTTCTGTTTAAATGTTAATTGTGTTCACAGAATTATATTTGTTACTTTGTTTTTGATACCAAAAATATATTTCTTTTTCTTTTCAAACCGGTTCAATATAGGCAACCTTCCCCTACATGTTTAAACATTGTTAGTACGTACAATTACAATAATCTTTTTGTGCAATATAATATGAACAAGTTTATTTGCAGAACTCCACATCGTTCCAATACTAACAAACGTGTAAAAGAGTATCTAAAGTGTGAAAGCGACATATAACATTTTGCTTGAAAAAAATGTCTAAGAGCATTGCGTCGCAATTTAACAAAATGTTGATATCAGTAAATAAAAAGCCGATGTGATAAATATAATGCTGTAACAATGGACAACACTTTACGGATTCAGCTATGGTTATTTAAGACGGCCGCTTGATCGTTCTCACTTTATCATCTCAAAGACTAGAATTTTAAGTAAAATTTTTCTCGAAAAAGAAGAAAAGCTACCGGTAATCTAACAACGCGTTTTAAGGGGTCTAATGATCGTTAAAAAAAATTCGAATTTATACACTCGATTGCTGAAAAGCATTTCTCAATATTTACATTTACGTAGGTAAGATGTCAAAAAAGTTGCAGTTTTCAGAGTAGTCCCTCTAAAAAAGGAACATTCTGTTTATTCTTTAAAGTCGGCAAAAAACTTCTCCACAAGGCTCAATTGCTGTTATACGGGTTATAATAATAAAAATTGCGCCAAAGGTTGTCAACGAGATGACGTTTACTAGACTTTTTGTGGAGAAGAAGAAGTTTGTCGAAAATATTTCAAAGCTTATGAAATTTGTAAAAAGGCGTGTCAATAATTTTACTGAAAATCTTTAAATTAAAGAGCAAAATAAACTAAAGAAATAAATAAAACCCATTGCATCTTATTCTTAGATTAGCTGTAGCTTAAAGAACCTATGAATTTAAACACATTTTGCAGCGTTTTGCAGAAAATCGCTATTACCATACAAGGGCTGTAGGTTGGCTGTAGGGGACTTCATATAGAAACCAAAATCATTTTCAACCTCTAAGTTTAGGTATATGATATTGAAAGGGGCAATTTTATTGATAATGTGTGCTGTTGAAACACGTATATTTTATTTATTTATTTATTTAACTTCTTTACAGCAATAAAACCGAATTTCCATTGATTTGCAGCCAACAAATTTTTTTCATAACAAATTATATATAAATTTTGCGACAATATATACAGATTAATCACATTTAACTACTATTGTTAACCTATTTGTACTCAATACACATAGTGTATTGTAGTCATTTAGGTACCTACCGTGAGTACAACATGGAAGTTAAGTTGAGTGCTTATAAGAACTCCCAAATCTTTTACATCAGATCTTTTAACGGAACACCATCAATAGAATAATTATAAGGAATGGATTTGGATTTCCTAGAAAAACGTGTTACTAGACACTTATTCACATTGAACTCTATCTGGTAGTTAGGCACCATTGACAAAAACGATCTAAATCTTCTTGGAGTTGTAGACACTCTAGTACAAGAACTAATGACTATATATATTTATTACATCGTCAGCAAATACGAGGAAATGAAAATTTTATTACCTTCAATGTCATGTATCAAAATTAAAAATAAAAATAGCCTGATGGGAATTTTGAGGTACACCTGATGGCACTATATTATGGGATATGAATAATTGGAATTTACCTTCACGATTTGAATACGGCCACTCAAATATGTCGAAACCCAACTCAATAGGGAACCGGTAACAAAAGCTTATAAGTTTGTTTATAAATTTATGGTTAATCCTATTAAAAAGCTTTATTTTGCTCTATAACTTAAAGATTTTCAGAAAAAAGTGTTAAATAAAACGCAAATTTTATTAGCTGTGAAGGGTATAAAACTATTTTGTTTTAGGATCACATTCAAACAGATATTTGGAAAAAATATTTTTTGTCAATACATATACCCACCTGTATACAGAAATAGAAGTGTTTTTTGGGATGAGTTTAAAGAATGAACACAATGTTCTTTCGTATATCAATTTAATTTAAAAAGTTATGTTGTTGTGGTCTGTGTAAGGTATGATCGAATCATCTATTTTGTATTTTTATTGAATATTTATTTTTGGAAGAAAATGTCAAGTCAATAATAAAAGAATAATGCTTGTCGGCTCTTATGACATCAAAAGTTGTAGATTCTTAACAGTTAACCAAATTGTAAAATCTAATATTTGTTTTTATTTATTCCAAAATGTTTGAAGAATTCAAATCTCCACATAAAATCAAATTATCATTTACATCACAGGCTTCCGCAATGAAGTTTAAAATGCTTTCAATTTTGGTTTTAGGTCCATTGTAGACATTTTTGATTCTGATTTTTCAGAGATAAAGTAGTTGAAAGCCCCGTCCTGTAGGATAATATAAGCTCCTCATGACTCCTAATGCAGTTAAGTGATTTGTTTTGTTAACTCGCCACCACAGGTTGCATGCAAACGAGTGTATAAAATAAATTATTTGGATTGTCTTAAAACTTTTGGCAAACCAACACATCTTAAAATTTTTGAGTAATAACGTTAGGAGGCTTTTATCGTTACGTGAGAATAAGTTGAAGAATGAATGTAGGCGAGTACTTTAAAATGATCGAATAACTTTAAATAACTAACATAAGTTAATAATTTCGATCTTTTACTATAATAGGACAATAATGTAGGTACGCGTTTTGATTTTATTTATAAATAACGGAAACAATTCTAAAATAAATTAAAAAGTTCATTCAAATAAAATACATTTTGTTGGGTTGTCTTCTTATGATAACAAATTTGCATTAAACGTACAAAATTTTAGAAATTCATAAATTTATTAATAAATTAAAATCTTGTATTGTCCGGCATTCGTTCAAAATACGCTACTTGATTATCTTCCACTTTGTAGTCGTGAATCCAACGGCTCCCTTTTCGCAAACTTCCGTCTATCCCGTCCTTCCACACTCCTGCAGGTAAATAAACTTCTCGTTGTCGCGCCCCAAAGTACAATACCGGAGCAACAATAAGATCTTCTCCGACCGAAAATTCATCTGCTACTATGTGACAAGCTGGATCGTTTGGTTCGAGCATCCATAAAGGTCGAATCATCGGCAAACCAGAGTCCAGAGCTTCGTTAGCGTATTTTTTTAAGTACGGTGTTACCTAAACGAAATATAATTATAGGTGTTTTATTTATCATTCGATTTTCAACTTACAGTTTGCTGCCTTAGTAGTGTCAATATTCGTGCCATTTCTAAAACTTTATCATCACCGTACTTGCTGGGCAAGTGTGTAAAACGAATTACTGGTAGAAATGTTGCTAATTGCAACCATCGCACGTAAAGTTCTTTATCGGGAAGAAGAACATCGGCTTCGGAGCTTGAATTGGTGGTGGACCACCACCCGGGTGCTTCGTAGTCTCCTCCTACGGCCCCAGGTATTAAAAATGGATATCCTATTAGTCCGTACGTTAATATGGTTGGAATAACTCTTTGCAATCCGTCCCATGACGACTCAAACTGCGGTAGAGACACGAATGCCGGCGTTCTGGGCATTTCGATCGCGCTGTTAACTCCAAATATGCTGATAGCACCTTGAAGACTGTTAATAAACTGAGTCTTATAATGATCCGGATTAATTAGACGACGTTCGCATTGATAATAATGCGGCATATTATAAGCGACTCCTAAATCTAAATAAAATGCGTCGAATTTATATTTATCCATTACATTCCTTAGTTTCTCCAACAACCAAGGAATAGTCTTATTGTAAGTTACATCTAAAACGGCGGCGCTTTCGAGCGATTTATAACGCGTAAGAGCAGGTATTCGTCGGTCACTAAAACGTTCCGAAATTAAATACCTTTCTTGGACCGCGTGAGCAAAACTTTCACTTTCGGTCGATATGTATGGTTGTATAGAAAATACAATTCTAAATCCTCTTCTATGCATAATAGTTATCGTTTCTTCCAAAGTTGGAAATCTTTCAGTATCCACTTTAAAATCTCCTACCTGTTTTTGCCAAAATTCGTTGATGAGGACGTGGCCTTGTTTTAAAAACCTAAAGCTATAACGTCGTCGGTGTAGTTAGCGACGGCGGATTCAGTAAATTCTTCTTTGGTGGCGGTCGTTATTTCCCAAAGTGGCTCAGTTAACAATGAATAAATAATATCGATATCTTTTTTCTTTAAACCGTCCCACAATGATTTTTCAGTCATATAAGAATGCAAACGCGTTACATTTGGTCCAGTACACACACTATAATTAAGATGCGAAAGGGGATACAATCTATTCACAAACGAAAAGTCATCGTATTTTCCACGGAGACACAATTCTCTTCCGTTATTATCACCAATCGAGACGTATAAGGGAGTCTCGTTATCTATTAAAATTGCGACACCTTTAGAACTAATAAAAAATCTTCTCAACACATTTCCCCATTCGTGTTTCTCTACTCTCCCAGTAACAAAAGGCGCAAAATTGTGTAATCCTTTTTCTAACGGCCAAGCAGATTCGGACGTTTGTCCTCCTCCGTACCAGTGACCGGTACTTGGTGAAAGATCGTAACAATCGGTGGGATGAACGTGTTCAGATAGTGAGATCCACTGTAAATTGTAACAATTAACTTCCGCGTTTAATTTGTAAAATTGTAAGTAGAGACGAGCCCTATCCATCCATTCTAAACAAATACTTCCATCGTTACGTTCGTCTGTTGGCATGCACGAGTGCGCTTCTTTGTAATTCATTTTAATGCCGAGTCTTCCCCGAATAGCATCCATCCCATCTGCATTGTATATTTTCATAACCCGATCGCCTTTATTAAATTTAATTTTTTCGAAATAGGCTCTCTGGAGAACTTTTTGTTGATAAAGAACGTACGCTAAAGTTACCAAAAACACGATCGTTAAAAATAAGAAAGCCACACAAGCGCGAATTTTGTAATCGTGGGGTTTCTTTTTTCTGAGCACGCCTGGTAGTACCTAAAAAATGTCGTTTTTAAAACGAGAATTATTTTTCTTGTGCTACTAACTTGCATTTTTTCACGGAGAAGACTGGCCAAAGAGTTAATGGAAGTGATTGAGTTAGCTGGCGAGTTGCTTCGTTCGTCATCGTCACCATTTGGTTTCAACATTTTCAAAGGAGGGTTTGTAATTGATTTTCTTCTGCAATTGCGTACTGGTACCCTAAAATTTAAATTACCTATAATTATTACATTCCCATTTTTTATATACTAAATAAAATTGTATACTCATTTCATAGTATAAATGCGATTTGTAAATTTATTTCTTTTACATGTTAAACATGTTAAAAATATTTTTTCCTTCAATTAATTCTATATGATGATATGTATAATCCTTCTAGATAGAGGTAAATAAGAAAAATGACTAATGGCCTTTGTTTTCAATAAAAGGGACCGACGTTTTAAACGAGTACTTTATCAAGGCTAAATTTATTTAAAATACCGTGTTGGTTAGAAGAAGAACTCGCTTGCTAGGGCAAAACGTCGGTATGTTGATGGGAAACAAAGTCCATTTGTTCGCTCTCTTTTAATTACGTTAACCTAGAAAGATTATACACATCATCAGAATTTTTTAAGTCAATTTAGTATTGCTTGGTTTAAGAAAATGTTAACTAATATAATTTTTTTAATTTATCGTTATAGATAATGATATAAAATATCAAGTACAAACGTGACATATGCCTTAAAAATAAATTGTCAGTTACAAACACTAATTTATTAATAGATACCGACGCTTTAAAAACGTAGTAGTTTATAGTTTCGCATTGCATGAATGAAGAACAATTGATATTCAAAAACCAGTTTTTTTGTGTACATACACATCTTCGTGTTAACGACCTATGATACAAACTACCTGCGAAATTTTCTGTTTTCGCATTTTTATTTTAAATGATTTGAAATTGCTTTTTAACCTTCTTATTTATGCTAATTTGTTTAAAAGTAATAAAACGTTATAATTTATTATGTTGTCTAATTGATAAATTAATGAAATAATTATAATTGTTGTATAATTTTAATTTTTAAATGTTATTAATTATTCTTAAAATTACGGAAATGCTCCTTGATTTAAAAAAAAAGTTTTGGCCTTTTGTGCAAAAAAATTTGATCAAAATTGGGGATGGAATTGGTTATAGAAATCAAACTTTGAATAAAGCAGATATAATAACCAACCTGTTATTATAGAAAAGAGAATCTAACGAAACATTTCCAAAAATATAAACATATATGGTGTTCCATTTAAAAAAAAAGTAGGTTGCGTTTGGTCTAAATGAAGCACTCTGTATATTCAAAAATACTCTTATACAGTGAATTACAAAAAATACGCATCATATGCAAAACTTTTTTATTATTAATTATGCCGTAACTGGGAGTGAATCCGTACAGTTTTAGCAGTTTTTGTTCTTAAATTCAAAAAATTAATAAAATACATTTACCCTTCAGAAACATTATGTGTTAACCAAATTTTTACTGGTTCGTGTCTATTTTTTTTAAATACTGTCTGGATTGACCACTTTGTGTGGGGTGAACATGAAAAATAATATTCATGTTACCATATGTGTTGTGTTGGTTCCGGGCAAGAAATAATATAAAAATATTTTTAGACCAAAAAATATAAAATGAAAAAAGAAACACCCAAGTACATCATTTGTTTTTAAAAAATCGTTATTGTACGTCCAGCGGTTGGAGCAACTGGGTTGCATTTGGTGCTAACAACACGAAATTAAAATAGTTTTGCTGGCAAGCCTCAAGGACATAGAGGCTTGCCAAGTTATCGGCTTTCAATACTTTTTCTTGGCAATGTTATGAAGTAAGGGAGGAGCATTTTTTCAAACAAGTCTTCATACCTTGCCATGTCATGTCAAACCAACCCGACTTTGTCCGATTATATACTGTTCCCGCTGGTCCTCCTTCTATCCATGTTGGATACAGATGTCATTTTTTTCTTCTACTTAAGAAATGGCCATTGCCTACCTTGTTTCAGAGTCTATATAACTTTCAGGTGGTCAAAAATGGAAAATTTTGGTATATGGTAAAATTCGGCTCCTTCCCTTAACGTTTTTTAACGTCTTCAATAGCCTTGGTTAAATTTTCTTCTTTGTAATTCATGAAATTTCTGCACTGTCGCCTCATCCCGTTTCGCCCCGCCTGTAGACGATTTTTTGTTAATAATTTTTTATAAAACAAAGTAAGCAAAGTTCAAAAACAATTTTATGGGCACCCATTAACCATAAAACGCCAAATGTGTTCCAGCCATTTTTCGTTTGGTATAACTTTCTGTTTTTTGTGGGCAAAAGTTTCTCTTTGGACTTCCTTGAAAATATGAAACCGAAACATTGTCAAAGTACGTACCTGGATTTTAATTAAAAATTTTAAAAAGCACACCAATCTTTTTCAAACGACACTGATGGGAACTGAACCAGTTTCAACAAGAATCGCATATTTGCAACGATGCAATTTAATAACCTTCAATAAAAAAGGCACAAATGCGTGTTTGTCCGTGTTCACTCCTACGTTCCGGATTCACCCCGAGTTACGATATCGTAGAGATGACTTAGGAATTAGTTCTTGCTTGGTTTAATACCAAAATAACACTCATTGGCGGCGGTGAAGGGGTTTTGTTGGTATATGTCAAATTTGACAACGTCAATATTAAAATATTAAGAAATGGGTTTTTTTGTAAAATGTCAGAAATAGTCATTCAGCCTTGTGATGTATCAAGTAAACATTATATAACGTTCACGTTATCGAATTGTTTATTTTTTTTTAAATTTTATAAAAATTTTGATATTTTGTCAGATTTTAAATGCTTAGTTCTTTTTATGTTATTTAAATTTTTTTCTCTTCATTAGTTCAAAATAATGCATAAAAGACAATTTGAGACACAAATTTCAAAATTTTTATGAACTTCGTAAAAAATGGTCAGTATTAAACTAAAATTGGGTTATGGTCTAAAATATCATTTCAAACTATTTTTCTCAATGACTATTTCTGATATCTTTACAAAAATACCATTTTGAATATTTTAATATTAACATGTCAAATTTTACTAAGATTTTACTCCTCCGCCAATGAGGGTGATTTTGGTTTTAAACCAAGTAAACCTAACCCCTAAGTCAACTTTTCCATATAATGCGTACTTTTTGGAATTCACTGTATAATGAATCATCTCGACACCTCATCTAAACTTGTTTTTTCTACAACTTGGATTTTCAACGTCCAAGGTTATGTTAAAATTTATTTTAATTAATTATCTTAAATTTCTTATGTTTAGATTTTTATTATTTGCATTATTGTTTATTCAATTATCATTCACAATTTACGAATTACAAAGTATTATTTATGTTAAGTAATTATTTCCCCCTTAATATAACTAATGAGCACAATTCAATTGTTTATTTCGAAATAAACAATTGAATGGTTTTTGGTGCTCGTCCTTCAAGAAGTCTAATTACCAATCAAAAGTATTATTTGTATTACGTTTTTTTCCTCCTGTAATCTTAAAAAAAGAAAAATTTTTATCAGGCAATTAATGAAGCTTCAAAAAAATTTAAAATACCAGTGGGGGTGCATATTTTTTTGAATCTTCATTGTTTAAAGATGATAACAAAATTAAAAAATATTTTACTATTCACCCTGTATAGGCATACATGCAATACAATAAACGAGAACTATTTACCTTATATCTTAGGCGTTTTTTCTTTTGTTGAACGAGTAATTCTCATAATATTAATGGTTACGTTCACTCACTCTGCATACGCTCACTTTTTTTAATTTAAAAATTTGTTTAATCAAATAAATGGTACTAGTATTGCATTTTCATTTTAAACTAGTTTGCAATGTCTTGAAAAATGCATTTGAATGAAAATAGACGATTAAAAGGTTATCATAATGTTACAGAGATACTGTAAGTGTCAGTAAATGTTACATAATTTAAATATGGAACATTATTTAATTGAATACATTATTCAGTGTAAATTCTTTTATACTTTTCTTAAATGTCATTGACCATTTTTACTATCTCAGTTCAAGACCAACAGTTTAAATTTGATTCATTCTCTTTCTGTAACACATGTGCTTGTTTTAAAAAAAGTTTGTGAAGCAATACGAGACAAATTAGATTGAATTAAATAGAAAATGCAGTGATGACTGCACCGACCGAATAGGGTAAAGCACTATAAGTAGGTGCGATTGTAAGTTTTATTTTATTTTTTATTTACTTATTAGATTTTTTTCGTTTTCATTAGTTTATGTCTATGTATTTTTGTTGTAGAGTTTTTTGTTTCCTTTGACTTTTTTAAATCTTTGTTATAATTTACTTATGCCAAACCAATTTTATTTTGTGTTTTTGTGGAGGATTTTTTTGTCTTACGTTCAGCATAAAAGTATGAATATCTAAAACAAAAATGAGTGACAGAATGAAAACACAAAGTATCAATAAATTAGTGATGTTGGCAATAATAAAGAAATAAATTTATAAATCTTCCTGATTTTAGTGTGGATACCCACTCAAAGCTACAAGTTGTGGTGAAGACATTTTTATTCATGAAAAGTGAAAAGCAAAATGTGTTCTGCTTTAATTTTGTTTATTGAAGCTGTTATTTAGCAACACTATTGAAGAAAAATAACACAATCAATTAAAATTTTTTCAGCGTCATCCTTGCCTCAATACATACCTACAGTTGCTATAAACATAATTTTTTCATGAGTGATAACAACATGTAAAAGTTAAACTGAAACAAAATATAAAACAAAGTTTGTTAAGAAAATGCGATAATACTGGATAAGTGCAATTAAAACACGTGCAATATTTTGGTCTCCAATCAAAATACTACGTTAAGAGACTAATGTAAAGAACAATTTATAGTGACGAATAATAATAAATTTATTGTGAAATAAACATCAACCATTAAAACTTAAAATACATTTGATTTTTATCATTATGATAATAAGAAAATATAACGTAATATAATGCTAAAAAAGAAAAAGATGATTTATAAAAATATTTTTTTTTTCTTTTTTTTCTCTTTAAAGCTAATATTGATGGTCATTTATTACAATGGGGGGCAGTTCAGGCTAGACCAATATGTTCTTTCACTACTCCCGATACAACACAGTTCAGCAATCCTTCGCTTTAGGATTATACATACTTGAGATATTGTAGGTGAACGATTTTTTAAAAGTTGCAAGATTCTGTCGGGGAATTGTCAACATATCTTTTCTACATATGTTGATAAAGTGGTAACACCAAAAAGAAGCTGGAAAAAGATTGATGTCTAGGGAGTAGGGCTGATAAAAAGAAGATATCAATTTAGAGAATGTTTAATAATGAAGATTTATAAAATATGTGTTACTTGTTCGTAAAACTAACTCTCCAAATATAATTATTCATTGTAATAAAAAAAACAAACAAATTTATAAGGAATTAAAAAAATGAATTTTTTTCTTATGAGATATTTATTGACCATTTCATGAAAATATTTACAATATCTTATTTAAAAAATATTTTCAATGCAGTACCAGTAATTATCATCAAAGGCCTGACTTTGAAAGCTTGCTTATCCTAATTATGGAGTTTAAATTAATTATAAATAATTTATATACATTTTTAAATAGAAATTATTATTCAACAATTTGAATATGCTAATAAGAATAAAATAAAAGTGGATATTCACAAAAAGGGAATTACCGTAAACAAATTTTGTGTTTTATTTAAAAAAAAAAAGAAATGACTAAAGTTTTCGCCATTTATAAGAAATGCCCGAAGTAATTGAATTAGCTAAATGGTTAAACATCATCAATTTACAAGTTTTTTTGATGATATCACGCCAAGTGGTTACATTGGTTATTTGTTGAAAGTTCATTCCAAGTGTTTAATAAAGCATGCAACTAAATACCTTTAAAAAGAAGAGTGCACAACAATTTAACTGAAGAGCTTCTAACAAACTACGATTATTCTATCTAGAGGCACCCAGGCTTATGTGCCTTATATATAAAGTGCAATTACGATTTCCGCAGAACGTTTATTAAATTACTTCAACACGTCTGCAGCTTCAAATCATTGTTCCAAATTGCATGTAGTAAGCGTGAGTATATTAAAAAAATCTAATTAATTACCTAAGCTCCTCAGATGCTACTTCAATTTTGTCCATGTCGTTAAGTTTTTCTTTTTCCATAATAAAATTAACACTTAACACTTATGAATTTAATTAACTTTAAAGTACACACTATCTTATCTAAATTTAGTTGATGGTGCTTATCCTTATAACAACTTTTTCGGGTACGTTTTTAATAATTACAACCCGTTTGTTAACTTTACACATTAATGAATATCGACGGTACGGTTTTACCAGGTAACACTAAAGGTTGTATACGTATGTTGACTTCACTTTTATTGTGTTATTTTATTTGGCTCTCACACCGACAAAACTAATAACTGATGTTTGTGTTTGATTAACCGTATTTTTTGCCTTTACAATTATGGCGCGTGACTAAATGAGTGTTTAATTAGTCAATTTGTACACAAAAATTCAACCCAATGCAATTACAAATATTTTTTCCCTGATTAATTTAATAGTGCTTTTATTCTTGATCGCTCCTTTTAAAGAAATGGGATTCACGTTTAGTACAAAAAAGTGGAAGGAACTAATTTAGAAAGGATCCATCCAAATTATCAGTTTTCAGGTTAGCAATAAGATTATTCTGACTAGTCTCATCGAATGCTTTGCTAAAATCACTAAATACTGCATCACTTGATAGTGTGAGTAAATAGTACGCAGCAAACAAACTGAAAGGTTGGTTTGTGACTCTAGATTTACCCTTTCGTGAAACCAGGTTGATCAAAAGTGCAACTTTCAAAGAGTTCAGGTATGCAAGATCAAATAGTAATTCGTCTGTAGTTTAGAATAAAGAGATTTATCTCCAGATTATAGATAGGTGTAATAAGGCTAAATTTTAAGTTAGAAGAAGAAAGGGACCAGTTGAAGAGATCAGTTAAATGTAGCATTAAAATGAAAGCACGATGGTTTAATATAATTGGAAAAATTTGGTCAGCCCGACCCTTTATTTTGATAAAAAGACAGACGTTTCTGCAGTACAACATATTAGCAAATTTGAAAGAAACTCAAAAAATAATCATCCGGAACTTTATCAGCATGAGAACCGAAAACACATTATCAGCAAATAAATCGAATACACTTTTACCATCATAGGCTGTTTATACACAATATCTTGTTTGAATCCGCTTTCCGAGATGGAGATTCCGTTGTTGATTCAGCCAATTGTCAGTTGACAGGTATGTTTGGCCACAAGTATATGTCCTGAAAATTCTTGCGGTACAGTGGAAAGAGCTTTCCACTGAATAATTGATGTGTTCAATTGGTACCGCGGATATTGAAAAAAGAAAACAAGGAAAAACAAAACATGGCGTAAACATATACCTAAAAGTACATTAAAATGTGTTAAATGCGGTAGTGTAATACCACCCTGGATGTGTGAAATATATAAGTGCAAAAATATTGGATGACAAACAACTAATACGTTGCGAATTTAATTCATTTACTATAAGTGATTCCGACATTAGTGATAACAAGAGTGCAGACTGTGGTTTACAAGTGTTAAAAATGGAATTACAATACTTACACGAGTTAATAAAGCATAAAGATAAAATTATTAATAATCAAGAAGACCTTATAAATTCCTTAAAATCACAAATTCAATTAAATGAAACACTAATTAACAATGAAATTTATCTTTTCAAAAAGAATGAGCAGAAAATTAATCAAAATAATAAAACATCTGGAATTTCAGATACTCTAGATGTAAATCCTTCTTACAGCAAAATGGTACAAAATAAAAGGAAACATATAGTATCTAGCATTGCTTCTTCAGTGGAAAGTAAACAAGAAATTAAACATCAGAATGTAAATGTTCAAAAACGGATTATGAACAAAGTAATCAACTTAAATGAAGTTAATAATAAACCTTCCAACTCCTTGACAACTAATACAGAAATTGCTACAACGATGATAATTTTAAAACCGTGAGTTACAAAAAAGTAAGCCTAGGAAAAATAATACTACTTTAGGGAGTAGCATTACAGAAATTGACTTAGCAGCAGTAGTAAGTAGAAGGAATATATTTATTTCAGGACTTGGTTCCTGAAACAACAACTACTCAATTACTAAACCACGCTGATAAACATAATATAAAGGTACTTGAAATTGAGAAATTAAACACCCAAACCAAAACCATATCGGCTTTTAAACTAACAATCGGATCAAATGATGTGGCGAACATTTTCAATCCTGAAATCTGGCCGCGATACACAATAATAAGACCTTATCGTAAGAAAAAAAATTTTCAAGTCCGAGTGGTCAATGAAGATCCAGTTTGGTGACTCAAGATAACATTTTGCAATCCCAAAATGGTAAAGAACCTACAAGTATAAAACTAAAACACCAGTACAAATCACAAGACACTGTCGAATTAGGGATGCTTAATTCTGAACATTAACATAAACAGTATAAGAAATAAATTAAATGATTTTGACGTTCTTTGTTATGAGGTTGAACCTGACATCTTATGTATAACTGAACATCATCTAAAACAACCAGAAATATTATCCTATATTCCTCAGGGTTATACTGTAGCTAGCGGGTTTTGTCGTTCTAGATTGAAGTGTGGTGGTACTGCCATTTTTGTTAAATCAAATGTAAAATTTGCAGTGCATTCGATACCATTCGCACCGGCGGAACAACACTGTAAATTTTCATGTGTTCAAATAAATGTAAATGGGAAACCTACAAATGTATTGTGTTTATATAGGTTACCATCAGGTGATTTTGATTTATTTACTAATACCTTAAATAAGTTACTAGATTATAGTTTTAATAGGAAGAAACAAACTGTTATTTGCGGTGATTTTAACGTTGATTTCTCAGAATCAAACAACAGAGCTGTTGAACTGCTCTCGATTTTCTCATCATATAACCTTATTCCATACGTGATTAGCTATACGCGTATAGGGAATGGATCGGCTACTCTGATTGATAATATTTTTACTAATATTGTTAAGGATCAAGTGTGCTGTAAAGTACTGGAGGTTCCATTATCTGATCACTATCCCCAGTTACTAACCATGGAAGGTGAGGTAAGAAAAAGACAATTACTATTCCGCTGGAAATGTAGTTTTAATCACAATACAATATTCAAAATTTTAAGTAGCAGTTATCTTTAGTAGATTGGAACAATGTTTATAAAACTAAAGATGCTAATAGAAAATATGAAGTTTTCTTTGAAAATTTCAATTACTATTTTAATATAAATTTGCCTTTGCGAAAGCTCAATCTCAATGAGAAAAAAATCGATAAATCCAGAAATTAAGGCTTGGTCAACTAGACTTAATGTTTTGTATATTCTTTATAAAAAAAGTAATGACATGAGGCTTCTTTGTCAATACAGAAATAAAAAAAAATTTATCACAAGTTAGTTAGGAATATTAAAATTTCTCATTGCGACAATGTCATACTACAATCAAAAAATAAAAATAAAACAGCCTGGAATTTAATTAATAAAATGTCAAATGTAAATAAAACACACAATCGCACAAAAATGAACAGGATGGGTCACCATTGCTGATCCTGTTGAAATAGTCGAGGCATTCAGTAAAGAATTTAATCTTAAAGTAAATAGGGACTACAAGAATTCAAACAGTAATCAATTGTATATTATGTCAAAGTTTATTAATTTTTTTCTATTTCCGACTAATAAAAATGAAATTGAAGGTATAGTCAAGAAATTACCCGGTAAATTTTTAACTGGTCTTGACAATATACCAAGTGTTATTGTAAAAGAAGTGGCGGAAATTATATCATCGCCGTTGGCAAATGTGATAAATGAATGTTTTCTAATAGGTTGTTTTCTTGATCAATTAAAAGCTGCAAAAATAGTTCCGGTTTTTAAACAAGGAAATCCAAATTTAACTACTAACTATAGACCTATCTCATTGTTATCAATCTTTTCTAAAATTATTGAAAAGTAATATATAAGAGAGTATACATGTTTTTGTAAAAATGAATTATGGTCAACAAGTCACTTAGGTTTCTTGCTGGGTAAGTCTACCACAGATGCTCTTACAACTTGTCTTTTCTACCTACACAATCAATTAGATAAAAAAAATTAATTTCTGGAGTTTTTTTGGATCTACGTAAAGCGTTTGACATCATTAATATAAATCTATTGTTAATTAAATTTGAAATGTACGGGATACGTGGAAAAGGTTTACAATTGTTACGATCGTACTTAACTGGCAGAACCCAGAGGGTTTGTATGCAGTTTGTTGAAGATGAGAAAATAACAGATTTTTTTTCTCATCCAATCGACGTTAATCAAGGGGTACCACAAGGATTTATACTCGGACTACTATTTTTTATTGTATATACTAATGACTTGAAACAATATGTTTCAGTACCCAAGTTAATGCAATATGCTGACGATACTTCGTTTTTAAATGCAAGTGATGATATAGATTATTTATCACATAGCACAACCGAGGCCGTAAATAAAATGTTTGACTGGTGTCGTGAAAATTTTCTTATTCTAAATGAAAAAAAAACTGGATTTTTATTTTTTAGTAACAAAGATGATAGATCACTTGTGGTTAAATTAAACGGTAAATCTATTCAACAATCAAACTGTATAAATTTTTTGGGAGTAAAAATAGACTCTAAGTTAAAATGGCATGACCAAATCCAATGCATAGTGTCAAAGCTTAACTCGGCTTGCTATGTTATTAGGTTTTTAAGTGATAATCTTAGTCTGCATACGGTTAAAATGTATTATTTTTCGTGCATCCAAAGTACAATACAAATACAGCATCATGTACTGGTACCACTCGACTTCAATGGCAAAAGTATTTAAGGCTCAAAAAGAATCATTAGAGTCATGTTAAAATTAAAGTATGGAACCTCTTGTAAGCCCTACTTTAAAAGCCTTCAGATAATGACACTTCCATGTCTTTATATATATACAAGGTGTTCAGAAACTCTCCTGACAAACGAAGACCGGAGATTCCTCAGATAATTTTAAGATAATTTAACCCAATTTTCATAGTCCGAAAATGCTTCCTAAGGGAGCTAGAGCTCTTTGAAGATGGCGCCTGGTAAAGTAAAAAATTAAAAGATAAACTTCGCGAACTGACAACAATTTGACAATGGAAAACGTAGGTTTTACTTTTGTTGGCAGTTCAGAGCCAACTAGTGCAAAAATATAAATTTAACTTTAATGACAAAAAACAAAAATTTTCGAATCCATTTTTCTAGAAAACGGTGTATCCTAATGACTTAAAGTAAGAGTACCTTTTAGTACTAGAATACCTGAAAATTTAGTAATCTAGTGTCACAAATGCTTAAAAGTTAAAGACAAAAAAGTTATGCGTTAAAATAACAGTAGACCTACCCAAAACTGACGCCTATGACCGCTACTAGAAATTTGCAATTGATGGAATCGATTCATCTCTGAAGGCTAAACAAGCATACCAGTTTTTGTTTTCTAAGTAGAAGCGTTCTAGAGGTATTTAAAAAAAACTATTTATAAGGCGCCATCTTCAAAGAGGTCTAGCTCCCTTGGGAAGCATTTTCGGACTAGGTGAATTGGGTTAAATTGTCTTAAAATTATCTGAGGAATCTACGGTCTTCGTTTGTCAGGAGAGTTTCTGGACACCCTGTATATACTGTTGCAAACTATGTTAGAACACACTTGACCCATTTTATTTATAATAAACAAATATACAATTGTATGGACACAAGGAACGATACTAGCTTGAGTATTCGGACACATCGATCTTCTCAATTTGAAAGAGGAATATATTATAATTGCATTAAAATCTACAATGCACTACCGCAGAATATCAAAAAATGTAATAATAGTTCATCTTTTAATTAAACTAAAAAACCATCTTCTAAATTGCGCGTATTATAGTGTGTCGGATTATTTTGGAAGTGGTATCTAGCTAATTTTGTTGTTATAGTATTAATTTGTAGTTGTACTTACATTAATAATATATTTAAAATGATCACTCCAGTATTGACAATGTCAAATTTTGTATAACAAATTTTATGGCAATAAATTATTATTGTTATTATTATTATTAAAACGCCTTGACTGTACTCGCTATTTTTTTCGTAATTGTCAAGAACATAAGGAAGGATTGTTAAACTTCATTATTACGGGGAACTTCCAAAACAAAAAAAAATCCAAATAGTGGTATCATTCAGGGTCACCATTGCAAAGAAGTTCAAATTCTTGTTGGCAGAGTGTTTTATTTTTCGGATTGTAGGGGGATACTGCTGATTGATTTCATGGAACCTGAAAAGAATAGAGCAAATTTTCTTCTTTCCAACGATGTAAATTTCTATGAGAATAAACAATGTTGTAAAAATGATAGAAAGTTTTCGTACTTATTAGAGCTGTCAAATGATATTATAAAGTAACAAGTTGGAGCTGATCGCGTACTTGAAAACATAGTTTTTTGGTTTCTTTGATTTATAACCTGCAAAGTAATTGTTTTATGCAAAAGATAATTCTCCTACACAATTTGAACGTACAAATAGTTTCTTTTTCTGGAGAGAAGGCATGAGTACAAAAGGGGCGTTGAAAAATTTTGTTAAAATTGGTTTTTGAAAAACAAATTTTTATAATTCACATTTAATTAATTTTTTTATTTTGCGTTGTATTCTGACATTAAAATAAGATAAACTGTAGTAACAGCCACCAACCTATGAAGTTCTACAAGCACGTGCACTGTAATCAGTATTTGAATAACTTTAAAAAAAGACTGATTTACACCACCCTAAATATATATCATTTTATTCATTCGTGTAAATGCGGCTATTCATGTGATAAAAAGGTACAACTCAACAAATTTGAAAAAAAAACTACAAAATATTGGTTGTAGAAGACCTTTCTCAACCTGGCAAGGAATTTTGTTTAAAAACTATTGGTATTTACATGAAACACATATTCCTAACAGGTCAAGAACTCAATAATATAAGGTTAAACAAAAAAGAAAAGCTCATTTCTATCAATAACTCAAAATACAATACATATTGGTTAAAAGATTTTGGCGATGAATGGTAAACTGAACAAAGTTTTGTCCGATCTTTGATTTTCTCAGATGAATGATAGTTTAGGTAAAACTGGTCTTAAATAAGCGTTGTTTGACGCAGTAGTCAAGTTTGACGTTACGGCCAAAATCAAAATTTGACGTTAAGGTGAACATTAGAAGTTGGAATTTGACATTGTGGTCAGCCCCCATGTAGACTTTGTGATTTCAAATGAGCACGTACTGTTTTTGTTCTGTGATTATAGGTAGGACCCAAATTTCATTGACGGTTACGAAACAGAAAATTGTGGCGAAAATGTAACAAAACGATTTGGTTTAGCAGTTTTTAGAATTCGCCCCATCTGCCTAACTGCTTCATTCTTTATCGGCGTTTTCTTTTTAACACTCTGCCGTGTTCGTCCTCCTCTCCTTTGTTCTCCACTTGACGTTTCGCTAACCATGCTGTTACACAGTGTGCATCTTTTTATTGATAAAAAGGTACAACTCAACAAATTTGAAAAAAAAACTACAAAATATTGGTTGCAGAAGACCTTTCTCAACCTGGCAAGGAATTTTTGTTTAAAAACTATTCGTATTTACATGAAACACGTATTCCTAACAGGTCAAGATCCCAACAATATAAGGTTAAACAAAAAAGAAAAGCTCATTTCTATCAATAACTCAAAATACAATACATTTTGGTTAAAAAGATTTTGGCGATGAATGGTAAACTGAAAAAGTTTTGTCCGATCTTTGATTTTCTCAGATGAATGATAGTTTAGGTAAAACTGGTCTTAAATAAGCGTTGTTTGACGCAGTAGTCAAGTTTGACGTTACGGCCAAAATCAAAATTTGACGTTAAGGTGAACATTAGAAGTTGGAATTTGACATTGTGGTCAGCCCCCATGTAGACTTTGTGATTTCAAATGAGCACGTACTGTTTTTGTTCTGTGATTATAGGTAGGACCCAAAATTTCATTGACGGTTACGAAACAGAAAATTGTGGCGAAAATGTAACAAAACGATTTGGTTTAGCAGTTTTTAGAATTCGCCCCATCTGCCTAACTGCTTCATTCTTTATCGGCGTTTTCTTTTTAACACTTTGCCGTGTTCGTCCTCCTCTCCTTTGTTCTCCACTTGACGTTTCGCTAACCATGCTGTTACACAGTGTGCATCTTTTTATTGATAAAAAGGTACAACTCAAAAATTTGAAAAAAAAAACTACAAAATATTGGTTGCAGAAGACCTTTCTCAACCTGGCAAGGAATTTTTGTTTAAAAACTATTCGTATTTACATGAAACACGTATTCCTAACAGGTCAAGATCCCAACAATATAAGGTTAAACAAAAAAGAAAAGCTCATTTCTATCAATAACTCAAAATACAATACATTTTGGTTAAAAGATTTTGGCGATGAATGGTAAACTGAAAAAAGTTTTGTCCGATCTTTGATTTTCTCAGATGAATGATATACTGAAAAAAGTTTTATCCGATCTTTAATTAATTACTGAATAGATACATAGCATTAATGATTATTTCTCTCAAGATTCATTCTTAGAATAAAGAGGGCAAAAGTCTTGTTCCTGATATTTTCTTCAAAAAACCGATATTAACGAAGAAGCGTGCGAATATCAATAAATTGGGAAATTTGGATACAATCATATGAATAATAAAAATTACTAGGGGACTGACCCGTGGGGTCAATGTAATGGTCATTTGTCGGCGGATAAAAGGAACGATTTTCTTTTAAAATCTTTCCGAAGAAATGAAGAAAGATGAGAAGGAAGAATTAATAGAGTTAATAGTGATTCCAATTATTGAGTTAATTTACGCAACCCTGAAATGACGTCTCAGCACCGGAGAAAGGAATATGAACTACCATATGCCCAAATAAATTACTCTCAAAACTATTAGGATGGTTTTCAAAGATTTTTGCCACTGAATGACAATTTCTCAGGAATATGATGAAGAACTAGAGGAGTTTGTTAAATGATAATTGTATTAATACGAATTGTCTTCAACTTCTAGAAACTGTCTCAACCTATCATTAAAAAAAAATAATAATAATAAAGCAATAATTATATTTATTTAGCAAATATTGAGGTTGTCGTAATAGGTTTTCAGTTTGATATCTCTTTTATATCCTCTTTTTGTGTAACTGTATTTTAAGTGTTTTTGAGGCGATTTCTCACGTTTTAAGCACACGACTAAAATCATCATTATTGTTACATTCTGAAAATAGAATCAACACCAAAAATAATATATTTTTAAAAAATCTGTTATAAAAATTTGATAAAATTAAATATTTTATTTTTTTCTAAAACTGCATTTTTTAGATTGTAAATTTTCGTAACACCAAAAATTTTTTTGTAAAAATTAAAACGAATGTTAAAACAAGCGTTTACCGCATAACTTTACATCACCCTGATAAGCGAAAATAAAATTGCGTTTTAGAAAAAACTGGTTTAAACAAAAGCTATAGACAATAGAATTTTCAACAACTTTTTTCCCTCAACTTTTTTGTAAAATTGATATTGGTGGATTTATTGTTACAATAATTAGTGTCACGTGATTGTTATATCTCAGTAATTACTTATCAGATCAAAATATTTTACACAAAAGTTGTGTACAATTAAATTATAAACAACTTTTATTTGAAATAAAAATGTGCAAAATAAATATTTTTCTAAATATTTCAAAATTGAATATACTTTGGTTTGGAAACCGTCACATAACTCCCCATCTTATTTCCTTATTTTTCATATAAATTTATTTTTTCTGTATTATATACAGTGTGGACAGTAAAGTTGGCATCATATGAAGCTCTTTTTTATTAAAAGCTTGGCATGAATTTGTATTTCGATTAAGTTAATTTTTCCATAAGTTGGGTTATTTCTCAAAATACCGAAAACAGTTTTTCTAAATGCAATTTCTAACCCGTACGTAAAATTTCAGCCGCATAAGAAAATTCAGATTTTTTTGTCAATTTAATTCAATTTATATAAAACTTCTAAGTTTTTATAATATTTTTATCCAAACACATTTTCTTTAAAATATAGGCATATTTTTATGGGGCTATTAAAATTTCATCACATGTAGTGTAAAGTGTATTTTATTTTTCGCAAGTTATCTTCATAAAATAAGCATTATAAAAAAATAGTTTGTGTCTAAAATAATACATAGGGTATTATGAAAATAATTTAATTGAAAAGAGTCAATTATTTAATAAAAAAATCAGTACTCTATCTTTTTATTTTTTA
Organism: Abscondita cerata; assembly: GCA_030710515.1. Lineage (NCBI taxonomy): Eukaryota > Metazoa > Arthropoda > Insecta > Coleoptera > Lampyridae > Abscondita > Abscondita cerata. The sequence continues at coordinate 112,281 of JALBCR010000805.1, read as the reverse complement.
ACAACAACAAACTCCATTAGTATTTCAATATTAAATTGTAAACAATTTACAACTTAAAATTACATTTCTGTATACTTTCCATTTTGTTTAGCTCCAGTTTTTAGGCCCAAAGTATTTTTTAAATAAAAATTTAGAGTAACTCAAATTTAAAATAGTTACATTTTCAAAACAGTGTGCGAGGGATAATAATTATTTTATGTAGTAGAAACATTGTATATGGGCAAAAATTACATTTAGAAAAACTTTTTGTAACCATTTTTTCGGTAATTTAAGAAATAATGAATAAATTTTTTTTGGAAGAAAATTAAATTGCGTATAATATGACCACTATTGTTCTGATCAATTTTCATCTTAATAAAAGCAAAAATTGGTGTCGAAGTCAAATTTCGAATAAAGTTCTTTAAAAAAAATCCATATGATGCGGACTTCACTTGTCACACAGTATTTTGCACTTCTTATTACTATACTTTGTAAAAGAAGAGTGCTTGTTGTTTTCACACATCATTTATCTGTTATTTCGAAAAAAATTGTCATAATTTCAACTTTGAACTCAAAAAACTAATAATAAATTACTGATAAGGCACATAATAATTCGTATAAACAAATCAATCAAAATAAAATTAATGTAATTAATAAAACAATAAAAACAATAGATTGGCTGTAATTTAAACTACAAATTTAAGTATTAAAAACCTAATCTATTAACAGATTTTCCGTTTAATTAAAATATAATAATCGATTCAAAAATTCTACGTATCTAATTTAAGCAGTAGGACGAGAGTATCAAGCCAATGTGATAAATTGGCATACGTTTCTAATGCATGCACTTTGCATCTTCTAAACAATCATGCGTTATTATTCTCTTAAATCATACCATTTAGAATTAAACGGACATTCATCGACGTAAGTATGCATTAAAGTTTCTATGTCCGAACATTACTTTTTTGAGAAATCATTTCACTTAAAATTATATTGGTGAAACTATCACATTCACAATAAAGTGTAATTTCATTTATCTTTTTTTTTGTATGTGTAACTCATTACCATGTTGTAGTACAAAAATATTACAATTATTATTGCTTTTTGATAATTTTGAAATAATATTTGCCTAAAGTTATCTTTATAAAGACAATAACATAAACAATTTACTATGGTTCACGAAAAAGTTTAAAACTTTACGGATTCGGCACATTTTCATTAAATGTATTTCGTAAAAATATTTTTCTCATACATAGGAATTTTCATATGCTATAAAACGGATATCATTAACAATGTTAACATTCTTAATTGATTTTTATTGGTCTCTCGTTATATCAAAAATACCAAATTTGGAAATTCAATTGATAGTAACACAAATGATATACAACCTGTCCGTGTAGTACCTTCGCGGATCTTTGATATCGTCTTTTCAAAATAAATTTTAATTACCTTTATGTTACTCAGTGGCTACAATTTAGAAATGTTTTTAATTATACAGGGTGTTCCATTTTCATAGACCACTCTATCAACTTTGACTTTTAAATTGAAACATATATTTTTAATTTTGAATCTACGTGAAAAACTATGAGGAATTTATGTATTTGAACGCTACTCAAAAAGTGATACTTTTTGAGATATCGATTTTAAACATTTAATTGGGTCCATAAAGGTGCTTAAAAATAGAGTAGAACAAGAATATACTGATTTTGAATCAAAGGAACAGGCATGTTTCGGAGCAGGAAGATCCACAATAGATTTTATTTTGCCTAATTAATGGAGGTCAATCAGGAAGTGCGTTGCTTATATATAGATCTAGAGAAAACATATGAAAGTGTTCCTTACACTAAGCTCTGGATGGCACTACAAAGAACTAACATCGGAATGACACTAATCGAATCCGCAAAGATCCTGTACAGCAACTGACAGCTAAGGTGAAGATAGGAAGTAAAACGTCGAAAGGTTTCAATGTTACTAAAGAGTTGAAGGAGAAATGCTTGCTGTCCTGAACGCTATCGAGGATTTTTCTCGACCAAGCTCTGAAGAATTGGCAGCGAAAAAGTAACATAATGGATATACCATTAAATTAAAAAAACGTTATACATTCTATGCTTCGCAGACAACCAAATAGTCATAAGACAAGATTACGACGACAACGAATATATGACGAAAAAGTTAATAGAAGAGTACGAAATATTGGGACTCGAGGTAAATTTGAATAAAATCCAATATATGTGCGTGGGAGGACAAAGTAGAAAGCTTATTTTAGAAAACGACAAAAACATCAAACAATGTACCAAATACGAATACTTAGGGATAACAATCACGGAAAACAGAAACTTGAACGCTTTGAGAAGAAAAGCGATAACTATACTAAACAGCATAATATGGGACCAACATATTTCAAAACTAACACACACAGAATATACAACATCATTATAAAAAGTATAGTCTCATATGGCAATAAAGTGTGACAGTTAAAACAAAAAGTAGAGAAAAAACTCGAAGCTACAGAAATGGATTTGACAAATTATGGAGGTAAAACACACTACCATTGATAATATTTAAACCAAATAACTACGATGGTTTGTCACGTCTAAAAAATGGATAAAAACTGACTTCCCAAAGAAATACTACAATGGGTACCACTGGGCCGCAGAAGAGGGGGAATTCATTTATACAATTGGGTCCATTCGTTCTTCAAATATTCCACGTCTTTTAGTTGGTTATTATCAAACTCAAATTTTGTTCAGACTTAGGGCTGTAACGACTCTAATTGACATCGGTTGAGAAAAATTGGAAAAAAATTTTATAATCGAAATATAAATACTTGATAAAATCAAATAGAACTTCCTGTAATTTTCTCCCATATTGATGTTTTTCTCTACAACTTTGCCATATATGGGGCATAATATCCATAACATGGGACTTTTTATTATAGGATGGTTAATAGGAAGTTGGGGATTACAAGAAATGTAACTTTTCAATTTGATTGTCTTTGAATTTGGAAACGACAGTCGTTTTTATGTTGTGTTAACATCTTAGAACGACTAAATGCTTTACTTTTTCGTGATTGATAATTACAAATGTTACCTCTGTTTTCGAGTTAACAAAACTCTTTTTTAAATGGCAATCTGTGGTGTGTCTTTAATAGTTGTTGGTTTCTTGATTAAGGTGTTATACCTTGTATTTCTATTTAATGCCAAATTGTGTTGTGTTTAGGAACAATGATTTACAGTTGTTAACTGAACAAATTTATTGACAATAATAAAAGTAGGTACATTAATGGTTGATTATGTTCTTTATATGTACAAGACATAAGTTTATAAATGTTGAATGGCCCGTTAACCAATATGATTTGATTTAACCATTCTCATGATTTCCAAACGGGGAGATTTTAATAATAACCTAATTCTATCTTTATTTTTTATTGGGTTTTTGACTGTAACGGTTCCACAAGAAATCGGGGTGGTTGGTGTTTGGGAATATGGTGTTAGATGTGGACGTTGGAAGTTGAACGCAATTATGAGGGAGATTGTTGGAATGGTAAGTTGTAATTTAAGGGTATACATGTTTCAGTTTTTGAAGAATTCAATATTTGTAAAGAAGCCATTATTCTGTACCGGGTGAAATTTATTGAAATATGTTGTCTGTTCTAACAGTAACATGAGGGTTGTTTAATAGTTTTATTATGTTTTAAATAAGTTATTGGTAATTTTGCTCGTGAAATAAATTTTGGGGATATGGTGTGTGTTTAAACATGGGTATTTATCTTTTGGTCGGTGGTAGGTGTGCGTTGAATTTAAGGTTGATCGTTTGTTAATTAAACGGTTTTGAAAGTACTTTGAATTTACGGGTAGTGTTTTTGGTTTATATTTATTGCAAACTTTTTGTCTTTTGTTAAACTTGTTGTTTTGGTTTAATGTCGTATAGTTTATTTTTTCGTTGGAAAGTCTTTCTGGTTGTTTTTTTTGAATATTTATGGTTTTATTTTTGTTGTAGATAATAACAAAAGTGTGTTCTCTTATGTGAATATTGTTTTTTTGAGAATTTTATGTTTTAAATAATACGTGATAATAAATTACTTATGTAATAAATTTTTGTGAGAGGTTTTGTTTAAGGTTTTTGTTTGGTTTGTTTTGTGTGTGTTTTTTGGTTATTGTAAATAAATATTTGATTTACAAAAGAAGAGTAAGTATATGCTTATTAATGAAATCGAAAAAAGTTTTATAAGATGCAACTATGTTGATTTAAAATGTAAGTTTGTGTTTTCTGTAGGGGTTGATTTTGGTTTTTTGTTAGAATTGTTAGAGTTTTGTTGTTAGTAGTGTGGGCGGCACTAAATTGTTGTTATTAGGCTGTGGTCTTTGTTCTTTTTGCTTTTGTGTGGGGCGTCTTTCTACCAAAATTCAACCGATCGCAGTGAAACTCTTTTTTTTATCAAAAAATACATCAACCTTCATCGAAAAATTAAGTAGAACGTTAAAGTTTAGGTAGTTCAATTTGTTACAACTTCATTGTAACGCGTGATTCAAACAATGTTTCATCAAACTTTGCCATAAACTACAAAGCAAGATATAACAGGTGTATCTTAGCTTAGCTTGTACATTTGTCAATTCTGACAGATTTAATTTCAGCACATCGAGTTTTATGTATTTAGAGTACACGTACGTGAATTTTTTCATGGTTCACTTTGATGAAAAATTTTTGAATCACGGGTAATCTTTGTATTGTTATATCAGCAGTTGAGATCATGGAGTACGACAAATAGTAGATAACGTTGGAGCTTCAAAAACTACTGTAAATAAGGTATTACCAATGGTATTACGAGTTGGAATTTGACGTTGTGGTCAGCCCCCATGTAGACTTTGTGATTTCAAATGAGCAAGTACTGTTTTTGTTCTGTGATTATAGGTAGGACCCAAATTTCATTAATGGTTACGAAACAGAAAATTGTGGCGAAAATGTAACAAAACGATTTCGTTTAGCAGTTTTTAGAATTCGCCCCATCTGCCCAACTGCTTCATTCTTTATCGGCGTTTTGTTTTTAACACTGTGCCGTGTTCGTCCTCCTCTCCTTTCTTCTCCACTTTGACGTTTCGCTAACCATGCTGTTAGCTTCTTCAGAAGTTACTTTAAAGATATGGAAGGACGAACACGGCTGAACCCGGAAGATAACAATCTTAGTGACAATGGCCGCGAAAGCTTACATTTATACACTTTCTTCTTATTTTTTTCCCAAGCAAACAAACTTATCTGGTTTTAATTATTTTCTTATTCCCTTTGTCAGTTCTTGATGTTTCTCACTATGCTATTTACGTAATATAATGTCTGACTTCAACCGTAATAACTACTTTGCATCTAAATATCCTTTCACAATTTAATATTACTTTTTTTGATACCGGTCTGCTTCATCTCCATTGTGACAGTTTCTCAATATTTATCCATTTGCTATTTTTGTTATATTATTTCCTCTGAGTGGTATAACATGTTGTTATAATCCATATTTAAGATAAACTACCATTGTACCAATACTTCTTGGGCTATTGCTGTTATTTCTGTAATTTTACCTTTGTTGGGGTGTTCCGTTTGCCTAAGATCTCGTATTCTTACACATAACATATCTTTTTTTTGTTTCACTTACAACAGCTCTAAAAGGTAAATTTTGAATATAATGTGTATTATATTCTTGAACAATAACAGCATATTGGGTTCAATGTTACTCCTATACAAACAAAACCATAAAGCAAAAATAAAATTGATCTCAACTATGGGCCATAGTTGTATTAAAACTTATTCTCACCTTCAGGTATGGGAAAAGATATTTTTAAATGCATTGACCATCAAACTTCAAAAGAACCTGTGAGCACTTTGATCCAGCATTGCAAAAATGGTTTTATTATATCTAAGACAATCCACCAGTGCGAAGAAAGATTGAATCCAACTGCAATTATCAGCAAGGATTTGTTTATTTAAGTTTCGTTTGTCTTATCACCGCCCTATTGTTTTAAGAGTGAGCACAATATATTAAAAAGGAAAGATGGCACATAATTGTGAACTATTTCGACAATTCTTGTCCTCAAGGTTTTTTTGATTAGTAGGGAAATTGTAAATGTAAAAGTACATTCATTTACGTCATCAATCAACAGCGTTTATGGACAAAAAATGGTCCAAATTTTGACATTTTAAACCTCTGATAGTTACTGAATTTGATCTCAGACCCAGTTGGTTGGAACTCAAAAAACCAACATGTTTTCTACATGTTGAAGACACGAGACATTTTTAAAAATTTGTTTTGCCTAAATTTTTAATAATTTTAAGTACCAAGGACTGTTAAAATGGTCTCATTGAATCCAATAAGTATGCTTATGCATTATTTGGTCAATTTCGTATGAGAAATGTAGAATTAAAAAATTCAGAGTAGTTTCTAAAAATACAAAAAGACGTGTATTTATTAGGAAAAGTGGGCAAGATCTGAAAATTTGAATTCTGATTGTTTGACAAATATTTGTATTAAAAATAAGATTATTTTGAAATAGAAAATATATCGACCCTTGATTCTACTAGATCATGTGATGGGGAAGTATTATATCCTAAAAAATCAAAACTCTAGAATAAGAAGTCTAACTTTTATAATATGAAAAATAGTTTTAATAATACCGAATATTAATAAAAATTTTATTTTAATTCAAATTCCAAGCTGGTCTCTTGCATAAGAAAAAATTTTCTATACATTAAAAATCGAAAAGGCCAAAGTAATCGCCATTACCATTACGTTTTAATAAAAGTTGTATGGTCCTTTATTTCCAATTTTACAGCGACAGTGCTAATTTCGAAGCACCCTAAGTGGGCCAATCTTTTTTTTTATTGTAACTCCCATTATTGACCTCAAATTTTGAAAGGTGCTGTTTTTGGTATCTTACATTTTACAGCCAAGCGGCTGGAACAATGTCAATTCCATCAATTATTCTTTATCTAAAAACATGAAGAATGTTCAGCCTATTTTTGTTGACTATTGACTTCAAATGACTTCATACAATATAATCCAGAGTAGTTAGATTACTACTCACGTCTACCAATCAACCTTCTCGGAAATAAATCTCTTGTTTTGCTGTTAGTTGTCGATAACCGATCCAACCCTTTTTATCGGAATAGGGTTTTATCGGTTATCTTGTACCACTTTTCTATTCACAAAAAAAATAATGTTTTTAATCATTTTGTTGAATTCTAAGCCATTTTTCTCAAAAATAACTTTAGGTATGTAACATACCAAAATTAATATACAGGGTGTTTCTAAATTGATGCGAAATATTCAACAGGGTAATTTTTCAGCAAAAATTAAGGGGGGGACTTTCATATAAAGTTTTGTTCAAAACCACTTTCCCTCTAAGTTACACCCTTAAAGTTAGGGGAAAAAACAGTTTTATTTAATATGTCCACTATGGAAGGAGTTAAGCAATGTAATTTGGCAGATAATTGATGCTAATAAAGTGACATTTTTTGGTGGTTTTTGTAACCCTGCAAAGTTTATACAAGGGGTGAAAAAACTAACCCTTATAAATTATATTTGCCTCAGAACTTTTAATGCGTCTACATTTTCCTACTTAAAAATTTTATTTAAAAAGACGGATTCAAACTGCAACTTTTTCATGTCTTCGCTATTTCTCGTAAATTTCTTAGTTTGATCACAAAAAAAATAAAACATTACTCATTCCTTTTTCGGATACATTCAGAGGGTTATTGTTTGTTTAAAAAATGAAGTAGCCCGGTGTCAAATGATGTCATAATGACAAATATTTGTCTAGGTTTATTGTCCTAGTTTTCTTCGTGACATTTTTTAAACTTTCGAGAACTGAAATCAATTACATAAATAAAATGGCAAACTATACAAAGGCAGAAGTGGCATATATGCATTTCATATATGGCCGTGCTAATGGAAATAGATTAAGAGCTCAGAGACTTTACGCTGAATTATATCCACAACGAACATTATTACCCCATCATAGTTTATTCGCGCGTATTCATCAACGTCTTCGAGAAGAAGGAAACTTTTCAAGAAGTACTGTCGATTGCGGACGTCCTCGAGAGGTAAGAACTGTGGGGTGAAAAAATTAACCCTTATAATATTTTGCCTCAGAACTTTTTAATGCGTCTACATTTTCCAACTCAGAAATTTTATTTAAAAAAACGGATTCAAACTGCAACTTTTTCATGTCTTCGCTATTTCTCGTAAAGTTCTTAGTTTGATCACAAAAAAAATTTAAATTTCTCGTAAAATATAAAACATTACTCTTTCCTTTTTCGCATACACCCCCTTGTATAAACTTTGCAGGGTTACAAAAACCACCAAAAAATGTCACTTTATTAGCATCAATTATCTGCCAAATTTCATTCTTCTAACTTCTTCCATAGTGGACATATTAAATAAAAACTGTTTTTCCCCTAACTTTAAGGGGCTGTAACTTGGAGGGAAAGTGGAACTTTATATGAAAGTCCCCCTTAATTTTTGCTGAAAAATTACCCTGTTGAATATTTCGGATCAATTTAGAAACACCCTGTATAATTATAAAATTTAAAGTTAATGGGAGAAACACAATAACTACAATTTTACCGAAAAAGAATAACTCGTTGAATAATGCAAGTTATGTTATTATGATTACTATTTTGAAGATCTGGCAAAAGTGCCCCTTGTGAGTTGATTTTCTTGAATATGTAGTATGTCACTTTTTCACAAAGATGTCTTTTAGCATTTGTTTTTAATTTCCACTTATATCGATGAGTTTATAACAAAAAGCACATGGGAATAGAAAAGATTATTTCAATTTTGTTTTAAATTGAAAATTAAAATTTGTGTCAAAAACAATTTTCTTGTTTCTTTTGATTTTGAAACAATGAACTCTAAAAAATGGTTCAATTTTTTTACGCGTTTGTTAGGACACGGTGTTTTATTTACGATTTCAATTTAAATTGAAGGTTAAAAAACTAAGACGATCCGCTAATAAAATTAACATATTTTATACTAAATAAGTTGATTTCGTCAAGGAGTATTAATAAACACTTATGACAAATAATGTAAATTAAATATTATTATTATGAGTAATAATTTAAAAAATTATGCCGAAAATACTTTTTACGTTATAATTATATGTAACATATGCAAAAAAAATTTTAAAAACTTACCCGATACGCCCCAATTCATCGTCTGACGTATCGCTATCCATGTTGGATGGCGGCTGTAATAAACAAACAACAATTTTTAAGATATGTTTTAAAACAATTTAATCACACATACCATTCGTGTGTATTTGCAAAACCAATTTGCACTAAAATGATTTTTGACTTTGTTCTACATAATTATTTAAACAAAGTGTAACATCTCGTTTTTCAACCTTGAATGTAAATGTTATTTGGAATCGAATTAATTAATTATCTACCTGATGTGGTTAACAGTTAACGGATTTTACAATTTATCGTTTTTCTTTCTAAAATTTACACGCCTATTCCATTTATTTTGAAAATGCGTATATGAGGTGCAAAACTGGGAGTCAAAAACTCTCGTATAAACGACGTTGAAATTATATCGTAAATAAGATTTTATCTGCTTTACGTATCTAATCAATTAACATTGCGTACATCCAATTTATCGCAATTTAAAACAAGTTTGGTTTATACAAAATTGCTTGTAAAAAAACATTCTTTCATACACCTATTTGCATGCACATTATTAAAATGGTACTCACTCTTAATAATTACAAATAATAACAATAATAATAATTAAAACTGACGCAAGCATCTGATGTTGTACGCAAGGTATTTTAATTATCAGATACATTTTTTTGTGTGCTCAAAAACAACATAATAGAACGTCGCATAAAGCGCTAACGAAAGTGGTTATAAAAAACCTGTCAGAAATGTACATGATAGCATTGAAAGAGAATTTTTCTAAATTATTGTATAAATCGTAGTATCTATTAATTTAAAAACCATTGGTGCGTTGATCCACGCATCTAAATTGAATTCCTAAAAATTATATGACTTTCGCACTTATAAATGTAAACTTAAATAAAATTAAACCAGAAACTAATTTTATTTAAACCAAAATTGTAAATAAATAGTTATTTATGACACAAGGCTGTTAGGTACAAGTTGTTGAGTTGAAAACATGAGCCGCAGGCGAGTGTTTTAATCGCAAGTAGAGCTGATTATAGGTTAGATGTAGATACCTACATGGTACCTACAATTATTCAGTATGATTCAAATGAAACATACTAAATTACTAAAAAAGATTAAATCTAGAAATGGGACAGATCACTATTTAGAAGAAGTCACGATGACAGGAGAATATAAGAATACCGTTAAACAACCTAACAGAATCAGAATTCAAGGTAGAGCGCATAACACGAAAAGACCAATATAAGTACGAACCAAAAAATTGAAGCAAGACTACAAGAAAGACGAAAATGTAGCAGACCACGTTTTGAAGAAGAAACGCAAAAAATACAACAAATGGTTTAATAGTGACTCTAAACAGGAACTTAAGGAAACACAAAACAAGGAAAAATATTCTTGGCAAAGAAGAAAGAAAGAAGAGTGTTTAGGGAAGCAAAGCAAATTACTATAAAAGTAGAGAAAATTTTTATCAAAAAGTAAAGCAGAAAAAGAGCTACAAACAACACATAATTAATGGATTAAAAACTGGAGAAGGCAATAATTACAGATGTGTAGCACTATTAGAATCAGTCTACAAAATATTTGCAGTAGGACTAAGAAACAAATTACAATCTTACTCTGAAAAAAACAGAACATTAAGCGGAATTCAGGACGAGCCGTTCAGTAACAGATTAGTCATTTCTATTAATGAAAACACAGGATATGTGCCGAGAATATAATAAGGAGTTTATATCGTTTTTGTCAATTTCTTAACGATGTAATATAACGAGATAACATTGTCAAAGAAATGGAGAACCTAAATATCCCTTAGAAGATGATTAAACTAGAGCGGGTGACATTTGAAACACACCCAATAAAGTCAAGTGGAAAGGGAGAATAACTGTTTATTATGTCAGAAAGCGTGTCAGACAAGGAGACCCAGTTTAAACGATTTTATTTAATATAGTTTTGGAAGATATATTAAGAAGAAGCAAAACAAACAGGACGAGAAGCATAAGTGTAGAAAGCGATAGTAAACTACCAGCTACCTGCTAACTTCCAATTACAAACTCCAGTTAAAAGTTGAACTAAGACTAGAACTAAAACACGGCTGTTCCAATTTGTGTAACGGTTTTTTTATTATTAACCAACTAACAGACACAATTATTTTATCTAACAAAAATTATTATTTTTTTGACAAACCACCCGCTTACTAGACTACAAACAACTACTGTGGATTCTACAATAAGTATACCAAAAAATCTAACACATAACCTAGGCAGACGATCTAGTATTACTAGCAAACTACAAAGAGGAGCTAAAACTGAATCCACTAAAATAATACAATAATACCCGGTCATCAAGACCCTCCCGGACGATAAGGAAGAAATGTATAACACAATTTCACAAAACACAATGACACACTAATATAGGGCACACAACAAATGTTCTACAAATTTTTGTTGAGGGGTTGAGTAAGGATAAGTCAGATTTCATGTCTAATCTTTGTTTCAGAAATAAGGTCGATATTCTACAATTACAGGAAACACACTGTAGAGATGAGATAAGTATACTCAATAAAGGTTTAATAAAAGAATTTCAATTAATAAACTTTATAGAGAGCCCCATTTATGTAATAGCTACATACGTTATATCTACTAAAATCTTTACACGTAGTAGTAAATATTTACAAACCTCCCCCAATAGCTTAGCCAGAAAATTTTAATGTCGTTATTCCTCATCCAATGTATATTTGGTAACTTTAATTGTCATAACACATTATGGGGCTACAAAGACAACGATGCTCATGGAATGACGTTACAAACGTGAATGGAGTTTCAAAACATACATTTACTGTATTATCCAATAGACCTGTGTTTAGTGTCAATGGATGGTGACATGGTTCCATTAGAATGAAACCTTCGCTATTACAAATTGAACTTCAAATTCTGTTTATAGAATCTTTAGGAAACTATAGATCATCTCCCAATTCTATTCTTAGATGGATACCACCGGTTTCTGATAATTATTTTAGGTTTATAGGTGCTGTTAAATGTGCAGCAGAAAAATCAATTCCACGTGGTTTTCGAAAGGAATATGTCCCATGTTGGTCGATTGAAACGAACAGATTGTACAAATCATATCTAGAAAATCCAAATAAAGAAACTGGGGATCCTATACTGTAATCACTAAATAATGAAAGAAAAAGGAATGGAATTTATTAATGAAAAATATGAATTTCGAACATTCAAGTCGTAAAACTGGGCACTTTTAAATTAATTAAGTTTTACAAATCAATCTGCTAAAACGAATACAAACATTTCTCAAAATTCTATTGCTTCTCGGTTGTGGTTAATGTTTCAAACTAACAGTAGAGAAATCGATTATCAGAAAGATGAAAAAGTGTCTACAATAGAAAAGAAAAGCTACATCTATCTCAGAAGAGATAAAATCAAAGAAAGCTGCCGGGTTTGACGGAATACATCCAGAATTTTTGAAAAAATGGGAAATTATTCTTTGAAGTGGCTACTTATGTTTCTTAATGATATTTATAATACAGGTAATTTACCAACAGATTTAAAAAAATGTAAAGTCGTGGCAATTTTAAAGAAAAATAAACTTCCTACAGATCCCACTTCTTATCGTCTAATAAGTTTGTTAAGTGTAATTTAGAAGGTTTTGGAAATATTGGTTTTTCAAAGAGTTAATCCATTAATTGAACAGAAATTACCAATTGAACAGGATTTAAATCAGGTAGAAGTTGTTGTGATGAAGTATTGGCATTAACAACGCAAATCGAAGCTGGATTTCAGAAGAAACTTAAAACTGAAGTTGTCTTTTTAGATTTAACTGCTACATACGATACCATGTGGAAAGAAGATTTACTTTTTAAATTGTTTAAGGTTATTCCTTGTTCCAAAATTATTTCTTTTATTCAATATATGTTATCTAATCAATAGTTTAGAATTTTTGATGAAGATAAAAGCAGTTAATTTAGATTTTTAAATAATACTCTCCTACAGGGATCGGTTCTTGCACCTACCTATTTTGTATAATGTATATATTTCTGATCTTCCTTCTTTACAATGTCGAAAATTCGTCTACGCCGATGATATGGCAATTTCATTTTAACATTCGAATTTTTCCGAAATTGAAAGAAAGTTATCTGATGATTTACGTATTATGGAAAATTATTTGAAAAAATGACGATTATGCTCTGTTGTTGAAAAGACAGAGGTTTCTTGTTTTTATTTACTAATAAGGAAAAAAATTAAAAAACTTAATCTTTAATAATACAAAGTTAAACCATAATTTTAACCCCATTTATTTGGGAGTAAGTTTAGATACGTTTGTAATGTACAAAGATCATTTAGAAAAAGTCAAACAAAAATGAAAACAAGGTATAATGTCATTCAAAAATTAGCTGGAGCAGATGCAAAGACACTTCATACAGCTGCATTGGCATTAGTTTATTCTACAACAGCATATTGTGCTCCTGTATGGTTGAATAGTTATCATACCAAAAAAAAGTAGATGCCAAGTTGAATTGCACTATGGGTAGAACCATTCTACTACTCTCGATTGCCTTCCTGTTCTTTGTAATATTATTACATCAAAAATTCGAAAAGAATGTGCGGAATTATATTGAGAACCCTCTAGCTAAAAGACTTTCTCTCGAAGTCCTATATGGTTGCAAGACTACTTAAGTACAGCTTTTTCTGAAGTTGAAGAGTGGAAAAAATTATGATCTGGAGTTGTTTTCAATAAACATCTTATTGACGACCCAACAATAGAAGTCCCGGGCTTTGACCAAAAAGAAAAATGCAAATGTTGTTTAAATGAGGTGGGATTTGTAATCCAAATTGTGAATGTGGAAACAAACTCAAAACCGTTGCACATATTGTGGAGGATTGTCAATTAACAAAGTTTAAAGGAGGATTTGTAAACATTCATAACTTAACGGACGAAGCTGTATTATGGCTTACTAATTTGAAGGACATCTCAATTTAAGCAATATTTTGTATTATTAGTCCTGATTATCTGTTTTTCAATTATTTTGTTTGCTATTTCTTTAACCTTATATTTTTTGTCATTATGGTGGCTGGCGCTTGGACCGGTTCATTACATGTCGTCATGTAATGGCTGTGCTGTTATATTTTATATTCTTATTTACCTTCAATAATTTTTACACACTTAATCAATATTATTACATATAAATACTAAAGTGGGTAGGGGTTGCATGTTTAGGTTATAGTGGATTTCCGAAATATTGAAGCAAATTTTTTGCTAGGACAAACCAATCAACAATTGCACACGATTTTGTTACTACACTATACAGGTTTATACTGATCTGGGGAACCATACATAACACTTACATCACAATATAATAATGAAAATGTACCATACGAATAAATAAATAAAAACCAGAAGATTTAAACTCTTTTTTCTGAAATTTTTTGTGCTTATGGGAATGTCTTCACTAAGTTTGTACATAAATAAGTTAAAATCCGGTTAAATTACTTATATGTAATGAGTCAATTAACAAATGCTGACCATTAGCAAGCGCATTTTCAGCAACCTTGCTGATTCAACAAAGACCTACGAAATGCAAATAAAGAAAATTGAATTGTCAATAGAAAGAGTACAGATTACAGCATCAAGTACCGACCTAACAATGTAGTACGCGAATACGCGTTTCATATCTGTGTCAGCAATCGCGCTTAACAAACAGTTAATTTATCTAAATATTGTACATATTGTAATGTAAGTTTTGTTAACAATAAATCACCTACCAACCGCCGTGGGTGTACTCTTTTAATCGATCAACATCGACTGGTGTACAACGCATTTTTTAGACGCACCTACAACTTGAAACGCAGGCTATCGCTACGCCGTCAACACAACACCTATCAACATTTCGCCCGTTAACGCTACGTTCGTGACAGTGGCGGCTTGTCCATATGGTCATTTGGTCAATGACCTCCCAAAAATTTTGACAATATATAACAAAATATTCATTATTACGTGTTTTATTAAAATAGGTAATTAAGTCGCAAGTACAATAACTTAAAATTTATTGGCCGTCGTTCGTAATTCATCCTCTTCAACCTTGGGCTGGCGGTGCGAATTGTCCTCATTGAATTAGATCTACCCGAAAAAACTCGAAAAACGTGCAGCGCCCTAATAAACGCGAACGTCATGAGCCGGGTCCCGCAGTTTACGTCGACTTCGTATAGGTGTACAACTACGCTCGATTTTTGATTTGATTTTCGCGTGTTTTAAATCAATTTAAGAATTTATATTGATATGTTTTACTGTTGTTGTGTTGTTTTGTAAAAATACTATTTTTGATTCGCGTGTGCATGCGCTATAATAGAAAATGTCGGTAGTGCAGAAAATTACACAACTAAAAAGTGCTAACAAACTTAATTTTACAAAATTAGTTGAGTTCAAGGCAAATGGTCGTCCTTTGCCAGAACAAAGTTTACGACAAACTAGCAAAGACAAAAATAAAGATGTTCATCGAAACTTACGCAAGGTAATGTACGATTTAGCTAACTGGATATGTGGTTGTGAAGTATCAAATGTATTTTACTGTTTTGTTTGTTTATTATTTTCTAAAGACTCGTCTGACTTGCTATAGTCCAAATCCGGTGTCAGAGATTTAAAACATTTAAAAGAGGAAATAAAAACATGTTTCGTCTGCAGAACACATGAATGCTCGGTAAATTTTGCAACCGTAGGAAATGTTGATATTCGTACACAGCTAGACAATGCTTATAGAAAATCCCTTAGAGATTTTAATGAGAATGTTTTGAAAAATCGCTATATTTTGAACAGAATTGTAGATTGTATAAAATTTTGCGGTGCATTTGAGTTATTTATATTTTTAAGTATGTCTATTTTTAAATTAACTTTTGACCTCCCAGTATGATTGACCACGAGCCGCCACTGCGGTCCGTCAACACTACATCCATCATGGACATCGTTGGCATCAACACTACTGCAAGAAGAGCCATCCTCAAATTCTTTTCTACTTTCACCACAATGTAACGCACATCGATTTGGGCTGATGGACTACACACGAAAAGTCGTTTCGTCAACTCCATTGCCCAACAAACAACCCGCCAAGTTGAAACGCTACAACCGTTGCAACATCCACAAACGCCACAACCGCTGCAAGATCCGCAAACGTCAAACTGCTGCAACATCTGCAAACGCCACAATCACTACTTTATCGATTGAAGACACACCTACGTCTCGAAACAACATAGCTGTCCATGATCAAACGCACACACACACATACGTCTCCCTGAACTCAACTGGTCCAAGTCTTCAACGTTGAAATGCTTACGCTTACATCCTACGCCTGTCACGTACAAGACGCGCTAGAGCAACACGACGCTCACTCATTCGTCATGCAACTGACGGTCCTAAGTCTTTGATGTACTACTTCTGGAGCAAGCAAACCAGTACATAAAGTAACGCCAGCTTCTGAAATAAGCAATACAGCAGCATCTTAAGCAACACGGCAGCGCCAACAACAATAGCGCTCCATACAAACAAAACAAAACCCAAGCAAGAAGATACACCCTCTAACACATTTTTTTGCATATCTTTGCTCATTTACTTCCAGCACGTTTCTTCGTGGATCGGCAATCAACTAAGAAGGGACCGATATGAGGTTGCCATCAGCAACCTTAATTATTTGTATCAGGAAATACATGTTTCCGAAGAATGCGGAATATAATCAAACACCGTCAACATTTCGTCAAACACAATTAACAAATGCTGACCATTAGGAAGGACACATCCAGCGACCTTGCTGATTCAACAAAGATCTACTAAATGCAAATAAATAGAGTAGGATCGTCAGCACTAAGAGTACAGATTACAGTACAGCATCAAATACCGGCATGTAGTCATATGTGAGTCAGCAATCGTGCTTAACAAACAGTTCATCCTTGTAAATATTGTTCATATTATAATGTAAGTTTCGTCTACAATAAAGCATTCACAAATACTGCCGCGGTGTACGTCTTCCATTCCAATCCTGCGGCCACAAGAGGCGTCCATCAATCAACCGCAAACGCCACATCTTGTTTTCATTTCATGTAGCAGTGCTGATTTAAGTTATTGTGTACATGGATCTTTTAATAATAGGAATTGTACCTTCCACGGTTTCGCGATTGGACCGTGTAGTAAGCGTAGTTGTGAAAGTTTCGCTATCGTAAAGGGCTTCATCGAAAAAAAAATGAAAACTTAAAACTATCTTTAAGATAGACCTCTAAAAGTCGGGTAATCAATTATGCCGTGTGTCAATTTAAAAACTTACAATGGGCAATATCTTACAAACGAAAAATGATATCAAAAAATGCTTAATGGATAATAATGTTTTGTTCATTTGACACATTTAAGTGTCATCAGTGTTCATCGTTTGTACGATCAGTAAGTCATTCAGCTGTAGTTGTCACGATGGTTTACAGTATACCTGAACGTGTGGAGATAATTTTCATATTTGGCTCCCAGAACCAGTGTTTATTTAAGAACAGCTCAGATATTTAATGAGAGGCATCCGGACAAAGCTGTAACTCACGTGTACATCCGCGATTTAGTTGTTTCTAAAATGGATGTGTCACTGTCAAAGTCTGAAAGTCACTGTGTAACATTAAAGGAAAAGGAAGCTCCCGACGGTGAGACAACGTTACCTACCCCCACTCCCATTACAACTACGGACAACTCCAGTGAACCGCCAATAACATCTGAAGCAGTAACTGATGCAAACACCACCGCCCCCACTATCACATCCGGTGTTGCCCTCGCCTCCGCCCTGACGGTGGACTTTGGAAATCAATCAGACACTACCACTGGAGGATCGACCATCGGACCAACAAGAGATGATCAAGAATTCTGTATTTGCAACAATAAAAACGACAAAACTGCTTCCATATGCTGTGACCACTGCAACATTTGGTTTCATCGAAAATGCCTCCAAATCCCCTAGAAGGAATTCCGGACTCTAAGGCAGAATGATGAATTGTTCTGGTTTTGCCCGCAATGTACAGGGAACTGCTCTACACGCGCAAAACCAATAGAGGACTTAATTTCTCAACTAGTCACAGCAAAAACAAGACATTTCCACCATACGCCGCATTCCAAAGGGAGCACGATGTTCGACCGCAGATGCATTCCCTTCAATAGTGAAAGATTGATTGTATTAAATTAAACTCTTATCAATTCTTGGTCAGCACTTCTCCTTTTTTCTTATCGGACATTCAACGTGAATCTAAAATCGAAGAAAAAATCACTCACCTCAAAAATAAAAAATAAAATACGGAATAAGCATAATTCTTCTTTGGAGGACATAGTGAATGCTAAAGTAAGAGACAACGATACAAAAGGAGCTGTTAGAATACTAAGCTCGGACGATTCTTTAGCACCTTTCACCGAAGAAACCTACAACGCTCTACTTATAAAACATCCAACAGCCACACGGACTCTCTCTTTCCCCGATGAACCAAACTGCGATCCACTACTTGTAAACGAAGATAGTATATCAAAAACTATAAATTCCTTCAACTGCGGATCAGCACCAGGATTGGACGGTTTCAGACCACAATATATGAAAGACCTAATATCACATTCAGCAGGCGAGGCAGGAAAAAGAGCTCTCACAGCGATCACCGAGCTATGCAACTTGATGCTGTCGGGAAAAGTCAATCCGGATATTCTTCACATTATCTACGCAGCATCTCTATGCGCATTGAGAAAGAAGGAAGGAGGCATAAGACCCATCGCTGTGGGTGGTTACTTTCGTGGACTTACTGCCAAAATCGCATGCGCACAGACCCAACGAACGCTTCAAATCCATTTCACACCCTAACAATTAGGAGTCGCCACAAAACTGGGATGTGAAGCATGTATTCACGCGACCCGCACCTACCTTCAACACGAAGACAACAAAAACAAGATCCTGCTTCTCCAAAATTGACTTCAAAAACGCGTTCAACTCTGTGGATTGTGATAAGATGCTAACAGAAATTAAATCAGTCGTACCATCACTTTTCCGCATTTCTCAATCAATGTTATCTTCAACAGTCCAGCCTCTTTTTTGGAGATAGAACTATCCAGTCAGTAGTAGGCGACCCCTGCGGTCCAATGGCCTTCTGAGTAGCTGTACATCCAATAGTACAAGCTTTAGAAACAGAGTTGAACCTTTGGTATATGGATGACGTAACACTAGCCGACACGCCGGATATTGTCTTAGAAAATTTTACAAACCTCATCCAAAAAGCTAGTGATATTGGTTTAACAGTCAATCCTACAAAATGCGAATTGTTCTTCGAATTCGGAAAGCCAGACGAGGAGGTTGTAAGAAAATTCAATGCTATATCACCGGGAATCCGCATCACAACCAAAGAAAAATTAGAATTATTAGGGGCCCCCATTTATGAAGACAACCTCGAATATATTACAAGAAAGAGCCTGGACAAACTAAAATTACTACTTAATCGTGTAGATAAAGTTGATAGTCACGTGGCATACTTTCTCATAAAGAATTGTTTCTATATCCCAAAATTAGCTTTCCTAGTCAGAACATGCCCTTTTTGGAAATTCACAGACCTGATGGAAGATTTAGACAATCATTTAAAAACAACACTGGAATCCGTTATGAACTTAAAGTTAGATCCGCCACACTGGAATTTAGGCTACCCTCCCAATAAAATATGGTGGACTAAGAATAAAACAAATTAGTGACATTGCTCTCCCAGCCTTCCTAGGCTCTTCTCATGGCTGTCAAAATCTGATCTCTCAAGTTTTACATTTTATGGACATTACGATTCCTGACAACCTCAAAGAAGACGCCTTGATTGCTTGGAACAATCTTAACAATAGCATTCCTCCTATACCACACTCGTAAAGAATTGAGAATTATTAACATTGAGAGAATTATGGGGTCGCTCTCTTTGTCAAATCAAGTAGATGCAGCAAGACAATTAGCCATCAAAGAACCTGAATCAGGCGCTTGGCTCCACGCTATTCTATCAGAAAATGTTTGCAAAGGCAAGAAACTTGTTTGGGACTGCACTTGTGTTGACACTTTAGCTGACTCTACATATCAAAAACCACAAAAAAGGCAGGAGCAGCAGCAGAGATAGCGTGCAAACGGAAACATGACAAATACATACAAATTGAATCCTTACATTTCATCTTCAAAGCACTAGTTTTTGTAACTTTAGGACCCTGGGCAGAAGAGACAAAATCTTATATGGAAGAAATCGGTACACTTTTGATCAAAGAAACAGGAGATAGCAGGGTTAAATTCTACTTCTACCAACGTTTATCCATCGCAATTCAACGTGGAAACGATGCCAGCATTGGAACCCTACCTCAATCAATCCTCTTGAATGAAATTTTTATTATCTAATAATTTTTATTTTATTACGTGTTACAAAAATTATAAAATCATGTTGCTTGAATAAAGTGTATAAAATAAAGTTTAGAGAAACGGGATCAGTCCAAAATGGAAAAAGAATGCCCCAAGATTACTGAATGAAGAAAGACAAATTGACGTTCTTGGACAATTTGCAATAGACCCTACTGCATCAACTCGTCAAGTATTTTTAATGACAGGGCGATCACATGAGTCGATTAGGAAGGTATTGAAATTACATAAGTTTCAGCCATACAAAACGGAAATTCTTCAAGAACTAGGCAATGATTTATTTATTCGTATGGTACATTAGACAAATATTGTATTGTGATGTAAGTGTTATGTATGGTGCCCCAGAAGATCAGTATAAACCTGTATAGTGTGGTATAGAAACCGTGTGCAATAGTTGGTTCGTCTTAGCAAAGCATTTACTTCAAGAATTAGGAAAACCACTTAAACCTAAACATGCCAACTATTACCCACCCTACTGTTCACATGTAATAATATTAATTAAGTGTGTAAACATTATAGAAGGTAAATAAGAACATAAAATATAACAGCACAGCCATTGCATGACGACATATAATGGGCCGGTCTAAGCACCAGTCACCACAATGACGAAAAAAATAGTGACGCGAACCCGCATCGATTTAGAGACCCACACTCAATATCCTGAAAATCTAAATGTTTGGGCAGGGATATTAGGTGATGCTTTAATTGGCCCCTTTTTTATACCACGCAATTTAACTGCCGACGTTTATCTGAATATCCTGGAAAACACCATCGAACCTTTAATTTTGCATGAATTAGAGAATCAAAGAGACGACCAAGGCAATCTAGCTCTAGACGAAGATTTGCTGCACTTCCAACAAGATGGGGCACCTCCTCACTATGGAGCTGCAGTTAGGCACTTGTTGGATACTAATTATCCGAACAAATGGATTGGAAGGAGAGGTCCTATTGAGTGGCCACCAAGGTTACCAAATTTAACTCCACCAGATTTTTTTCTATGGGGTTACCTTAATTCAGTTATTTATAAAACTCAACCTGCATCACTTGGTGAATTGCAGAGAAGAATTACTGAAGCATGTCGCGCTATTAGAAGAACATTTGTCAAAGTTCGTGCAGAATTTGAAAGTAGGCTGTATTATTGTTTACAAAACAATAGAACCTACTTTGAACATTTACTTAATTGATATTTTTAACAAATCTGTAGTTCAACAAAAACTACATTACTAATAAATTTAAGGCAAGGTTTCACATTTATTGATTCACCCTGTACAATTATTATTTATACCCTTGCATAGCATTTTTATAGGCTTTTCAATAATGTATCACAAGTAGGGGTTTGCTATTTAAACTTTTTTAGTTGGGGTAGGTGGGGCCTAGCGGGTTGATGAGGGTGAGTTCTCTTTTATGTCACTTAAGTTCCCCCTTCCCATCCTAGAAACGGTTTTAAGCATTTTTTGATATCATTTTTTGTTTGTGAAATATTGCCCATTGTAAGTTTTTAAACTGACACACTGTATGTACGTGATCATAAAAAGCTAAGACCTAGAGATTAACTATATTTTTAAAGGTCCACTTTTAATTCTCACAGTTTAAAGAAAAATGAACTAATTTAGAAAAGCATATAATTACCCACCCTTAAAATTGAGTACACAATAAAGATTGGATTTCAAAATTTTCTTGCACGCTAAGAATATGATTAATTTATGTTTACTTAGTTTGAATTTAAACAAATATATCTAAAGAGTAATAATTTACAAAAAACTGGAAACTCTACAAAATGCAAGCATTTATTTTAACAATGATTACAAAATCTTTTATTTGTTGAGAAACGAATTTATGAATCTAATCACTAAAACTAAGCCATATTTTTATTTTTCAAGTTCAATACGTTTGATTATACGAGATGGTGTAAAGTACACTTATATACTTGAAGTAACTGAACAGAGAAGAGAAGAAAGAAGATAGCGTGTAGTTGCGGTCAGACGTCATTAAACTATCTATCTTAATAAGCACTTTACTAATGCAATTATCATCTAGCGCAATATCTGTTAAAATAAACTATAACATAAGTAAATTTTTAATTTTACCTGATTTTCGTCCACATTTTGCGTATAATTTTGCAACAAATTCAATTCCAAATCTTCTAAGTTAGGTAACGATATGCTGTTTCTTCGCAAAGAAGTTCTACGTGGTTCCGGTATCTCTGGTAAATCTGTGGCTTCATCACAGTATTCGATTATTTCTATTTCTTCGGGTATTTCCACACCGGCGATGGGTACCGAAATTGGTTTGACAGTTGGCGTTTCAGAGAGTGAAGAAGTCGAAGATGCTGAATCGACGATAATAGTTGGAACGGTCAATGGAAGCTTAACTTTCTTCTTCCTTCCAAACATAGTTCTTTTTTTAGTTTTATGCATTTAAACAGTAGGACAAGTTTTATTTTTTACTACCACTCGCGGAACTCACATAATCTGTTAATCTGATTATAATAACGATTTAAGAAAAACTAACACCAAACTGGTTCTTTGCTTCTTAATGGTTCGACTTTGACAAAAGTATTTCGTAACGCAAAATTTATTTTTACAATTTACATAATAATAAATTTAGGTATTAACGAAGTCGTGTAAATCACGTACATCGTGACTTTTAACAACTATTTGATGTTTACGCGCTGTCATGCAAGATAACATTAGAAATGCTAAAGAATTAACTGGAGGTTTTAACACCGTATCACCGATGAGATATTTGTTAACAAATAATAATTCAAGGCAAACACAGCTTTATTACAAGACCATTAAGAATATTAATTGCCGATTTTATTATCCCTGTAATAATTTTGTACCGCATGCACTTATACGGTGTACGTTTTATAATACTTTAGACAAACACTACGTAAATGCTAAACAAAGAACTTTTGCCTAACTGTACTCGAGTTTATTTGTTAAAATGCCAGTATTCGAGATAATTTCTTTCCTACTTAAATAACGTAGGAGTTATGTAAGACAAGACAAACAAATTATGTAGGTAACATTAGAATATTTGTACCTACCTACTATTAATTTAATTTTGATTTATTTTACTTAAAAAATAGAATTTCTAAATTGGATGGTTAGTAATATATTTAATTAACTTTTGAAATGAGAAGGGATGGTTGTTTCAAGAATGTGAAAGAAGCCAAAACAATTAATCATTTACTTTTGTTATAATTAAATGTATTAATTTTTTTATGAACAGACAAAATTGAGATTTATATATTGAAGCAGTAGCTATATAGGTATGTAAGAAGTCCATAATCTACGTTTTTATGGTCGAGCCACAAAATTGTTGAGGAGCGACGAAGGAGCGAGGCCATAGCTGTGGCGAGACCATAAAACGAAGTTATGGGCGAGTTGTTTATAAGCTTTTATTGCCAACTGTATGTTTTACTCAAACAAATATGAACTACAGAAAGGATTTGTCATACTAACATATATCTAGTCATCTTTTTTTAAAGAATTATGGTTTTACAAACATCACCTCAACAAACCATATTTACTTGCCAATTTTAAACCAAATATGTAAAAGTATCCAGCTCATTTTTAGCGTCGTACAAATAAAAAGTAATTCCTTTTGCTTGTGTGACATATTCGTTATGACTGTCGGAGGTAATCCTATTACAACGCAAGTAACATGTCCGGGATTTACTCTGGCTTACAAGTTCGCATTAAAGAAATTACCCCATAGCGCTTTATATCCAGTGTGCTGCACATTCACTGATTTAGTTGGAACATGTGCCGTAAAAAGCTGTTGCTAGGAGGTACGCACATTTTAACTTAGTGCGAAATGTATATAATTTCTTCACAGCTTCTACAAAACGTTGGGAGAAGTTAAATGCAGTCCCAGATACACGTAAAAGTAAGACTGTAAAGGGTTTATCTGATAAAAGATGGTATAGGCACGTGAGGATGCTTTACCCGTGTGAAAACCTCTTGTCAGAAATGAAGCTTTTGGTATTTTGAATGACATATATAGATTGGAAAGTGTACTATTGCTGGAGATTTGGACAGATACTTTAGAAAGATTTGAAAAAGTAAAAGAAACTCTCCAAAGTGTTGATACATCCATTGGAAGAGCAAACCGACTCTATGATTCTCTAGCAGAGTGTATAGGTCCCTTTGTGATATGTTTGACGTAAACGGAAAGAAGACAATGAATTGTTGTGAATAGTGTGGGCGTAATTCCATAAGAGAAAGGGTCGTCCAGATGAGGAGAGTGGAGAGAAAGTCGTATATTTAAATGTACGTTGCGGTTCGTTTACATATCGTAGTTTTTGTGATCCTTACGGTGTTAATTGCTATCCATTAATTACCTACATGATGAAAATCTCCGTCCATAAAAGAACGATTATGTTTCCATGATCTCTAATAAATAAACTTATCTAATTGGTCACCGGCCTAACGAAGCACCCACTCCGTGGTGCGAAGCGTCGCCTCAACTATTATTAAAAGTTTTTTTTCACCACACATTCGGAACCTTCTATAAGGGGTCCACGGGCTATAATTATTCAAAAATCAAAATATTTTATTGTAATAGAAGTGTTAATGACGGAAAATCGCGAAATTAAAAGGAGCGGCCAATTACATCGTGCCTAGGGGCGGTCCCATAGGTAAGTGCGTCACTGGACCGGCTGTGTAATCTCAAACTGCAAAAAAACAATAAGAAAAAAGAGATACGGTTTCAATTTTTCTTTGGGGTTATGTTTTTCTTTGGTGGTTATGTAGAGTATGAAAATACTTTTAAATTGATGTGTTGCCCGACCCTCTTCCCATTTAACATTATTAAGGAGATTGCTGTCACGTACGCATTGGTAAAGTTTGGAGGATGCATTTTAGTAAAATTTGTCCCTCTTCTTCATTGTTTTCAACGATAATGGGGGGTCAAGTTTTCGTTTGAAGACCATGTATTTACGCACCTTAAAATCAAACTTTACTAAAGTCTGTATACTATTGGCGCGGAGTAATAAATCATAATTGCTTGAAATAATTCTTTATTTTCTTGTGAAAGCGGTACTTCTACGGTTAAGTAAAAACCAATAAATTCTAACCAAAATACGATCATTGTGCCGCTCTTGCAGCATATCGACCCATCTAGGGTCTGAGAACAATAGTTTAATCTGTGTAAACACGTTGCCATCAGCCCAGGTACTGACGAAACGAGAATCATAGCCGTAGATGTGGGTATTATACCAAGATACAAAAATAATGATATATAATACGTAAGAAGTAAAATTTGTAATGTGATTTACTATACAAATAAAATAAATAACATATAACCACATAATAATTTATATCAAGGTAGATTTTACTATTATAATATATTTACCTACTAAAAATATGATTTTCCAAACGTATCAGGTACCTACGCCACTGCAATACGGGAGATTCGATAATTCTGACAGGTTTATTACTCCGCGCCAATAGTATACTGAGTATACATATGAACACTATGTTGAGTCAGGGTTGGCACTTTTAAGTTTTATTAGTTTTCCTAAACCTTAAAACAAATACTTTGCCAAGACGAACTAATACACAATTGCACACAGTTTCGTAACTATACAATACAGTTTCATACTGATTTTCTTGGGCATCATACATTACACTTACATCACATTACAATAATGAAAAATAATATACTAATACGAATAAATAAATAAATTAGCAAAACTGACAATATTAAGTCGGTAATACAGATTTACATCAATTTTGAAGTAAGTAAGTTACTTTCACCAAATTTTACTACATACTAGAGATGAAAATGCAACATTCATAAGTATAAGTAGCAATAAATTTTGCAGTTTTATTTTCCCCACAAAAAAGATTGCAATTTAATTTTTAAATTTAAAAAAAAGTGGATTAATCAACCGATGTCTAAAGTGCCAATATTATTTCATAATACAATCCTCATCAAAAAATTATTACGTCAACTTAAAACTAAAATTATTACACTTCAAAATACTCACTGGGAAAAGCTCTACAAATACAATGGGCGCTCAAAACATCAGCAGAATTAAAAACAAATCAAATTTATTTAGAAAAACAAAATCACTAAACACAAATTATTAGAAACAGCCACAAACGAAATTTCAAAAACCAATTGGACCAAATCTAATCGCGTTCCCATTGTACGCATTTTGCATATACTTTTACAGAAATAGTCACTTATAGGTCACTGTATTTCAACTATAAAATAAATAGGTACTGGCTTGTAGTTTTATATAGAATTCTAAATTTACTTTTAAAATATTACAATAGAAGTCTACCACATTTTTTGTATGTGGCGCATTTGTTATCTCCTTGTAAACATTAAGATATAATATATGAAATAGCAACTTAATTACGTATCAATTTTAATCTCAATTGCAGATTCAGATAAATTAATAAAAATATTTTTCTTTTTGTTTGCTTCAGTAACGAAACTTTTGTTTGCATATATCTAAATTTATAAGATCTTTCGTTTTCTGTGTAATCAATATTCTTAAATATATTTGTTACATAAATGTTACTTCTTATTAGTTTGGAAGAACGAAAAAAAAACAATGTGTTTCAGAACAAAAATAGCTCAAATAAAAGTTTTGATAATTTAATTTAAAACTACTTTTAAAGTCAAAAAATTGTGCATAATTAAATTAGACACAAATTTTAAATAAAAAAAAAGTGAAGAAACCTTCTTGTTCGTTTCGATTATGCTTAGGACCATAATATTAGAATAAAAAAAAAACCCTAAACCCCAAATTTCATAAAAATCAGACCAGAAATTCTTGAGATTTCGTACTCAAACACCGGCGGCTAATATTCTGACCTTTTAAATTACAAACAATGCTGACAGAAACCACAAAACGAAGCAACAAAAAAAATTTGAAAATAAATCGGCATCAAACAAAAATATGCACAAACGGCAAAACTAACGAAGAAGCAAGTTTATTTGAAATCGAAAAACGAATGTATCCTGCTAGCAACTACCTATCCCAGTGAAACGTGTAGATATTTACAAATAAATGATTTACAAACTACTAGTACACTAACATGCAATGGAACAGAATTTGAACTCGACTCTGCAATAAAGTTCTGTAGAAGATACTAAAAAGTAACAGTTTGCCCGCAAGTACCTGCTCCATCACCACCGAAACTCTACGACCGTTGACGATATGACTACAACTGCTACTATCGAAGACGACTTTCAGTCCGGACGAAAAAGTCGCAGAAATCTAGAGGAAAAAAGATGAAGACAGCTTCCGCCACTCGCATGGACGTCGATCCGGCGAAGATTTTCAATTAGAATACAACCTACCAAACCCACCCTCCCAAAATACCCAACTAGACAACTACCATACCCCAAACCCGCTTCAACCCGAGTCAAAGACGACTGATAACGAACACATCCGGAACACCAAATCTCTAAACATACTTACTTCTCACCCAGCGAAATCCTTCTTTTGCGGAATTCCTGAAACCATTTCGACCAATCAAATCAAATTCGAACTCAAATCCCAAAATTACATTCTATCCGAAGTAATCCACTCTTTAAGAGAAACAAATCCCTGATGCCACTGTTCTACGAATGTACCAAAACTAGTAACCAACCCACTTGTGACCTTCCGTCGTTTAATTACGATTTATATTGATTAAATACGTTCACTGTCGTTAGAATTTTGCTTTTACAGTCCTTGGACGTCAAATTACGTTTTTGATTCGATTTAACTTGCAAATGTGACAACTTTTATAAGTTAAATATTTTTATTAACTAAGTTATCCTCCGATGTCAGAAGTTTGCGCCATCCTGTATAATTGATTTATAGCCTAGAGTACTGTACTGTTTACTGTTGATTTTCAAGTGTTTGCCATAGTTTACGTGTTCTAATTTCTTAACGTTCTTGTAAATTATGACGCTTCAGATAATTTTGTTCCTCCTGGGATATAATCTATAACCATTTCTTTTCTCATCTTTTTGAATATTGGAAGGAAAGGTAAATACGATCCATTGAACTGGCCAACTGACTAGGAGTTAAATAAAATGAATGTTGAGCTTAAAAGTTATTAGCAAAATACTCTTTGATATTAGTAAAAATATTAGACCGCCTGGAAGGACTGAGACCGTCGTGATGGGATGCCTGGATGGACATCTGCGGGCTGGCAGCATTCGCTGCGTAGAACCGATGGAGACTGACGCTCTAGGTAAAGGGTTACAGATTGGCAAGTCACTGGTAGGGGCTAAGAACGTGGTACCAGTAAGAATCTTAAACGTCGACCCGGAACTTGTAACTCTTAAGCAATATACCACAGTAGAAATTTGTACACCAGTAACTCAAATGGCAAAATATGAAAACACCATTGAGGGTACACAGAAAAAGAAATTCCTACAACAACTGTTAGACATGTGTCATGCCCTTGAAGAATGGGCATTTTGAAGTACAAAATAAATACTGGTGATGCCCAGCCGATACGACAGAATCCTAAAAGCCGGAAAAGCAAAATGTGAAGAGGCGGAGCGAGTCATCACAGACATGGAGAAACAAGTGATTAAACCCTCAAAGAGTCCGTGGGCGTTTCTAGTAGTACTAGTGAAGAAGAAAGACGGTACAACCAGATTTTGTGTTGATTATCGACAACTTAACGAGCTTACGAAGAAAGACAGCTACACTCTACCCAGAATTGACGGTACACTAGATACTTTTGTCAGGTTCAAAATGGTTTTCAACGTTGGATTTAAAGAGCGGTTACTTGCAAGTGAATGTAAAACTTAAAGATTTTGAGAAAAACGCTTTCACTATTGGAAATGGTTTGTGGCAATTCACAGTTATGCCCTTTGGGTTGTGCAACGCCTCTGCGACGTTTGAACGATTGATGGAAACCGTCTTACGTGGACTGTCGTGGAAAACGTGCTTGGTCTATTTAGACAACGTCTAAAGTTTGAACACTTATCAAATCTGAAGGAGGTGTTTCATCGACTGGGTTGTGCAAACCTGAAGTTGAGTCCAAAAAAATGCCATATCTTTAAAAAGGAAGTACCATATCTGAGACACTTAGTATTGCGAGACGGAGTGCAGGCCGACGCTGAAAAGATCAGAGCAGTGTAAGAATGGCCAACACCTAGAGACAAGCACGATATAAGGAGTTTCCTTGGGTTGTGCACGTACTACCGTCGATTCGTTTCGGGATTTGCCAACATCGCAAAACTATTAACCAAGTTAACAGAAGAAGGACAAGAATTTTGATGGGACCAAGACTGCGTAGACGCTTTTCAACAACTTAAGCAGTCTCTAGTCACCGCGCCAGTTTTCAGTTATTCTCGCGAAAAAGAAAAATTTGTGCTAGACACCGATGCGAGCAATCTGGCTGTAGGATCAGTACTATCTCAGGTTCAAGATGACCAAGAAACAGTCAAGATCAGAGAGGAACTACTGCGTGACTAGAAGACAATTTCTAGCAATCGTTAAGTCCGTCGGAAATTTCTATAAATATCTATACAGACGAAAATTCCTACTGAGGACACGGACCATGCTGCCCTGAAATGGTTGTTACAATTTAGAAACCCAGAAGGATAAGTCGCCAGATAGAGTGAGCGATTTTAAGAATATGACTATGAGACACCGTGCCGGAACAAGCCACCGCAACGCAGATGCCTTTTTCAAGAGACCTTGTCTAATGAACTGTACTCATTGTTCTAAATTGGAAGAAAAAGTCAAAGTCCTTAGAAGAACAACTGCGACTGCTTCTGAAATGGAAGACGAGAGATCGAAGGCTAACCTGGGAAGAAGTGAGTGCTTTGAGTAGTAACGTGAAAGCCCAATGGGACTCTTTGATAATAGAAAACGGTCTTCTGAAACTAACCCTAAAAAGTGTCGGTCGTACCGAAAGAAGATAACAATTAGTAGTGTCTAAGAGCCGAGTGTCGGAAGTATTGCAACACCTGCATAATGGTACTTCTGGAGGACACTTTGGTGTGAAAAAGACACCTGGGAAAAAAAGAGAACGGTTCTATTGGGTGAACTGTAAAGAAGACGTTAAGGAGTGGTACCGCAAGTGTGTCCTGTGTAGACCAGTAAAGAAGAGATCAGCACCTATGAGGCAGTACAATGGGAACCTTTTTGAAAGGGTAGCGATCGTCATAGCAGGTTCGTTTCCTGAAAGTGATGCTGGAAACAAATACATTTTGGTGGCAATGGATTATTTCACGAAATGGACAGAAACATATGCCATACCAAATCAAGAGGCAGCAACAGTAGCATACGTGGTAGTTAAAGAGTTTTTCTGCCGTTTTGGAGTTCCCCATTAAGACCAAAGACCGAACTTTAATTCAACCTTATTCTAAAATATCTGCCAACTGTTAGAAATCAACGACGCCTCTTCACCCGCAATCATACGGCATGGTAGAGCTGATGAGTCGAACAATGGGTAAGGTTGTCAACGAACATCATAAGAATTGGGACCAGTATTTACATTTATTTCTAATGAAGTATCGATCATCCGTTCACGAGAGTACAGGTCAAGCACCTGCTTGCGTAATGCTTGGTCGTGAAATACGGTTGCTATGCGATCTGCAATTTGGATGTAGATCTGAAGAGAAAGTTGCAGGGGAAGATTATGTCAACAAATTGCGGAAGAGATTGGATGACATAATACATGATACTGTTCGAAAGAATATCCAAAATGCTAGCGATCAGATGTAGGTGCGGTACGACGTTCAAGCCCAAGGAGAAGGATTCCAATCAGACGATTTGGTATGGTTATGCAAACGCCAAAGAAGACGCAGGTTGTGCTCGAAGTTGCAACGCCAATGCGAAGGTCCGTACAAAATTATGGTCAGACTTAATGACGTTATTTACCGTATCCAAAAAGAACTGATGGGAAAGCCGAAAGTAGTACATTGTGATCGGCTATTCCCATACTCTGGGACCAACGATCCGACCACCAATCCCTTTCGAACGAGAGTAAGAACGAGTAAGACACGAAACCAAGAATGTGAAGAAGACTTCAATGAATTTATGACAAAATACGGAGGTACGACCAAGTTTAGAGTTACGACTGAGGTTCAACAAGACCTCTTGGATGTACCGGAAGAGTACTCCCTTGCGAATTGTGTAGCTCGAGATCTGCGCATGTCAAGAGGAATTGCGGTTGTTTTTAAGAATTTGTTTGGACGAGAAGATGAGCTTTATATACAACAACCTCTTGTGGGTCGAATTCTGAAGCTGTGTGAAGGAACTGTCCTACCAAAAATCTATCTACAAGGATCTGTGGAATACTTAATGGGATTTCAAGAAGGACACCGAGATCAATAACATCAAGAAAATAGCAATATCTAAGCTTGGTTGTGGTTTAGATCGTCTGGACTGGAGGATTATTCGAAACATGTAAGAAGTTGTTTTCCGAGAAACAGGGGTTGATGTGTTGGTCTGCAGAGGACTGCGGACTGTTTTTTTTTTACCAGGCTGTTACCGCCACGACCCATTATATAGATGCCAAAAGGCCCGAATGCCGTTCTGAGACAGAACAGTCTTACGGAGAGGGCAGTGTTAGGCCACTGGAGTTTCTAGAATAAATTAGAATAATCGGTGCGTTTCAAGAACATTCAATTATCTTCTAGAATATATCTTTCATATATAAAATCGTCATCGTAAATTTAGAAATCAGTTCGAAGCTATTATTTGTCATGGTACGCTGAAATAAATAATACATGTGTAATAATTTATTTATACGAATTAAAGTAACTCTATATGTAAAATAAATTTAATACCGTTGAAGAGTGTAACTAGTAAATTACTTGTTTATTAATTCCCGCACTTGCAAATGCGACCACGAAAACAAACAAAGAGATAATTGAATGATTTATCAAGAAATCATGTTACTTAAATCTAAGTTTGACCTCCATCCCTTTTCAAGCAGCCCCCGTTTTGTGATCGAAATCGAGAATGAAGTACCTGGAAAATCGGTTGATTTGAAAAATTCTTTTGCAGAAAGAATTGTCATTTATTAAATTAAGAAAAGTTAACTTTTAATTTGTTAAACAATAGTGTGTACATTTATTATTCTCCAGTTTCTTTATTATCTTAATGGAGTGATTATTTCCGGGATGCACAAAACTTAACCGCTAATTAATAAGCCGTTAAGAATTTGATAGTCAAATAGTGAACTTAAAGTTTAAATTTTAACAAATCAGAAGATTAGTTACCTAACAACAGATTTAATTAGCTTTTGTGTGTTTAATTAGCGTATTGTCTACTCATAAATCTCTGAATATCTCGCAAAAGAAACAGAGGGAGTGAAGCACACTAATTCAGAAACTTTCCACACTTTTGTTTCCAGGTTTTGAAGCACCTGAGTTTGCTAAAACTGTTTGAATAACAAAATCTCATCTTCTGTCAGATGTTTCATTTTGCTGTTCAATCACACTCCACTGCCGTTAACTGCCTCCACACTCACTTTTTTCTTTTCTGTTTCCGCTTTCTTCATCTAAATTTCTTATCTAATAACCTCTCGCTTTGAAAGCCTTTCAAACCTTTGGTGATGGCTTCGCTATATAAGTGCGTATCTCGCTAGCTTTTATTGCTTTTCCACCTTGTTTTCTGAATACCTTAACGATCATGACTTTTTTCCTCATCCGAACTACGCTCTTTGTTTTTTCTGTCATGCTCCCCACATTGAAAATTTTTATTCTGCCTAGCTTCTACGTTGTCTTTTCGTTTGTTGTTTCTATTTATAGTTTATGGAATTTCTTATTCAGTCTATTCCTGTTATCATATCATATATCTGAATTGTCATCATTTTCCAAAATTGAATATTATCAGTTCAAAATTTTAATTCATATACGAAAGGCAAATAATGTTTGTCGCCTCAAACCCCAATTTTGTTTATAATTAAATATAAAGCAGTTATTACAATTGCACAACGTCAATATGGTTTTTATGGTATGGTCAAAAAACAGGGCGGACTATATTTAATCCAGGACGTGTAGACATATCAGTATTCAGCGTTTCCCAAAGCTTTTTTTTTTGGTGACCCGGTGCGGAAGGTGGTAAGGCGGTATAGGACCATAGATCTTGCGTTGCATCTTGTACCGTGAGCACGCTTGGTCGGTTATACTCTACCTATGGGAAACATTAGAAGGGATAATCCCAAATATTTTTTTTGTTATTAAATAATATTTATACTCTGGGGAAATTGTCCTAAAAAGTAAGTAAGTAAGAAATAATCCGCAGACGGAAAAGGCTACATAGGCTTGAAGGAAGTCCTTGCTGGATATAAAGTTTTCAGAATCTCGCTTCCCCCGAAACCTTAACATAATTGCGAAAATAGTTAAATTTCTTTGATCGGCTATAACTGACGATGCCGTGCTCGTACAAGCGATCCAAACTGTTTGTTTTGCAAGGGATTTTCTGCGCTAAAATTTTAGTTTTTTCGATCAAACTAGAAAAATCGAAATTTTTCCAGATTTTAGTTCAATTTTTGACACTCGACATTTTTGGTCTTATCGTAAACTAATTGGAACAACATTTTTCAAGTTATTGCGTCACGAAAGCGACCGAATGCTACGCTAACTCACTCAGATTGCACTTTTTTTGCGGGCAACAATTTTAATTCTTGCGAATTGCTCAGATCGATGCTTTTAGAGATATGACGACGTAAAAAAACAGTTTTTTGAAAATTGCCGTTTGTGGCTATTTTCCGGTCGTTTATTTAAAGACAACAATTCTGGTTTTCTCACAAATTTGAGAAATTGATACTTTTTGAGATATGGACAAAAAATTGCTTCATTTTTTCAAAGTCGCTAACAAAACCGCGAAGA
Source organism: Abscondita cerata (assembly GCA_030710515.1). Taxonomy (NCBI): domain Eukaryota; kingdom Metazoa; phylum Arthropoda; class Insecta; order Coleoptera; family Lampyridae; genus Abscondita; species Abscondita cerata. The sequence continues at coordinate 77,888 of JALBCR010000805.1, read as the reverse complement.
AGTTCAAATTGTTTTCGCGCGCACGACATTTTTGGTCATGATCACCGACCTGAAAACAACAATATTTTGTGAGATATCGAAAAAAAAGCTCCCAGTTTTTACGTGCAAACTCCTGCTGAAAAGTTAGCTGTTTTAATAATATCATGTAAGTACAGTTTTTTCCCCACCACTGTTGAAGTAACTTTACAAGCGCGTTTTGTTTTAACGCTATGTCCTCGAGAGACGTAATTCACGGAGGACGTGTTCACTTTCAGTATCCGCGGGTGAAGCTTTGGGCATAAACGGGCTGAATCAGCTCATTCTTGGTACGCTGTTTCGCTGTTTTCTTTGAACGATTTTCTTGTCTTCAGCATCAGAATCGGCGGCGGTGGTTTCAAAATTTTCATCTTCCTCTTCAATCTGTGAGCAGCTGGGATGCACATTCAAATTCTATTCGTTTATTCGAACTCAAGAAGTTTCGTTTTGTTGCTGATGAAATCTCCCTCACAATTGTGACACATAGCGGTGCGATGCAACCCTGCCTTGTTAGAAGTGCGCCGCAATTTAAATTCATGTTCATTTGTATGGTATTTTTGAGGTGTGGCGTTGTCTGCTGTTGTCTATGGAATGACTCCTATTTTGCTAGTTTTTCATTCCACTTCAGTGGATCTAATCCGGTCTCCAGAAAAAAAATTGTGTGGTATTCCGTCGATTTTTCGCGCGGGTAGAAGATAATTTCAAATATTTTCCCCTTGCGACGCCATAACTCGGAAAATGTCAGTCCAATTAATTTAACATAGGTCCAAAAATATCGGCCATCAAAAACTGATCAGAATTTGTGGATTTCCGCCAACCCAAGCGAATGAATTTGTTTTTAAAACTCAAGTTCGAGTTCGGTCTTAAATATCGATATTTTGAGGAGTCAAATTTCAGCGCGCAAATTGATCTTTTTGGATCGCTTTGTACGAGCACAGCATCGCAACGGATCAAAAGAATTTAACTTTTTTTGCGATTATGGGGGAGAGGGTTCCGTTTGCGCGATTACTTCTCACTCAAACGTCATTTTCCCTAGACTACTACACAGTCTTTAACAGATGGAGTTCAAAAATTGGATTTAAAAAATATCTGATAGTTACTTTCGAAATCACTGAATAGTCTAGTAGAAGAAAAATTTTGATTGGATTGATTTTAGGGTCTTTTTCTCTTGAAGACGATTACGAAACGTAGTGATATATTACAGAGGGGTGGTGTTCAGAAATTGGATTTAGGATATTTTTACTGCTTATAAATCACTAAATATTGTCGTAAAAGAATGTTTCAATTTACATGTATTTTCAAAGTTCTTTCTCTGTCACAACGAGGGATAGTGCTCAAAACTTAAATTCATCGTATTTTGTTTGCTCATAAATCAGTCAAAATCTCTTCAAAACATTTTTCGTTTTAACCTATTTGCAAGGTACTTTTCTCTTGATTGCTGTTAAGACTCATGGCAGGGGATTGCAGAGTAGTGGTGTGCAAAAATTAGATTTAAGGTAATTTCAATGCGCATAATTTAGTTAATATTCCTGCAAAAGGATTTTTCTACAGGACCGATTTTCAGGGCACTTCTATCACCTTCTCTTGACTGCGACTCGCGGGTAGTGCTCAAAAATTGAAACTACGTTATTCTGATTACTCATAAAATGCTCCTAACTCCAATATTTTAAAAACGATAATTCGAATAATTTTTAACCGTGCGCGGAGGCTGAGTTCATAGTTTTATTCCCACAATCAAAAGCACGAATTTCTCAAAAATTGAAAATACATTATTGCAGAAACTCATAAATAACTCCGATATTGGATTTTCAATTTGAAAAATGTAGAGGGGGAGACGAGTTACAAATAAAATATTTGTGTTATTTGTGTAACTAGTGCAAAAGTGCATACATTTGTTGCACGATGTTGCTTTTGCGCATGTTGCATACAACATACCATCGAAAAAATAAAAAAGAAATAAAATAAAAACTGCTTTTTAGATTAGTGCAAAAAAATAATTTACTTTCTGTACTAATGCAAAAAAGTGAAACTTTTGGTACAGTCATTGCTGCCAAAAGTAGTCACTTTTTGCACGATTGTTCTAACATTCTGCAACCATTCATACGCAGATGCATAAATTTTGATTCTAACATATTTGATGTCGCTTCTACATCTATTCTTAGAGTGGATAATGGAAGTTTGTCTTTGTCAATTGATTTCTGAGAATATTTGTACATTTTTCAGCACACCATGATTTGAAATTTTTTTGGTCGATTGAATTTAGAATTTAATAACGAACGGGGAGATAAGTGAATACAATACAGCTAATATTAACTAGTATTTTAAAATATTAATAAAAACAAAACGTTTAAGCTACTTAATGCAAATTATTTTATTGCGCTTTTTCTATACTTACTCTTCTTCCATGATAATGAACAACAACTAACGTATCAAATTCAGTAAAACTACAGTCACGTTTCACTTTCGATAAATACATACATACAGATAATAATGAAAAAAAAGATAAGTGTTACCAAATAAATAATAACATTGAAGCAAAAAAAATAATTAAAATCAGTATAAAGCGATTCATAAATTGCTATTATAGTGCTAAAGCAAATAAATTCAGAAACATGGCATAAAACCACGTAGAGAATATTAGTGTATAGTCATTTTTTTCTTGCACGTTCCTAGTTATAAAAAGTTCTAATTTCGACAATTCTAGATACAAACAAAAAACCTCACGAAAAAACATTAAAAATCAATTTATCGTTAGAGAAAATAAGAATAAACGCAGTAACACTTTTTATATTTTTATAAAAATAGTACAAATAAAACAACTGTACTTTATATACATAAACTTACTCAATTACTTTAAAAAAACAAACAAACTATAAACAACCAACAATTTAGATTGTTGGAGATTTGGGTGTTGATGTTATATTTCTTGTCAGATCGGAATGCAACGAAGTTTCTAGATTGAAAACAATTTTGTAAATTTCGTCGTAGTTACTTACAAAATGAACTTCTAATCCGTCGGTTATGAATTGTGGAAGATCGTTGTAATCTTTCTTGTTTTCTTCGGGCAAAATTATGCATTTAACCCCAGATCTTTTAGCCTATGAAATTTAATTGGTAGTTATTGTTAGTATTTAGAAAAATATACATACGGCTATAGTTTTTTCTTTAATACCCCCAACCGGAAGTATTTTACCCATTAAAGAAATTTCTCCTGTCATGGCGACGTCTTGTCGAACAGGAGTATTTTTTGCTAACGACAAAAATGCTGTTACTATTGTACATCCAGCACTTGGTCCGTCTTTCGGCGTCGCGCCCTCGGGCACGTGGAGATGCAAATGACTGTAAAATTAGTATAACACGGAATTAAAATTTGAAATGAATACCTAATTTCCAAAATTTATTATTTTCGTCTATTTTTCGTAAATAATTACGAGCAACGGTCAAAGCTATTCTTGTAGACTCTTTCATTACGTCTCTAAATGACCAGTTATTTCTAAACTGCCGTCAACGTCCTTGTCTTGTACTTTTTTTCTGGTAGTTGTTTCGATGTACAAAGTTGAACCCCCTAAAACGTGAGCGTAAAAGTGTTTGGCAAACATTGAGCATCGTTACCCATGGCAGTCCACGCTAACCCCATCACCACTCCTGGTGGTGTTTGATGATACATGCGGTCGTGAGTAAACACAGGTTTCCCAACAAAATCAGATAAATTTGTAGGAGAAACTTTAACGAAAGTAGTTTCATCTTTAACCACTTTGTACGCAACTTTTCTAACAACTTTTTCGATATGTTTTTGTAAGTTTCGCACGCCGGATTCGCGACAATAACTTTTGATAAGTAAATTGAGTGTATTATCTTCTAATTCTATGTTAGTATTTTTCAAGCCGCTATCAGTCATAGCTTGAGGCAATAAATATTGTTTAGCGATGGCGAGTTTTTCTTCAGCCACGTAACCGGACATGTCAATCATTTCCATTCTATCTCTTAACGGTTCAGGAATTGTATCGATAATATTCGCGGTACAAATGAAAAGAATTTTGGACAAATCAACGGGTACGTCCAAATAATGATCTAAGAAATTCGAATTCTGTTCTGGGTCCAATAACTCGAGCAACGCAGAGCTAGGATCACCCGTATAGCCTCTGCAAAATTTTCGTAATAACATCGCACAATCGATCAATGCATACACTTACTTCCCAATTTTATCAACTTCGTCGATCAACACCAAGGGATTTTCGGTGCGCGTTTTCTTTAAGCATTGAATAATTTTACCCGGCATTGCGCCCACATAAGTACGTCTATGGCCTTTAATTTCAGCTACGTCAGTCATTCCGCCAACAGAAAAGCGGAAATATTCTCTATTTAATGCTCGTGCAATTGAACGAGCTAGAATAAATTTAAATTAACAAATAAACTTATTTAAAGCAATTGTCATTACCGATGCTAGTTTTACCTACACCTGGAGGACCATGGAAACACAAGATTTTACCTTGCGTCGTACCTTTCAATTGACTTACAGCTATGAACTCAAGAACACGCCTTTTTATGTCTTCCATGCCGTAATGATCTTCTTCCAATATTTGTTGGGCTTGCTGAAGATTTAAATTTTCTTCGCTTTGAACTCCCCAAGGCAGTGAAGTGAGCCAGTCTAAATAATTTCTAGTTACACTAAAAAAAGTCCCATATTACATTGTTAATTAACTATAATTATTACTAACTTAAATTCGGAACTATGACCTTCTAAGAAACTCAATTTATTCAGTTCCTCTTCGATTACGGTCGCAACCGCGGGAGGCACTTTTTAATTTTTTATTCTTTCTCTGAACTTTTCGCCAACCGCATCTTTATCTTCCTTTTCTAATCCAAGCTCTTTCTTAATCACCTTCAGTTGTTCTTGTAATATGTATTTTCTGTGGTGTTGCTTGACTTTTTCTTCAACTTCGCGTCCTATTTTTTGCTGCAGTTTCGATAATTCGTACTCTTTTTTTAGAAGCGACAATGATAGCATAAGACGTTTCGGAATCTGGAACAAATTTATCGCAGGAAATTAATTTCAGACAATAATAATAATTGAATTATAAACAACTTTTATTTGAAAAAAATGGGTAAAATGAATATCATTCCAAGATTTCGAAAATCTATGTAGATTAACGGCCATTTTGGCTCGATAGATTATGCCCAAAATCTAATCAGATCTACGCTATTATAAACATCAGCCATATGCAAAGTTTTATAGAAATCAGACTGCCGGCTACCAGGCAATTTTTTTTTTGCTTCATTTAACGTACTAACTCTAATTCGTCGGAAAAAGTGAAAAAAAGGGTGTAAAAGTTTTGATTTGGAAACCGTCAGATTTATTAATTTATTCGTATGGTACGTTACTATTTTTAATAATTGTAAGTATTGTAAATTGTAATTTATAATACATATTGTCAAAAGGTTTGTAAAGGAGGAAACTCTGTAAACCTTAAAGCAAATAAATAAACAAATAAATAAATATCAATTATACAAAAAAGTTGTGAAAGAAAAACTTTATTGTCTATAACTTTTGTTTGAACTATTTCTTTCTACAACGAAATTTTCATTTTTTCTTTATTTTCAACTCATCTTAAAAGGAACGTGCGCGTGGTATCTCGTTATAACTCTGGTAGACGTTTATTATACGTTTCGGGCAAAATGTTTTATTGCCAAACACTTTCGATACTGTTTTACACGTTTATTAGTATCAGAACGGTGTGGAGTTCTGCGCAAACCGCTTCTTTACAATATGCTGTTAATAACTAATGTCAATCATAGTCATGACGAGAAGAATACTAAGACTAATAACATCAACGGATAGTTTGAAATAAGTAGTTGTCTTCCGAGAAACGGAAGATCTTCTAAAGGGTTTGCTAAAATATTCTTTACATAGTTCTATGGGTATTTATGGCAACTGCTGAGATAACATAACAAGCAAAGATAAGAAAAACACAATTAAAATAGGCTTATGACTTACATCCATTTCTTCCAAAACTTCTTGCACTTCACGTCCCTCAGCTGCTGTGAGAGCTGCACCTAAATCGCTAAGATAAACAGGATTGTCAACAACCCGTTGCCCCTGATGCATCATCTGTTGCAAACTATCCCTATACAAAGGATTCAAGCTAATAATATCCCTTATAGTTTTAATAACTTCTTGCGTAAGAGCTTTAACTTCCTCGGTTTGTCTGAACTTGTTATGAACAACGTTCTCGACCTCAACCATAAGAAGAGACTCTTTTCCTACCAGCACTTCTTCACCATCTTTACTTTGAGTTTCAAGCGGTTTTTGCTCAGTCGCTTTCGGGAGAATAGATTTCTTAATCCGATTATTACGAACTTTCCTATTACGTCTTTTGTCAACATCAGATTCGTCTGGAAATATGTGTAAAGTTGTTTTAAAAGAAGGAAAAGTCAGCTTTAATGCTACAGCAGAAAAGAGCACATGATACTCTTTCCTTATATTCAATCAGCGATTTACCTTTAGGAATATCCTCTTCAACTTCAAGAATTTGACCAGTTATTCTAATACGCCGATGAGCCATAACAACCAATCTTAAACGATCACCTAAATCTTGCATTTCATGTATTTGTGCAAATACCCCAATGCTATATACATCGTTTATGTTTTTTACAACTCGAATCATTGTCTTCCTCTTTTTTTAAGAATATTCCGCAATATGGCTGATTTAATTTTACTTTGCGTCTTATTAACTCAATTAGGGCTGGATTCGTAAGCTTTAAGAAGTAGATTAAGTATTAAATTAAACATACATAAACAAAATGTTTACCTCGATTAACTTTATAAACCTCGGGAATACTATGTTTCTACTAATTGCGATAACTGGAACATGAGGCCAAACTTCTGGTACAACCACCGTAGCCGGCAATCCTGATCCCGGAGGTGATGTGTAACTTCCATCGCCATGGTGGTCATCATTTCCACTCGATGAGTCTTTGGTAGCAAAAGAGCGACAAAATTCGATAGGTTTCGTTCCCACTAAAGATCTATTCCATTGTAAATGCAATAAATTATTACTAGTCTCTTCTAAATGAGAATTTCGAAAGTTTCTAGAATTTAAGGTTAGGCATGAATAGCTTATTCTGTTGTAAGTTATTCGAAACGACGTGCTGTTAAATCGGCTCAATAAACGAGTTTTACTTAAAATATTTAATAAGTGCATCACTTCTTTTGAAAATTAAGAGTTTTCTTAACTTAAAATTACAATATTTTCAAATTTCTGTCAAAATCAACTTCGGATGATTATATTTTTACAATGTTGCCACTATCGTCATTATTCACTGAATTTGCTTATTTGCAAAGTATGATAATAAATAAGATTTGTTTGTTACTAACCCATTAATTCTTCGATTACCCAAATATTTCATCCGTTAGACAATACGTTTAATGTTGAAGAGTATTTATAACTGCGAATTATAAATAATGAATTACAACTCTTTGTATATACAGTGTGTCCGAAAATGGTCACGCAGAATTAGAAAACAAAGTAAAAATTCTTTCAGAGGAACAACTTAACTTTTTGTTTGGTCTTTGCCATGTTTAAAATCTAGAAAGTCGAAATCCTATTTCAAAATTTTAATTATAACAATATAAATTATCGAAATATGCTTTTAAATGAGAAAATATAGCACTATCGTCTAAAGTGAAATGCATGTCTTGCGACATCTCGTGTATAAAGAACACGTACAAATAGTATAAATTAGTTGTTACATGTTATACATGAATGTTTATTTCAAATTCGAATATGACACCACTGATATACTCTTAAAACATGGTGACTACCAATGGGCAAGATGTAATGAGCGTACCTTCTCCTTCCACAAGAGTTGCTCCTCTGAATATTACATGATCTGTACTTTATGGTACTGGGATCTCCTTAATATTAGAGCTAGGGAAAATATGTTTATAGAACCATGACACTTAAAAAACCGTTCCAAAAGTAATAAAAGTATTAGAAAAAAAGTTTGCAAAAGAAATAGTATTTTATTAATTATTAAAATAATTATGAGCAATAATTTGCAGAAATAACATAAATCTACAAAGCATAATTTCAAAGTTAATTTTAGCTATGAAAAATACTACAAATCTTTATAAAAATGTTATTCACTAAAAACTTAGGATTTCTATAATAAATAGTGTTGATTTAGTAATTATCAGTACTATATTTCTATCTGATATTGTTAATCAAAAAGTGAATTAAATATCAGACGTTACGCATGCGCAGTAGTCAAAAAATGCTTTTTTGAAAATCGGCTGTATTTTAGTTACAAATTGAGACATTAAAAAAAAATTCCAATAAAAGTTGTAGGTAATTAAGATCTTAAGCTACAACTTTTGAATGACACTTTTTATATTCTTTTATTTAAAGAAGTTTAAATTTAAACAATTGAAAATTCTAAAAATTTGCAATTTTTTTGAATCACAGGTCATATATCACTTGGAGAAAGTTTTTTAATCCAATAGAATACGTATTCAACTATTAATTTCAAAATTTCATTGATTTCTTAATTTTGTTCGACCCAAATGTGTACATTGATTGTGCTGTACAAAAATGTGAAAGAACAAATCTAAGATAGCGGCGATTTTTCAAGATGGCAGCATGTTTCTAAACTCGGATTTTTTGGCACTTTTGGGATTTCATTCTAGGGTACCCAAAGAACATCTCCACTAATACTTTTATGTTTGGTGTTCTTTAGTCTTAATTTTATTACTGCTCTGACCATCCGGTGGTCATTTCCAGTTATTATGTAATCTATTCCATTCTTTATACGACCATTGCGGACTTATCTACGTCTACTGCCTATGCGGTTTATGTTGAAAAAAGTGTTCATCGCGTACCTATAGTTTCTGTTCTTCTAGAAATTGTGTTACTATATTACCTACCTCGGTGATTTCTTTCACCTATTCCATGTTTTCTTTCTTATATATTCTTCTGTTTCATGTTACCGTTGTCCTTTTAAAGCGTCGCCCCTAACGATATATCTTGTTTTTGTTTTCTTTTCTTGTCGTTGTTATCTCATCATATAAAGTTTCCACTTCTTCGTCGTCATAGGCCGCTGTTGGGGCGTATACTTGAATTATATTAATATTTTGTTTCTTCACCACTGTTTCGATTATTATATAGGTACTGATCTGTTCGATATTCCTTTAAATGTACTTATATTCGTGATTATATCCTTTGACTTTTATTTTTGTTTCCCATATAAATGTGTTTTCAGACTGTAAGGTAATTATCACTTACTTTTCTTCTTACTTCCAAAATGCTAATTATGTCATATTTAATTTTATCTGCTTCATTTTTCAGGTCTAGCAGTTGTGCGTCGCTCAGCAGGGACCTACAGTTATATGTTCCAATGGTTATTTTCTTTCGTTGATGTGTTTTTGCCATTTTCTTACCTCCCCCAGAATCATATGGGGTATATCTATTGTTTTGGAACTTGATATATGTTATATTATGCTAAGGGAGTTTGTCATTAAAGTGTCACGATTGCCACTGTGTGTTGATGAGTTTGGATAAAGGGTGGGATCGATTTTGGGTATGGGTAGGTGTAGGGATAGGAAATGATTTTCCATACAGAGGAGGTAAGAACTGATCATTGCTCACATAATTCAGGGTCGTGTCCTTGTAATAGGTCTGTTCTATGTCGAGATCACACTAGAGTATCTATCTGCTACTAAAATTATTTGTATATAATGGCTTTAAATTATTCTAACGAAGAAGAATTTGATATAAGTTTGAAATGTACGCAATTTAAATCGAGCTAGTAGTGAGAAATTTGTTCGAGTTTAAAAGTTTTGAATAACTTAAATCCAAAAACTACGCAAAAGAACGAAAAAAGTATCAAACATTTTCGAAAATTTTAATAAAAATCCTACATCGTCACGAAGAGTTGCTGAAAGAGAATTTCACATTCCAAAATCAACTCTTCAATATGTTTGAAATGAGCTACCAAATACCATATAATATACCTAAGCCAGTAAAATTGTAGAAGGACTTCGGAAGGTTGACTTTGAGAGAGGAGTCAGTTTTTGTAAATGGTATCTACGTAAATGTCAAAAAATTCTGCTCTTTCCAATTAAGTTCTATGAACACACTTCACCAATTGTGAAAATTTTCATAACAAATAATTATCGTTATTGGGCTCATGCAAACTCAAATTTACCGTAGGTAAACCAAGCAGATTTCAAATACGCTTTGGTTTTAATATGTGGGACGGAATTATTTGTAAGAAATATAATTTTTTTACAATCATTAGAGACGTTCAAAATTCTTATTAGACTTGAAATGAACGGATATTGTTATTTATTTAAATTTAATCTTAAATTTAGCTTTTATTTCATATTTTGGCGTTGTAAAATATTGAAATTTTCGTCAAAAATGTTTTTTTTTTTTTTAGGTTATAATCCTGACTTTCTTGTATTACTGTTTAGCACACCTTTAAGAAAAAATATATAGGTACTATTCAATAAACAAAAAATCAATATGGCGGCTAATAGGATGTTTCTAAAAAGCCGAAACTCAGTAGACTGTTCAGTTTGAAAAACTGTTTTATATGTTTTACAGATTTTAAAGACTTTTAGAAAACAACAAAGTTATATCGACTTTTCAAAAATACAACATTTTACTTTTTTCAACATGTTTGACAACACCTATGTTTTGGAACGATTCTTTAACCGTCATTATTCTACAAACATAATTGGCTAAAACTTTCTCCATTTAACCGATTCTCTAGCTCTAATAGTAACCGAAATCTCAATACTGTCATGACCAATTTCGACACACTGTATAATTTTTAGTAACATTTCAGTTTAGGAAAACTTATTATCAAGATAATGTATCGTCAGCTAGAAAGGTCATGACAATATTTATACCATATTTTTTTCAAAATATTGTGATAACGTAAGAAAACAAGCATTTTATGGTAGATTAATTGATACACTTTTTAGATACAAAATGAACGAAAAGACTAACTCTCCAACAATACTAGAAAATATACTTTCAACAGCTCTATTTTTAAAAACAAACACTCCGAACTCCTTTTAAATTCATTAAAACCAGTAAAAGCACATTCACCACTTGTGACTTTAATACCCAAATACATACCAACTCAGCGGAAGACTCCCAAATATTTAATCGGTAAACCCAAAGAACCCAAGTTCGTGCCTTATGAACCCTACAAAGGGGCCGTACTTCCAATTATACCCCGTAAAAAAATTATTCCTAAAGAAATCATTGAAAAACATACAAAAAATAACGTCGATATATTTGATTTAGTCACACAAATTTCCGATGTACGTATAGCAGAATTAAATAAGGGTAAGTTAGAAGCTATTGAGAATGATGAACCTTTAATTTCAAGGAAACAGTGGGAAAGTGAAGTTAAAGCTTTTGAAACCGACATTAAAAACTTACGCGAGACCAATGCTCATTTAGAAAACCAAGTTAAATTTCAAACTCAGGTATAATATTTACAGTCGCACTAAATATAATGATACAATCATCGATTGAAGGTAAACAGCGAATTAAAAACTCTCCTCGTTGCTGCTGTTGGCGAAGATTTAGAAACTAGAGTTCAACATCTCACAGAAGACAAATTGCAATTGGCTAGAGCTTTATTAAACTCGGCACATCACTTGACCAGCCATCAAGAACAGACGGAGTGGCTTTCTGGGCAATGTGAAGTGTGGAGAAGTAAATTTTTAGCTTCTAGTTTGATGGTGGAAGAGTTAGCTCGCTGGAAATCGGCTCTTAGCAATAAAGTAAACGAATTACAAGAAAATGTTAGTCATTTAATGGAAGAAAGAAAAGAAGTGAGAAATAACTTACTGCAGTGTCATAATAACTTAGTTAATTCCAATTTGTACCTCACAAATGAAGTTCCTTCACTTCAATCTACTAACATTTTAGACTTATCTGTTTTAAACCAACATTTAAGCTGCACTTTGAAAGGTAGTTTAATTCGGGGTGGTACAACTTTATATAAGTCCCTAATTGATGACAACAATTTAGAAAGAAGAACACCTGCAGAAACTGAAGCCCTTCAGGTATATGTCTTGCAGGTATCAGGTTGAAGTTTCTATTTCTTTTAATATTTCAGAGTTTAAACAATCCTGTGGTAATGGTCAATAAACCGGATTTGTTATGCAATGCCTTAGTAGGAGCTGCTATGTCTGTTGGAGGTGGCCAGATGTTTCTGCAACACCCTTCTTTTCAAGCAACTTGTTGTGCACATTGTAAAGGTGAAGTGGAAGATATATGACAAGACTTTTAGATTTTAAGCAAATATTTTGTAATTTAATACATAACATGTGCTTTTTTTTTTAAAAAAGTTTGGTGTCGAAGTTGGCGTTGTCATCCTGTATTTATGATAACCTGAAATTTGTTTGATAGACTGTCAAATATGCCAGATTCACAATCACAAAAAGTCAACGCCGACTACGACAACGGATTTTAAAGTAAAACACATTACAAAGTTTTATATTTATATTATGAAAATACAATATGGCAATATACAGGGTGTTAATTAAGTACTTGTACAAACTTTAAAGGGTGAATCTTTGACTAATTTTAATATAAAAAGCAACGGCATGGTTTCTGAATTACAGGGTGTCCAAATTAAATATTTTATTTGGTTTTCTTTGTTAAGTAACATGACAATTGTACGAAATCCGGGATACTGCGTGTATATTGATGACAAGAAACTCAAATATTAACTTAGTTTTTTTGTTTAATGTTAGGGGGCGCCACATACAGTGTTCCTGAATTTAATTAACCTTAAGTTTTTGTTTCGCATTGCATATCATTTTTGACTATGCCTTCCATTCAATTATTTTACATACAAAAAGGTACTCTTAGTATTTGTCGCTAAAAGCAGCCTTTGAAGTTAAACCTGCGTTTTTTTAAATTAATAATAATTAATATTAGGCGAATTAATACACGTGTTGAACTGGGCGGGGTTATATTTCAGCAATTATTGTAAGTGTTATTAATAGTTTAGTCTTAGTCTTGTAAATGATCTAAACTTGTTACCTGATAAAATCAATAAAAGATACATTTTTTCGCTTTTCATTTACATTTTTCAAAAACTCGGAAATGATTTAACTTAAAAAATTCCGACGCAGATTTAACTTCAAACCCGTTTTTATCCAAAATGGCTGAATAGGTCTGCCTTATCAAAAATGACTTACAATGCGATACAAAAAGTTTTGGTTAATTAAATTCAGGAACAACACTGTATGTGGCGCCTGCTAACATTAAACAAAAACTAAATTAGTATTTAAGTTTCTCGTCATCAATAAACCCAGTATCCCGAATTTCGTACAATTGCCATGTTACTTTACAAAAATATAAGCAAATTGGATAGTAGACATATTGGTTTAATTCTTACCCGCCTCTATTTCGCCTTTGCACTACTGCAATTTCTTTAGGAAAATTTGCTGTAGTTAGTAATATTGAGTCCTGCTATTTCACAGAAGCTATATTTTCTCGCATTTTGAATATGACCTTACCGCAATTTAATTTATTTCTTATTTTCATAAATTGTGACAGTAAGTCTTTTCTATTGGTTCTTACACCAGTGTCTACGCTATGCAGATTCCCTTCCTCTAAAGTCGCCGTACCAATGCAATGGATGTAAAAAAAGTTGTCGAAAAGGATAAATAAACCCTCAAGTTTAGAAGTACTTTCTCTCCTAAGTCCATTTGCATGGCATTTGTCGACACATCATTATTTTTGCCAATGTATATCAAATTTTTATCAAACCTTACACCCTCTTTTGATTGGCCTTTGATGCATTGTTTAGTATTTAAAATATCAATCAATGGCCGAAATTTGAATAATTTATCGTATTCAGGAGGATATCTTGGTAGACAATGAACATTATCGTTACAGTGCAGCACTTCTATGATATGTTTTGAATCCTTTGGATTTCATAACTTTGGTAATATGGGACACCTAACAGAGGGTCGGTGGTCCAGTAATTCTCCAATCGTGGCAACTGATGGATACATATCATAATCAAACATCTAATAAAATAAAATAAATTTAGTTTGTTAGTGCTCTTAGTATGGTATCCAATTTTTATGTTTTGCATATAATTTTTTATGTTAGACAATCAAGTCAAGAAGATCTGGTGAAATAAAATAAGAAACTTCTTTCGGACTGCGCCCTCCTTCCATGTTCTTAATGTTCTTATAGTAGGTGATTTTTCAAATATGAAAGAGTCAGATGTGTCTTCCCACGGATCTTCATCTTTTCTAATTCCATTGGAGCAATTGGTTTTAAATGTAATAAAGGACACAAGTATTACCATCAACCAACAATACAAGAACAGAACCTTAACACCCAACCCAAAAATATACACTTAAGTATAGTAAATTAAATGATGGTAAAAACTCCTTAATTTATTATTGTAGATTAGTTTCCTAAATATTTGGGCCTTCTTTGGAGTGAAGATAATCGATTACTACAATAATAAATAAAATGTTTACGTTACTTTGTGTTTGCTGCCAGACAACAGGCAGATGACTGCATTCTTATTAGTTGCTGTACTGATAATTAATATCCATGTTGATCATATGGAGTTGTTTCGATACAATCGCAGAAATTGTGTATCTATTCAAATTGTTGTTATTGCTTTTGCACGTGGTGTAGTATAACATCACACTTTCGTCTGATATTGTTTTGGTCTCTTGCCAAAGAGCATGAAATAGTTTGATTATTGTTGGAATATTCTTCGCGTTTTTAATGAATTTAACTTCTATTCACAAGATTCCTCGTTCTATTCTGACATGCCTATTGTTCCATGATTTAGTGCTGGTAGAGGGTGTTGTATTGCGTAGTAGGTGCTCAATAGTAGTTGCCAAATATCTTGAGGAATTTGTATGAAATGAACCTCATATCGTCGTTGATACTGCAATAGGTCGTATGTCAAAATAAACAAGTTTTCAGGAGGTAAAAAAATCGAATGTTTTCGTTACTTTAAGAGTAATAATTTCAGAAAATATGGAGATCAGACTGTGCTATGTTACTTTTATTGTAAATAACAGTTCGTTATTAGTAAGTACATATAGTGACTAATTAAAACTTTTAAAAAACTAATTAAAACCTCTTAAAAATCAAAAAACTATAGCCAAGCATGGTAATCAGTGTAATCACTAAATCGATTATTTTTTGTGTTTGAAGCTGAACGCAAATGAACACATTTTTCAATTGAAGTACAATTTGGATGGATTAAAGTGTCATAAAAAGTGTGATAGTCTGCAGGCATTAACAATTTGAGTTCTTGCAGATGGAAAAATTTTGACAACTCAATAGCACATGGTGAATTATATAACGGTGGATGTTCGGTAGGATAAGATTTCCGTGAGGGACGTCTGGGTATATCAGTCCACATATCTGTGAAGTTCAGTTTGTACCGAATAGTGCTTTCTGGCAAGTACTGTAGTGCACAAATGTCAGTCACACACGGATCTCCAGTTTTAGAGCCAGGTCGAATACTGGTATAAATTGTTAAGTCATATTTAAAGAAATGTTGATATGTCAATGTAATGACATTATATGGCGATGGCGTTTCTCTGGCTGATCTAATAATATGTATATAATCAGCAGGAATAAAAAAGTCCCGTTTTCGTCCTAACTTCCTTTCTATAGTGCTATGAATGGAGTCAACCTCATCCATTGGGTATGACCCACTTAGAAATATTTTTGTTCTATTGTTATATTTTTCTTTACAGAAAACTCAAGGAGACAACTTGATAACTTACTATTTCGATTTTGATAACAACAGCCCATATTACAATTTTTGAAGATTTGTGCTTCACGATTTCACCTTAAAAGAACTTCACCATAACTGAAGCAAAAATATCGCTAAGCAAAATCCAGACAACTCAGATTTATATTCAATGGCTGGTTATAAGGTGAACGTAAACAAACATTAATTTAATTTAATAAAGTAAGCTTTTTAGGGAATTGAGATATTTTTGATCCATCGAAAGTTTAAGTTATACCTACTTCCTAAGTTACGAAAAGCGATATTTGCTTATAAAGCATTGGGTTTAAAATTATAATGTTGACTTACGAAATAAACAAAAACAACAATAAATAGTTAAAATGTCCTTCGAAAATCAATTTAAAATTTTAATCTTATATATAATGGCAAAAACCAAATTTGCGAACTGTTAAAAAAAATCAACAAAAACCATCTTCACTTCATTAAATACGTAAAAAAACCCAATCTAACTAAAAGCGCTAAACTATATAACCTCCATAGTTAACTCACAATCAATGAAAAGAAATTCTAAGCTGTATGCTAATTGCTAAAAGTTTTAAACTTTAAAACATACCGATAAATAAGTAGAAATTGAAACAATCAACGATTATAATTTTATTGTATGCATTGTAAGAATGTTCGTATTATAAATAATAATAATAATAATAATAATAAATAAAATATTATAAATTTGTAAAATAGTGTAAAAGTAAAATAAATCTATATTTCTATTAAAGCAGGAGTGCTACCATCTACATATAGTAGTCTAAACTAGACAAAATTAAATTGTTACTCTTTTAGTAACTCCTGAATAAAATTCTAGACAAAGTTACTTTTCTTGATAAGAAATCTGTAATCGTAAGGGTATTATTTTTGTTGTTTATACTGTAAAATACTAGAACAACTTTTAGTCCCGTACGCCATCTATTAATTACCGCCTCAATCTCTGTAGGTTGTCTGTGGAAATATTTTTGAACATAGATAATAGTAAAACGTTATTGTTTTCTGTCATTAATTATCTAGACTATTACACCAATTTCCACTACTATCCGCTACTACTATTGTAACATTTTAAATAAATACACCAAATCGGTGCGCCATCTATCAACCGTCCCGCTATATCTCAATCGGGTGTTTAATAATACCATTGTATTATACATCCTTATAGTAAGCTAATCTCTTTGTTCTTTTGACGCTCACTTTTTAATTTCATTTTTGCTGCATAGGTAGCGTGCGCTATTCAATATAATATAAACATATGCATGCATTGATAATGGAACATCTAGTGAGAAATAGCTTGACTAAACTAAACGTACCTTTAAGATTTCTGGAATTAAAACCGTAACATACGTCTGAGATTATAAAAGATCAAGTTATAGAATGATAGATATTTTTTTATGCAATTTTTCTTGTCAAGCACAGTCGCTGATACCGTAACTCGACGTTTTACGTTACCATAAAGACCAGTAGAACTGTCATTTATGAATTGTAGATTGATTGATGTAAATAAGAATAATTGTATTTAATTAATATACATAACGTATTTTCATTATTTTGATTAAAATAAAACGTACATGTTCCGTGTGGCTATATTACTTTTGTAATTTGTTGCTTGTACATAAGTTATTCGTTTACGCGAAAGAAACCCTTTCTTCCGCCGACAACGCCGCTAACAAAATTAAGTGGTGCCGACAAAAGTTTTAAATAAAATAACAGACATTTACAAATTAAAATGTATTAATGTTAATAATAGATAATAAATAACAAATTAAATTAATTAAATTAGATCTCTCAATTTTTGTAGTAGATACATAACTAAACAAAGAAAACGAAAAACAATCATTGTGCTAGTCGTGCTATTAGGCAACAAAAGCAAATAAATCTGATATAATACAAGCAGAAGACATATTTTTAATTTAAAACTAAATAATTATGAATGAAAGTTATGACCAAATAAGGTCATGATGAATTATTTGCATATCAATAACGATTTTATTTATTATGCAGAATTTTAAGTTTTGGATTTCGTTTCACCGATGAAGATCCTGGTTTAATGTCAATCTTAGAAATTTTTTTGCAATCTGAAAATATTTTCGCTGTATATAAAATGTCCACCAGTAATTTGATGTGGTCTTTACAATCAAAAACATCTTTTAACGCTTGATGTTTTTCTAATATGTTTTGAAATTTCATTATTAATTTTAACTTAATTTTTGTTGAAAATAAATTTTCTTAAACCAAGTGTTAAATCTAATCTGTTTAGAAATTTCTGAAGGCACCGACAACCCAACAAAGTCGGGGTGTTTATTCTCGTACAACCGGTACATTATTAAGATTTCATCTTTATTTTCTAACACAGAAGATGCAATAATTAGTTTCTCTTCGCACTTTTCAGATTTCACTTTGTCAATTAATTTTTTACACAATAACCTGCGAAATAAGTCAAAGCACTTTTTTCTAACCCACTTGTTTTTAAATCGTAAAATTCGACTACATCACTATCGGTGGTTGAAGGCAACGATTCTACCGTAACAGAATTAGTTTGTGTTTCTTGAATTGGAAGTTCTTTTTTAAATGTTTTCACCGAATTTGAAATATCATTGTCTATTTTGATAAAAATATCTTCATCGTCTTTACAATTTGCATGAAGGGACGGTTTTAGAAGACTGTTACTTGCCACTTGCCTGAAAGTCAAACGCTTCATTTTCGCTGATGGGTTTTTGGAAAAACCACCTTTTTGCCTAATTATAGAAAAAAAGTTTTCAAGCACATCTTGGTTTAATCTAGATGTGATAAGAAATGGCTTGTCTGACTGTTTCTCTTGTTCATGTAATTCTAAAATGCCTGAAATGGTTTGAACTAATCCATCAAATCAAGGTGGCCGGCTGATTTTATTATCTTTGTTCGCTAATTTTTTAATAGTAGTAAACGTAAGCTTAGCCTCTATAAGAAGCTCTTTAACCTGGGGTGTTTTGTCAGATATTGCACACACGTATGGATTACTACTAAACCAACATCTACTGTCAAGGCAATCAAACATTTTATTCACTACAAGAATGAAATTACCCGTTGTTTTAGCGGTACGTGACTTCATATCGCCTGTTTTTAACGATGTCAAAATAGTAGTAGCAACTGTTCTGCTTAACAATTGTACAGTTAACTATACATTTAATTTTTGGAATGGATTGGGATTTAAATGAACTGGCGTAATTTTCAATAAAGCTTTTCCTCGTTCCGAAGGACTGTCTATTTCGTACACATCTCTAATATCCTTAATTTAAATTGTCTGATTGTTTAAAATAAAATTGCCAGATAATAAATTATCTCGAACACTTTTTATAAGATGTGGAACGT
The DNA here is from genome assembly GCA_030710515.1 of Abscondita cerata. Taxonomy (NCBI): domain Eukaryota; kingdom Metazoa; phylum Arthropoda; class Insecta; order Coleoptera; family Lampyridae; genus Abscondita; species Abscondita cerata. The sequence continues at coordinate 58,709 of JALBCR010000805.1, read as the reverse complement.
CATACAATGCAAAACATTTTTTAGCGTCGTCAATTTTTTTCAATTGTTTAAATATTATTGGTATTAGTTGCACTAATATTTCGGCGGGTGTGGCATTGCTAGATATAAAATATGCAACAGGTATTTTCCATGTAGCGTAAAGCTACCTAAAGAACTAAAATCTTAGAAACCTTCAATTTGGTCCATAGTTGTGGAGTATTCTAAAATTTTTTTATTTTCATCTCATCAAAACAGAGTATGCAATATTTCTCATCATCGTCCATATTGTTAACTTTGGCCTCTAATATTTTCATAAAGGATAGATTAATACCTGGAAGAAACTTAGAGCATCCTATCCAGGATTTTATAGTCGATACCGCTGGTAACACAATACTTTGTTTTTTTAAATGTTTATACGAATTTGGCGCGCGATAATATAAACTTAAAGCAAATTTTTTTTCTTTTCGTGACCATTTTATTTTGTTAGAACTATGTAGGACTTGCATTTGTGTAAAAGTTTTATGCTGTAAAGATTTAAATTTGAAAGAACTTAATATTTTTTTTAACGTAAATTTATTTTTTAGTGAATGACATTTGCTTTTTAGTTTATTAAGACTGTATTTTGTATTTTTTAATTGTTTTTTTGCTACTGCTAATTTTTTTTTAATTGTTTTGCTCTAACTGAATCTGTTGTTTCTGTTTGAAAAAGTCTTTTGTGTTTTGTTTCAGGTGTTGCAAAATTTGAAGTTTTCTTTATAAAATATCGATCATCGTCCTTGTTTGATTCTTCAGGTGATATTGATGATACACCTTTTACACGTGTTAGGAAACACTGTGTTTCTGCACTTTCTGTATCTAGTCTTGAACAATCACCTTCATTTTTTGTATCTTTTTCATATATCTTAATTGGGGTTAAGAGATTGATCAAACAATTCTGGGGAGTTTTCTCTGTAGGAAATCGGTAAATCATCTTTTTCAAAAATTCCTTGAAAAAAACTTGATAACTTACTATTTTGATTTTGGTAACAACAGCCCATATTACAATTTTTGAAGGATTGTGCTTCACGATTTCACCTAAAAGGAACTTCACCATAACTGAAGCAAAAATATCGCTAGGCAAAATCCCGACAACTCAGATTTATATTCAACTTGAGATCCATAATGTCTCTTCAGAAATGACAAATAATTCTGAGCTATGGTGCAAAGGAAGCATTGTGAGACCAAATAACTTTATGTAAGAGATATCCCCCATTATTCTCTGTCATTTTACTATTATTTATTGGAGTGAAAGCTTTGAATAAAGTAGATTTATTACTCTTTCGCATGCCTTCTTCGGAAAAAAACGACATCGGGTATGGTGCAAGTTCATAAGATAAAAATTCTTTCAAGTCTTCATCAGATTGCTTTGAAAGGCACAATCCTTGGAAAAGCGTACAAGGATCAATAGAAGTTACTTTTAAGGTTCCTGCTTTAAAATTATTAACAGTAGATGGTAAGGTAACCTTGTGCTTCCTCTTGAAAGTCACGTTTTAAAATTATCAAAAGTGACTATTTTCTTAACCATGTTCATGCCGACTTTATACGCCATATGAAAACTAACATATGTTCCTCCTGTAACACCACTGCTTAAAGACTTTATGGTGTCAGTCTCTGAAAAGAGGGGGTGTTGAGAAAGCCTATCCCTCAGTTTACTTTAGTCGTTCCTATCTCTGTCGATTCGAGAACTTCGAATATCCAAATGTTGCTTAGATGTTTCGTACTGTATGTCACAAAACTTTTCAACTTCTTCACAAATGTTCTGCATGACTATCATTGCCAAAGTCCATTTTGCCAGAACGTTGTCTGAAAATCCTCTTCCACGTGTAATACCTCCTCGGGACTTCATATTTTTCATAAGTGTTTGCTCAATGGTTTGATCTAACCAGTTTCCACACCAGTATTTCTTAGAGCGTCTTATAGCAAACTGTCCTTTGATGGTAAAATTGTGAAACTCAGTTGGGTCCATTAATTGTTGTAGCTTCAACATGTTCTGGAGGTACGGTGTGCACTTTTAGCATATAAGAAATGTCCAGTTGCATGGAAAAATGGTAGTGATTTTTGAACCGTGTCAAGATGAAGCTTCCAGTTTCCTGTACGCTCAGCCTCGATAAACTGTTTCAAGAGTGTTATCATGCGAAAGTATTGTAGCCACAATATTGCAGTCGGTCCTTTACATTCAAGAGTACATAAAGCGTGTCTAAATTTTTCCACAATATCCTTCAGAGAGGTAGTATTGACACAATTTCCGAGTATAATATCTTGATCATATGTACAAATCATATTTGCAAGTTCAGAATGTTCATTATCAGTGACTTCAATTGTATCCCACACTAGAGAAGCCAAAGCAGAATGCATCAATAAATGCGCTCGCACAGCCAGAGAGTATGCGTGACCAGCCAAAATCTTCTCTACACCATTCTTAGCATAGATAGTAGAAAACAGTTGTTGTAAACCGCTGCCAGCCATTATTGCACCAATGGCTCCCATGAATGACATTACAAGGTGAAAACCACCAAGTCTTATAATGACATTATTCAGCTCAGGATCATTGTTTGCAACAATCTCCCTTGCTTTAAGATACAATGGCTAATCAAATGTCACGAAACACACATTTTGATTTAGTTGTTTACATTTTTCCGATGCCATCGAAAGTGATGGGTATATAGTATCTTTTTGAGTGGGAGACAAATTATCCTGGAACGATTATAATCCTTAAAAACTGTAATCTGCTCCATGAAGGCATTCCATTCAGGAACACTTGGGTCTTGTATCCATTTACATAAAGCCAGGCTACGTCAGTAGTTAAGGGTATTATTTCATTCGAAGTTGGATTAAGTTTCTGCAAATCTTCAATCGTCACTTCTTGTAATCTCCCGCTTCCCCAAAAGTGTAAAGTTGGACATGTCCTGCTTTTTTTACAGTTTCAGAAACTGATAATTCTGTTAGGCGTTTCATTTTCTCTTGTGGAAAAGCGCATTGTGTGGAGTAACACACATGATTCCTCCCATTGCATGGAATGTTGCAGTACCATCAAATGTCATTATGTTAAAATCGGCATTGTCGAATACAAATTGACAATAAGCTTCTTCCTGCACTTGGGTTTTCTGAGGCTATAAGACAGCAGATGTTTCCAGGAGGGAAGCTTCATAGTAGGAAACTGAAAACCCAAGGTATGATAAAATCTCGATGAGATGTTTGAAACCAAATTTTCTATACAAGCAACCACTGATCCCTGTATGAAGTGATGACATAAATGATCGTGGCCTTACAGCATTAATGATAGAGTGTGACAGAGCTATACATGTTTTTTTTCCATTTCACCATTAAACCCCTTTTGTGCTTTAGAATGATGGATTCCATCAGCAGTTTTAGTGACTCGGAAATGACTGATTCAACGTCACACAAGAAGTTGTCAGATGGGGCATACTCTTTAGTATTGTATACCTGTGACCTTATATTTGACAAAATAATGTCTGCAGCTGCTTTGACAACACGTAATCTTTCTTGTTGAGGATCAGAGTCCTTGTTACTGTACCAATAATCACTGAGTATTTTATATTCAACATTTTGGAAACAAACAACGGCATTCTTGTTGGGAGTCTCGGCTATTAAGACATCTTCGTCATACTTTTTATAAAGTTGTGATTTAACTGTTCTGATATCAAGACGAAAATCACCTTCTATTTTATTCATCAAATCTTCAATAAGAAATTGACACTCCTCTGATTCGTTTTCAAGATAAGAGTAAATCGATTCCATTGCCTCATCAATATTATTTGCGGGGTGGTGTCCTCGTTTCATCTCACTTTTAGGTCTCTGATACAGTTTTCGATGGCAAAATTTGTGATACCAGGCAGCTACAGTACCTAAATCTTTTACATTTCTGATGCGATAAAACACCTTTTTTCCCACTTATCCCCACGACTTTCGACAACATTTAAAATTGTTTCTTTCACAACCAGTTTCATAACATGATGAATCAAGTTTATTTCAGACTCAGGAAGTCGTTCCTGCTTTTTAAAGAAATCTTCAGGTATGCCCTCTCTACACAAAATGCACTGCTCTTTAAAACTGAAGCTTTCACTTTGTGACCAAAGAGATGATCAAGCGCACTCATTTTTAGAAATGAAACTGCATTACAAAATACACGAATAGAAATCTAAGTTGCTTGTATGCTCACTCGATCTGAACTGATTAATAGCAAGGCAGATGTTGAGACGATGTACCGTTCGGGGTGGGTAGAGGGGAAAAATGGGAGAACTCAATGTATGAAAGAGGGGACAGTTTCTTACCTCCCTTCTAACCAACCTGCGTCGTCTGCTGTGTACGGGGGCGCGTTTTCGGCGACCATTCGATACCCGCTTTACCTATATAAAGGTAGATATTCATGAAACTGTAACTCGCTTGCTATTCGGGTTACAAAAAAGTTGTACTGATGAAAATTGTAGGAAATTTAATTGTCTTGAAATTTTAAATTATTATTTTGAAAAAAAACCCCAAAAGTAGCAAATTTTTATGGTTTTTTGGCCACCAAAAGTTCTCCCGGGGTCAACCATGTTGGATAACTTGTTTTTTACGTATTGGTATTAATATATACAAATTAAAAAAAAAGAATGTTCTACTCCACCTTTTGCAAAGCAAGCGCATTTTCCTATACTTATTTACTGGACTATAATTATACATATCTAATAAAGTTGTTAATTGTAAACAAAATTATTAGTAAATGTAACTCTGTATTGTAGATATACTTTCGCCATCTAGTAACAAAAAGCTAATCTCACACTAATTCAAATTTGTATGATAAGTTAAATTAAAGCAAACTTGATTTGTAAGTGAATGAAAACATGTGTTAGTCAATACTTTGATTTCTAAAGTATATCAAGAACTTATTATTCAATGTTATATGCTAATTAATTTTAATTTGTTGATTTGCGTTCAATAATTAATTTTTGCCATTTAATTTGTGTACTCTCATTAAGATCGTTTATTGTAGTACGATGATGCATGTCTATGACTACATTTACACTTGCCATTTTCGTTAATTATGGCAAAACAATTGTTGCATTAAACGAAGAAACGAAATACTTGGTGTTTCATTAACATTTGTTTTGCCATAATTAACGAAAATGGCAAGCTTTAGTTTAGTCAGTAATATCAAAGAGTATATAATTAATATAATTGTTCTTTACTACGTTCGTTTTTATAAAACATTTAATGCACCATAGAAAACGCAAAAGTTCATTCCAGATTTTAACACATTTGTTGACATAACTGAAGATTACAGAAGATTATTATTTTGTATCACTTGTTTTAAAATATTTACTTTACGTTGAAACGACCACTCGAACCAATTCAAACAAAATCTTAAAGCTACATACTCTATAATTTGCTGCTCCTTATTCCAACAAACCCGGTAATCTGCCATAATATATTCGGTAATCCGACATAGATATTCTGCACTTCAAAGAATTGAACGTTATTGATTTAATTACTCAACTGTTTAGTTGTTTCTGATGTTGATCAAAATTAAAATAAATGTCGTTGATAATAGACCGAATTTTGTAAAATTGACTGATTATTACTTATTTTTAAATAAATCTAACCTACTAATTATTGTAAGTTATTACAAAAATCATTAAACTCTCTATTCATAATATTTAGTCCTTACAAAATGTATATTTTATGACGTTTCATTTTTTTCTGTAGTTAATATAAAAAGTGAAAATAAAAACTAAGGCAATTCTTATTGTCAACGTATATATTTAGTTTTTGACAAGAATTTATTACATAATTATAATTAAGATACATATATTTAAAGTTTTTAATCTAGTCAACCGACTCCTATTTTTTTTTAAATTGTGCAAAGTTACCTCGCAATCGGTGTTACATTGCACATCGCTATAATTCTTCATATATGCAAAAATTGACCGTTTTTAGTGCATTATTGCACTCTTCTCTGTCTATACTGTGTCACCTACCCACACCAAAAAAGAAAAAAAAATCTAAACTGAATTTAAGGACTGGTTTTATAGACCAAAAAGAAAATCATTGGATATAAATTTTATTTTATTCATTGGACGAAAAGGAACAAATAAAAACTAAAATACTAAAAATTACATTTGTTAGCACTTAAGACAAAATTAATAAGCTTAGAAAAATCTAACGCATGTTGAATTCGGTAGGAATGTCTTCGGAACTATGAATTCCTCTTGACAGAATGGAAGACATGCCAAGAATTTTGGTAACATCACTTATAAGTAATTTTGAAATGTGATTAGCCTGAGGGAACACGTAATTATCACCTCATTTTCTTCACAAAAACTTGATAGTAAGATCAGAGAAAGACTTCTTAATCATCAGGCAAAACAAAGTTGACTACATTTTTTTTAGTTGCGAATAAAATCATAAAATCTCTTTCTTGCGGTTCAACGATGGGTTCTTCATTTTCCTCTTCTGTTATTTTGGTCAATGTACACTTATCAAAGTCAATTTCTTCCTGTTTTTCGGTTTTATTTTTATCGCCGTCAATTGTTTCTGTTGGTTTGTTCTGCAGCCCACTTGTTGATGAAATAGCCAAGTCCGTATCTCTCGATTTCTTCTGCATATGTTCATAGCTGATTGACCTCCCTGGTTCTACATTTAGCATTTTTTATTAACCCTTCGTGTTGCTTGCTTCGCTGAAATAGATCTGATTTCTTGCAAGAATTCTGTCAATGTTTTCGCGACAGCGTTTTGAACATGTTGGTCAACTTTCTTCTCTAGAAGTTTCTTCATGACTTGCGAGGGATCCAAAGGAATTATTCCTGTGGCTCAAAATGCGCTTGCTATGACTTGTTTATCTTTCAACTTGAAGTAGTCAACAAGTTTTTTCAGAAAGTGTGGAAAAGTCGCCTTATTATTTGCCAATTCTCTAAAGTTTTTTACTTTGTAGTCCTGAAGAATCGCTCTCCATTTCTTCTTGACTGGTGCATAATAAGCCACATGAAGTGGTTGGATAAGGTCATATTTGGTGGCAGGAAGACGAAACTTATCTGATGTCTTTGACAATATTGTATCAAATGGAGATTAATGTGGGATAATAACTTATCCCCGATTATGACTTTCTTACCGGGAAGACTTGAAGCTCGTGGAACTACTATTGATGTGAACCAATCTTCAAAACTTGTAGAGACAATCAAACCATCCGGAAGATGTACTGTTGTACTTTGTGTTTGGTGGTCCTTCAATAGTCCATTGATTATAAATTTGTTTTGCCTCATAGACAACATATGGTGGCATAGTTCTTCCATCGTCTGTGATGGCGAACATCACTGAAATAGAAGCATTGGTGCTGTTCCTAAGTCGTTCAGGGTATTTTGTTCCTCTACTAAAAATACACTTAGTAGTTCCCGGATCATCAGATAGATTGGCCTCGTCATAGTTAAGTATATTGTAATAGGAACCTCTTTGACCGATTTTATCAAATTATCAAAATAATTTTGAAATTCTGTCCCTGTTTTCTCAGGTCACACTTCTTAACTACTAATCTTCAGTTGCATCAGGTTAGTGGACTTCCATACTCCGCAGCTAAGATTAAGACGTTACTAAACTTCGTTCTTCTATTTTACTCAATATTGTTCGGCATCATATATTTGAATTACCATGTTTATTCTTAACTTTATTCCAAATCGACCTCATCGGGATTTGAAATAAATTTTGGGCTTTCCGGTAGCTCATTTTTTTAAATTTGACTTCATGGACAGCTCGCGCCATCTGCTCCTCACCGTAATTTTCTTGCACCCAATTTCCTTTTATAGGCTCTTCCCATGATAAATTGCAATCTGAGAAAGAAAAAAACATAAATGACTAGCAAAGTTACTACCGAGGAAGACCCGGTTGCAATCAAAATTAAACACCTTGAAAGTGGCAACGCCGATCAAAGCGAAAATACCGGTACATGTACACAACAGATCACCAAACAGAAATATCAACATGTTGTTGCTATGAAATACACGAATATGTCTTGTACATACCTCAGAATATCAGTGATGTCAGATTTGGCAATTTTCCTTTGTCAACTGTTTTGATTATTGTCTCAAAACTCGGAATTTTATCAGAGAAAACTACTTGTAGTCACACACTGTCGAACCTAGTGAACAACTGCGCACAGTGCAGATCATCTCAATGTTGCCGATTTGTGGATTAGAAACATTTTTTTAGTGATGGTCACAGTTGTGCAAAGTTACCCCTTCCCCTTGTACAACACCGCTCTACGGTACATGAGAAACATTGTGCATCTAGGTTCCAGGTAATTAAAACAAACATTTTTTAGCTTTTGGTTTTTAAATGTTACGGCTCTGGCAGTAACCTTCACCTTCACTACATTACAATAACGAATTTGACAAATGCGCTGTAACTTGCGCGAATTATTTTTAGTACAAAATTTTTACCCAAATGCAATTATTGCATCCGTAGATGTATACTGTGGTTAAATTATTACCCAGTTATGATTATTTAAAAATTAAAACAATTTAGAAAAAGGTAAAATTCTAAGTTTTTTTATGTTTCGAGCTTGGTATCGGCAAAATGACTATTCCAACAGAAACTGTGTTAATGCTTGCAGCTCGCACAATATTTACAGGAATGCCAAAAAACCAAAAAACTAAATATGTTTTTTTCATAATTTTAATCAAGTTTAATGGTACTAAATATAAAGTTCCAAAAATAAATCTTACCTAATATGTACTTCCAAATATCTATTTTTATTAGGTACGTATTATACAGGGTCCGGCACATCGAGCGTGCATTAAAAGTATATGGAGAACTAATTCTTTTAATTTTCTGAAAATGGTGCTGCGTCTGTTTTCGATATCACTGAACTCAAACAAAATATTTTTAATTTTAAAGTTCTTAACCTTCTAGGTAGAGGTAGGGTTGAAAATAACGGTAAATTGAAAACCGTCTTGGTCACAAAATTTAAAAAAGTTTAAACTAGTCATCCGTGTAGATAATGTCACAGTTAATAAATATTTAAAAATTAATAAATTATATAAGACACACAGGTAAAATAGAACAAACGACACGAATAAATATACAAGATATTTTTGTTTATACCGCACTTCCGGTTGCACCGGAAGTAGCTGTCAACTTTCTTATTTCAAATGAAAATGATTAAAAACACAGGTTGTTCCATTTGAATTAAGCAAGTTTTTGAGGTCAAAAGTTGTTCGCATTGGCACGAGAATTTTCATCACCCTGTACATGGAATTCGAGTTTCCATTCATATGTGAGTTACTGTAACATATCGACAATTGTTACAACAAATTAGGAAATAAAGAATTGATATCATCTTGAGATATGAAGGATAACAATTGAACATGATTTTAATTTCTTTCAAAAAAATCGATATAAGCAGTCATTTTTTGATATGGTATATTAACTAAACTACACCTTACATTTTTGGTAGAATCTGAAAATTAAATAAAAAATAGCCCCATATGGTACAAAATGGGGGAGTAAGTTTAAATTTTCAGCAAACTGTTCCATAAATTTTATTTTATAATCACAACTGATTTGCGAGATACAATTTTTTTCGTTAACTATTACAAAGCACAATTTTTTTGGAAAAAAAACGACATATATCAAAAACGGTCAAGGATAAGATAACATAATTTAGGTTATATAAACTCACAATTATATGGTCAATCGAACCATGTAAGAGAAATTATAGGTTTGTATTTAAAATAAGAAAGTTGAAAGGGACTTTTGGCACAACCTGTATAGCTGAAGGTTTGAAAATATTTTAGGTAGAATAAAAATGTTCAATTATGGTCGCATACCGAATTTCAAGTTTTTGATTTATCTTTTAGTGAAAACACCTTTAATGCATGCTCTACGCAGATCACATTGTATAATGTACCGGTCAATGCGCCAGTCACGACAATGACAAAAAGAAAAATAGTAGGTTAAAGAAATAACAAACAAAATAATGAAAATAACAGATAATCAGAACAGAGAATACAAAGTATTGCTTAACTTCAAATGTCCTTCATATTTGTAAGCCGTGTAATACAGCTTCGTCCGTTAAATTATGAATGTTTACAAACCCTCTTTTAAACTTTGTTGATTGACAATCCTACCTGTTCGTATGCGATTTACTTTTGACCAAATTTTTTTTTATCTAAGCCTGGGACTTCTATTGTTGGATCATCAATGAGATATTTATTGAAAACAACAACTACTGACCATAATTTTTCTTTAACTTCATAAAAAGTCGTAGTTAAGTATTATTGCAACCATATAGGACTTCAAGATTTAAGTTTTTTAGCTGGAGGGTTTTCAATATCATTATAAATTTATAAGTTTTTGTTAAGTTGGCATTTATCTCATTCTCGTTTTAAAAAGCTTTTCGTCGAATGTTTGATAGAGTAATATTACAAAAAACAGGAAGCCAATCGAGAGGAGTAGAATTAATGGTTCCACTAATTATACGCATAGTGTAATTTAACTGGGCATTTATTTTTTTGTATGATAACTATTCAACCAGACAGGAGCACAATATTCTGATTTAGAATAAACTAATCCCAATGCAAAATGCTCCCCAAGTCGTTCCAGTTAATTTTTGAATGACATTATTTCTTGTTTTCATTTTTGTTTGACTTTTCTAAATGATCTTTGTAAATTAAAACGTATCTAAGTTACTCCCAGATAAACTGGGTTAAAATTATGGTTTAACTTTTGTATTATTAAAGATAACATTAAGTTTTCTACTTTTTTCTCTATTACTTAAATGAAAACAAGAAACCTCTGTCTTTTTAAGATTGGGACAGAATCGCCATTTTTTGAAATAATTTTCCATAACACGCAAATCATCAGATAGTTTATTTTCAATTTCGAAAAAATCTGAATGTTGAAATGAAATTGCCATATCATCGGTGTAGACGAACTTTCGACATTGTAAAGAAGAAAGATCAGAAATATACAGGGTGTCCCTAAAATATGTGGACATCACTTAACCACAGATTTCTGCGCTCAAAATAAGATGATTTAACCCAACTTACCTATATCCAAAAGTGCTTCGTTTAGCCAGTATTCTGATTTAAAGTTCAAAAGAAATTTTTTTATTTTGCTTATAACAAAAGAACGGTTTTGTCGATTTTGATGATCTTTTAAGGTGATATTAGTTATTATCAGTGGACCATTAGTGTACAAAACACGGGTAACCCAACAGAAACCACTCAAAAACTTTTTAATGTTAAGACCAATAACTTTTCAAAAAATAGTTTCAGAAAGAGACATTCAATAGTAAACTTTTTTGTTACTTGTTAATTGATGAGATCTTTTAAGGTTTAGACACAAAAAAATAGAATCTGAAGGACCGCGCACTGCATTTCTTAAAACAGATATTATCTAGCAGTCTGGTATTTTAAAAAATAAATGACGATAAGGCATTTTGTTATGATATTTATTAGTGACAAGTAGGTATGTACTATACTAGATCTACAGTAAATGCTCAATGTGACCACCACCTTCCTGGATGCAAAAGTTGATTCGACGCAAAAATTGAACTGTACTCGTTGTAACATTTCTTCATCATTCTTAATGGACTGTGAAGTGTTCTGTACTCTGGCCCGAAGTTCGTCCTGTGTGTTTAAAGGACGAGAATACACTTTACTCTTTAGAGCTCCCCACACAAAAGAATCGCAAATATTTAAATCTGGTGAATGAGGTGCCCATTTTGCAAGTGGATCAGCTCCTCTGCCTATCCATTTCTTAGGAAACTGTACATGAAAATGATTCCGAACGTTCAATGTAAAATGTGGTGGTGCTGCATCATGTAGAAACCACATGTCGCGTCTAAAATTTAACGGCAAGTGTTCTAATAAAGCGGGTAAGGTATTTACAAGGAAGTGTAAATAATTCTTTCCATTTAAACAATTTGGTAAAATGACAGGGCCTATGATAAAACTGCCGATTATCCCTACCCATACATTAATTCGAAACTCATGTTGAAAGTGGCGTTGCTTGATTACATGCGGATTTTCATCTGCATACACATGTTCGTTGTGCAAATTTGTCATACCCCTCCTCGTGAAACATGTCTCATCAGTAAAGAGAATTTTACAATTAAAATTGACATCTTCAGCTCTTCTTTCTTGAATGAACCTACAAAACTAAAGCCGCGCGATGGTATCACCTGGCAAAAGTTCCTGGACGTTTTGTACATGAGCAATTGTTCTTTAAGAACTCTATAAGGAACATTCTTTGAAACGCCTGCTTGCAATGCTAAGCATCGAGCACTTACTTCTGGATTTTCTTCTACTATTTTCAGAATTTGTTCTTCTAATCTGGGTGTGCGAATTGTACGAGCACGTCCACGATCAGCTGTGATCGATGCAAGGTTTCCTGTTTCGCGAAGGCGTCTTTCAATGTTTGCAAAACTTTGACGATTGGACACTCTAACACTTCTCCGACAATTTCCTTCGCATCATCTTCATTTATTTTTTAGAATACCAGACTGCTAGATAATATCTATTTTAAGAAATGCAGTGCGCGGTCCCTCAGATTTTATTTTTTTGTGTCTAAACCTTAAAAGATCTCATCAATTAACAAATAACAAAAAATATTACTATTGAATGTCTCTTTCTGAAACTATTTTTTGAAAAGTTATTGGCTTTAACATTAAAAAGTTTTTGAGTGGTTTTTGCCGGGTTACCCGTGTTTCGTACACTAATGGTCTACTGATAATAACTAACATCACCTTAAAAGATGACCTACATCTGTAAAGGGTGTAATACCAAATATCATCAAAATCGACAAAATCTTTTGTTATAAGCAAAATAAAAAAATTTCTTTTGAACTTTGAATCAGAATACTGGCTAAACGAAGCACTTTTGGATATAGGTAAGTTGGGTTAAATCATCTTATTTTGAGCTCAGGAATCTGTGGTTAAGTGATGTCCACACATTTTAGGGACACCCTGTATACATTAAAAAGAATAGGTGCAAAAACCGATTCATGTGGAAGACCATTATTAAAAAATCTAAATTTACTGCTTTCATCTTCAAGAAAAACTCTAAACTTCCGATTAGATAACATATTTTCAATTAAATAAATAATAATGGAACAAGGAATAACGTTAAACAATTTAAAAATAAACCTTCTTTCCACACGATATCGTATGCAGCAGTTAAGTCCACAAAAACATCTCCTAGTTTTAAGTTTCTTCTCCTTTAAGTTTCGTGCTTGTTCAACTGATAATTCCTCTTCAATTAATGGATTAATTCTTTAAAAAATTAATGTTTCCAAAATCTTATAAATTACATAGACGATAAGAAGTGGGGTCTGTAGGAGATTTATTTTTCTTTAAAATTGTCACAATTTTACATTGCTTTAAATCGGTTGGTAACTTACTTGTATTATAAATATCGTTGAGAAACATAAGTACCCACTAGCATGTTTTAGCTCTTTGACAGTAAAATGTCTGCATATCTCTTCTGAGATAGGTGTAGATATTCCTTTCTTTTGTAGACACTTTTTCATCTTTGTGATTATTTATTTCTTCACTTTCATTGAGTTTAAAACATTAACCAACTGAGAAGCAAAAGTTTGGAAACATTTTTGTATTTGTTTTAGCAGATTGATTTGTTGAACCTAATTTATTTAAAAGTGCCCAGCTTTTACGACTTGAATGTACGAAATTCATATTTTCCATCAATGAATTCCATTTCTCTTTTCTTCCGTTATTTAGAGATGACAGTACAGCATCCCCAATTTATTTATTTGGACTTTCTAGATATGTTCGAATAATTGAATCGTTAGTTAATTACCCCGATTCTACAACAAGTACAAGATACTAAACAGTTTTTCCTCAAACCTAATAGTAACTTTGTTTGGAGGGCAGCAATTAAACATTTTTTAATTAATAAGAAGTCATGCACTTGTTTAAATGAAAATGATTCTGATTAAGGTGAGGTCATCAAGTAAGGGTGTTCCGCAGAAATCAGTTCTTGGCCCTTTACTTTCTTTGATTTTGTGCTAATGAGTTAGACGTTAATTTAAATAAAATTACAACAATTTTGTTTATACATATAGACATAAACTTGATTAACTCAGAAAATGTAAAATTTTTGGAGTAATATTAGCTTCTTCGTTGAGTTGGTAAGGAAAAAGAAACGATTATGCGCATATGGTATAATTCAACTGTGCATCTATTTTTTTTATATGATAACTATTTACGTGGTGTCTTTCCATCCGTTCCCCAAGTTGTTCCATCAAATTTTTTCTTGTTTTTCCGACTTCTAAATGTTGGAAATAACTTTGGAACAAGGGATAACGTTAAACAATTAAAAAAAGTAAAAATATTCTCTCCACACTGTATCATATCTAAAAATACAACCCAGTTTAAAGTTTTTTTCTGAAATCCAGCTTCTATAAACGTTATAAATGCCAGCAAGTGGAATTGATGTATTTGGTGCACATTTAACAGCACCTACATATCTAAAATAACGATCAGAAATCGGTAGTATTCATGCAAGAATAAAATATATAGATGTTGTATTTTGAAAATGATATCTTAGTCTTCTTAAATATTCTACAAATAGGATAGGAATTGAAACCCAATTTGTTTCAGCGAATGTTGACTTCTTGGAAAATTTTTAGTTCCATAAGTTTTGATTCTAATGGAACCATGTCATGATTCATTGACAACTAAATACAGGTTCGGGCTGTAATCGTTTTGCCATCGACTAGAGTAAAATGTTTTGTGGTCTTTTCGATCATCTGCAAAAAGTATGTTTGTAATGTTATTCCATTGATATCGTTGTTATAGTCCCATAATGTATTATGACAATTAAAATCACCAACACATATGCATGAATCAAGAAAACCGCTATTAAAATTTTCTGGTCAAGCTATTGGAGAAGGTTTGTAAATATTTACTACGTGTATATCTTCTATTTTACTACAGAATCCCGAATGATTTTGATAACCAAGTTCAGAAACCAAACAACGTAATTTTCCTGTTGGTATGGGGTACAGTAAAGTACTGATCACTTTCCATATTTTTTATTTCTATTAAAAACGCATTTCATTAAAAATATTGAGGTATTTGAATTTAAAAGATTGATTTATTTATTTTTCAATCGACTATACATTTACAGGTCTTATTAATGCATAAAACATCAGAAAAAATAATTCATTAATGAACCCTATTAATAAATGATTTTGTTTTTTTCTACTAATGAACGATTTCAATAAACATACAAATCAAGTGCGTGCTTATCAAACAACAAATCTGTCACAAAATTTGAATTCCTACATAATTAAACAAATTAGGTGAGTAAATGATTGCTGATAATTTTTTTTAGCGCAGTGGCGTCAAATATTGCCTAAAAATACTTACTAGTTGAACTTACAATTATTGTGAGTTGTGACGTAAGTAACAATTTTATAACTTACTTAAACACTTTTTTATTTCATTAGAATATGTCGACTGAAAAATATTGTAACTTAACTCTAATATTAAAATGCGATTAATAATCGATTATTAATCGCCATCATTAATACACTTGTTCGTTAAATAACTATTAATCGGTTGTGTATTAATTGTTTGATTGTTTATTAGTTCAAATCATTTATCTAAAATTTTTGTCGAATAATTTATCGTCATGAGAACAATCTGAGAAGTTTGAATCAAGATATTGATAATTTCTTGTAAATATTTCACATTCAATATTTTATACCTAAAATCTGAAGTTACTACTTTAACAAATTGCTATAAAAGTCAATAGGTCATTATTTTAGCAAAGGATTATTGCAACTAGCAAACATTTGTTATAGCGAATAGTTTCTATCGAATTTTAAATTGTTTAAATTGCGAAACTTGCTGACTAGTCCTATTAGAGCACACTTTAAAATTGATTATCTGCAACAAATAGCTTTTAATAATGTTCACTTTATTATAATTATTTGATTAGGAAATCAATGACTAAATTTGCGAGACTTTATTGAACGGAATTCAGTTCTCATTAAAGGCATTTCTTGAAACCACACAATCGCCGCTAATGGCATATGAATAGAGTGATCACTAGTCAAAAGCTTATTTACTCAAAAACTTAGTTACAGTTTGAATATAGAAATTTCCAAGTTTACTAACTCTCCTAAACTAAGAAAAAAAATCGCGAAAGTTTTACAACCTACAAACTACTAGTCGCAAAACTTTTCTATGATAGGTAAATTATTTTAACGCATTAAATATTAATGTTGTATTGCGGTTCTAGAATTATGTAATTTATTATTTAACATTAAAGTGCGTAAATGTAACGGCTTTGTTTTACAAACCTTGCTTCCTGATTACTTAATTGTGTACAAAACATAATTACCTATGCGTTCTCATTTGGTAGGTGTTAAAGAAAATGAATACCTACTGTAATATTAAATACACTCTAGGGAACGTGTTACTTAAATAAGACCATTAAAGCAAAAACAATTATTTAAAATTACTTTATTATTGTTCTCGCAATTTAATTACATTTGCATAAAGGACTTAATATTTCCTATAGCACACATCAAGCTTGATTGAAATGTATTCAAACACTACTAAACTTACTTGGTTTCTAATTTCGTTTGCAGTAACTACATACACTGTAAATATTTTCTTAGTTACCATCTTTTATTAAAATTAATTTGATTTTTGCACTGTAAAACTAAATGTATTAGTAAACTATAACGTTGATTTTAATGATCGTAGGTTGTGTAAAAACTTTTGTTGTTTCTTTGTGTTTCCTTTACTTTGGGTTAGGAAGGACCTGAATTATAAAGTATTGTTTTTCATTTAATTTCTTTTTTATTTCTGATCTACATTTTAAACTACCCTAAACTCTTATCAACTTCCCTCAAAGACTCTATCAATTATGTTTTTATTTTATTGAACTGAATCAACTGCTCAGTCATCAGTATTGCAGAAATTGTTGTTTGCACCTACGATTATTGCTTAAAAGCTTACTAATCGTTTCTAAATAGATTGAGTGCAATCACCTTAAAATATACTTATTTATTTCCTTTACACCACCCTTCTTTGAAAAGTGGAATACATACTCTAGTTGTAATCTGCTTAAAATTGAGTTAACAGAAAAAAATACATATAGGTATACTACATTTCTTCTATCTTAAAATATTGTTAGCTAAAAATGCAAAACTTAAAGAAAATAATGAGTTCAAGTACGTTATCAAAACTACGTTGTAAAAAAAATGAAATAAAATATGTATACACTTGTCAAGTTGTAATAGTTGTTAGTCACTAGTGATAATATAAAATGTTGTTTTCTTAAATTATCGTCTGTACTTCACGTTGGTTTAAATTTACACTGTAAATTGTAGTAATTGTCTATTTTAAAAATACTTTAACTCGATGTTTATGCACGACGTGTGTTTTATTTGTCGTTTTATCTTTTATTATACAGTTAGCTCCCTCTATATTTACTACCTCGTAGGGGCCTTTATAAAATGGTTCAAATTTATGTCTTTGTTCGTTTGTAATTACAATTTGGTCTTTTGGTTTAAGTTCCAATATTTTTGCTTTTTTGTCAAGTTCCGCTTTTCGTCTAAGTTTAGCTTCTTCCAGAAGTTCTTTAGCTTTCTGCGCTACAACTTGTAGCCTATATTTTAGTTGTATGACATAATCGTCGTAATTATACACAGGTTGTACCAACTCTGTTAAATTGATTGGTAAATTTGCATGTTTCCCAAATACTAACTCAAATAGTGTTAAACCAGTCAGTAAATTAATTGAAGCAGAAACAGAAGTATGGAATCCATTCATCCCAATCATCTAACCTGTCGTTGATGTAATGTCGCATGAAGTTGTTGAAATCTCGGTGCATGCGTTCCACTGCTCCTACGGTCTCTGGATGGTATGGTGTACTGTGACGTTTTTCTATTTCCAATAGTTTGGTTATATTGTCCAAAACATCGTTGCAATATTCCAATCCCATATTCGATTTTATTACTTTTGGTGCTCCATAAATCAATATGCAATTTTTCATAATTGCTTTTGCTACCGTAGTCATTTCTTTGTTTGGAACTGGTACAATAATAACGTATTTTGACAAATTATCTTGTATAGTTACTGCATAGGTGTTTCCATTTTCTGTTCTATTAAATGGTCCTACGGTATCTACTTCAATAATGTCAAACGATGTTTCTGCTGTGTCTGTAATTGTTATTGGTTCTTTATGATGTATTGAGACCTTGTTAAGTTGACATTTCTCGCATGTTGATATGTAATTAGTTACGTCTCTTGCCATGTTTTTCCATCTATATTTTTCACAAAGTTTCTTCAACATTTTTTTGCTTCCAAAATGTCCTCCAATAATTGGGGATTCGTTGTAATAATCTAGTTTTTTCTTCAGTACCAGTAATTGTTGTTGGATGTTTAAAAATAAAAATTTTAATGTTTGGTAAATAAGTTGATGACGCTTTCTTAAATTCTTCAATTGTACATAAATTAAATAGATCGTCGGCCGAACAAATTTTTAGCTTAGACATTTTCAAGTAGTCATCTATCTCTTGTAGTTGAGCCAAGATCTCCTCTAAAGGTGACTCGGCGTAACCTATCTGTAAGACTTCTTTAGCCAATTGGGTTGTACCTCGGCTCAAATTTACTCTAACGTAATTTGAGGCTACTTTAACTTTAAGTCGAGGTACACTAATTATTGTTTCGTCATTTCCTTCTAATACTATAAAGTTAGGTCTTGACAATTTATTATTTGTGATGTTTATTTTTTCGTTTTTTATTTCTTCTTCCTGAAGTTTTAGCTTGTTTTGATGTTGTGCTTTTGTCATACTTCGTGTTATTGGCAAAACTATGTTGTTGTCTTGTAATTTAGTAAATTCTGAAATGTTAATGCATGACAGCGCGTCGATTTTATTGTCTTTACTTTTACATAAATTATGTCAAAATTCAATGAATATAAATATGCCAATGCCCGATGATCAAACTGTAAATTTTTTCCCATATAAGTATGGCCTAAAATGATTTATTGCAAAGTATATTGCTAGCAGTTCTTTTTCAATTGTCAATTTCTTCTTTTCTGCTTGGTTGAATGCCTTTGATGCAAATGCTATAGGAAGGTCTTCTTCTTCGTGAATTTGTGAAAGAATTGCTCCGCATCCCGTGTCACTAGCATCGGTTGTTAGTAGAAATTCTTGATCAAAACAGGGATATTGTAGAATAGGTGGATTTATGAGAGCATTTTTAAGTTTTTTAAAAACCTGATCGCATCCTTCTGTCCAAACAAACAATGTATTCTTGCGTGTTAGGTTATTGAGCGGTGCTGTTATGTGAGCAAAATTGTTGATAAAACGTCTGTAAAAATTTGCAAATGCCACGAAACGTCGAACTTCATCAGCTATAGTTGGTGTCGGGTAATTTTTATAACATCAAATTTACTGTTATCTGGGAGTATTCCGTTTTTAGTTATTTGGTGCCCTAAGAAATTTACAGAATGTTTAAAAATGTTTCAAACACGCTCTTCAAGTTGTTGAAATGATTTTTTTATGCTGCAACCTGTAACAACCATGTCATCCATATATAAAAAAGCTGGATTAGCGAAGATTCCTGAAAATGCCATGTTCATCATTCGTTGAAAACAATTTGGTGCTATTTTTAAACCAAATGGTACTCTAGTGTAACGAAATGAACCTTTATCGGTAGAAAAGCTCGTAATATCCTTAGATTCCTCCTCTGCTAATGCTATTTGGTGAAAACCTGATGTAAATCTAAAGTTGAAAAGTATTTGGCACGGCCTAATTGGTCTAGTATTTCTTCAATTCTCGGCAATGGGTAGCAGTCGGATCTTAGTTTTTGTTTATTTCACGGTAATCTACTACCAAACGCCATTTCTTGTCGGAATTGTTTGCAGATTTCTTTGGTACAAGAATGATGGGGCTATTATAGTTAGATGTAGATGGTTCAATGATGTTATCTTTGATTAGTTTGTCAACCTGCTTATTTACTTCCTCTTTTAGTGTATGTGGAGTCCTATAATTTTTATATATACTGGCTTGTCGTCTGTTAATCTTAGTTTTTGTTTGTAAAAATTGTTAACTGAAAGTCGATCTGATTTTAGTCCGAATATGTCGCTGAATTCTTTGCATAAATTTTGTAATTCATCTTTTACAAAAACTGGTGTTTCATTTAGATTTAGTTCTTGTGCAAGCAGCTCGTTACGATTTTTATTGTTATTTTGTGTAGAATATACATAAAATTTTCGAAGTTTTCGTAATCGATGTCTTCGTAGTTAATTTTGATGTTTTCATTAGTTGTGTTCAATACTCTCACATGCTGTGATTGTTTGGATATTATAGTTCAAGCTACAAATACTCTTTCTTGGAATTCTTTTCTTAAAATAACTTTATCCTTTCCATCCTGTATGAATGTATCTAAAGCACGAATTACCTCACTTCTTGCTGGTACGACAAAACAGCTGACTTCTGGTCCTGCCTAAATTGAGATTTGTATGCGGCTAGGTTCTGTTCCGATGGATATAGTCCAATCCTCATAATTTATAACGCATTTATATTTAGCTAAGAAATCTCTTCCTAAAATTCCATCGCAAGGAATGTTGAAATTGGGTCTTACTATTTGAAATTTATGTTCGCATTTCCAGTATTCAATTTGGATTGTTGTATTTCTAGTGCCTACTGTTTCGATAACTTCCGTTGAGATTCCTTTGATATTTACGGCTTCATTTAATCGTACTCGTTGTTCTTTATTAATTTTCGTAGCTTTAATTAAACTAAGATCTGCTCCTGTGTCGATTAGAGATGATAGTGTGTGAGTATTAGTCATAGTTGTTTTTGCTGTTATAAAATTTTAAAACGTCAGTCCAAAATTATAATTTGTTAATTCAACTTTGTGTCCCCCAAGGACATCTCCTGGACGACAGCTGGGTCGTTTCTCTGGTTGCTCTGTTCTATTGTAACAATCGCGTTTGTCTGCTTTGATTGACTTCGCGAAAAAGATTGACTTTGATCGTATCTTCTTTGATTATAATGTTCCCGATTGAAATTATTGGTGCAGCTACGCTGCTGGTAATTGTAATTGAAACGGGGTTTGCTATACCGGTGGTAGTTTGCATAATTATCGTTGATATTTCTGAATCTTGCGCTGTTTGCAAAATTTCCTTGAGGTCGTCGGCTATTTATATAATTGTAGTTTATTCTCCGGCCTTGTTCTTGACTCTGATTGCTATACAATACAGTTGATGTGGATTTGTCAGCTTTATAGTGACATATTTACTAAGTGCTTCGCGTGTTGTTTTAAAAGTTCCTGCTTTCATAATTAATTTTGTTTCCGGGTTGGTGCAGCTTCCAATGATAGATTTGACTGCGCAATCGGTTGTGAGTTCTTCTGCAAGCTCCTCTGACAGGCCTCGTGGTATATATGATGACTTCATTTTGAGGGTCAAATTTTCCATTTCGGTCGAAAATTGTTCATTTGTTTTACCCAATCACTTAAGATTTTCGATTTTCGCCGAAATACTGTGTACGTCTTCTTCTTTGATGTTAGTTGTTAATTTTTGTAAAATTGTGTCCAAGGTGTCGTCATTTGAAATGAGCAATCTGGCTTTACCTACTAGCTTCGATCTTACGTATGTTGCTGGTATCGTTTCATATCCGGTTATGTTTAATTTTATTAATGTTAGTGCGTCCAAAAATGCTGGAAGTTGGCTTGGAGTCCCGTCGAATGGGGAATGCATAACCTTGCTTGCATAACTGATAAATTTTTCAGGATCTGATACAGCCATGGTACGTTCTTCCGTCGTAGTCATTTTAATTATTGATTGTTCTAGTTCCGTAGTTTCTTTTTGTGACAATTTCTGGATCCTTTTTTTGTAATATACACGTTGCTTCGGAGATTAGTCGCCGGGACTTGGTTATCCAGTCTTCTATAATTCTATAGGTTAACACGTCTATGCTACTACGTTTAACTTTGTCATAAGCATTAAGAAGTACTTCAAATTTCGTTTTATATGAGCTAAGTACATTTTGTTTTTTACTTGTAACTTCGGGATCGGTACGTCTTTCCTAATTGTCTTTCTTCAGTAAACCAACAAATTTTTCCAAATTGTCATAAAATTCTTTAATTACTTCGATAGTGGCAGTAGACATAAATATATTTTTTTTCCTATATCTCTTTGAATTCTTAAACGACTACGTATTATTTGTATAAAGCAATTTTAAAAGATTGCTACATTGTGGTTGTGCATAAAATACTTTGCGAAATTATTTTCAAATGGGTTTAATTTTTAAATTAAAATTTTTTTTTAATTTTATATAAACCTTACACTATTAATGTTTAATGTTCAAAACTTACTTTAAAACATCGATGGGGATGTTGAACAGGGCCATGGATTTATCCTCTTTTCATTCGTTAATCGCTTGGGTAGATCTTCTTATTTCATGCATATTTATCTCTTGCTTTGCCATTGACCTCATTGAGTTTTGTAGCCACTTACCGATGAAATAGATAATTGCAGCTGCTACCAATACCAATAAGGCAATTAACATATAGTCGGTTTTGCGGAAAGATTCGGATGTTCTTGCTTTATTATTGCCTGTTCCAGCTGCCTCCACAACAATCCTTTCGTTTCTTGTTTGTGAGTTACACATTGTTTAATTGATAACTATTTGATTTTTTGAAAATTTCACACTGCACTATTAGTTTTGTCTCGCTGTCACGGTCGCCATGTAAAAACTTTTGTTGTTTCTTTGTGTTTTCTTTACTTTGGGTTAGGAAGGACCTAAATTATAAAGTATTGTTTTTCATTTAATTTCTTTTTTATTTCTGATCTACATTTTAAACTACCCTAAACTGTTATCAACTTCCCTCAAAGACTCTCTCAATTATGTTTTTATTTTATTGAACTGAATGCACTGCTCAGTCATCAGTATTGCACAAATTGTTCTTTGCTTAAAAGCTTACTAATCGTTTCTAAATAGATTGAGTGCAATCACCTTAAAATATACTTATTTATTTCCTTTACAGTTGGTTTATTTCCTCCTCGATTAGTAGACTGATTGAAAATGTAAGCTTTCTTATAGGAAGGGCAAATCAAACACACTTTACAGTGTAATTCTCGCGACGCGACCGACGTCTCGTGCTGAGAAGATGAGTACTCTCTCAGGTCAATTTTACAGGTTTGGGTGTAGAACCGAGATCAGATTTGCTGTTTTTGATTTATATATATTTCTGGTAACATACCATATCGTCTGAAAAAGGCGACGTTATACGTACAAGTTATTCATGTAATATTTTTAACGGTAGTAATAAGAATTAGTTTTTCAGTAAATTTTTATAGTTATATATGTGTAGAACATAAGTTTTATATCGGCAGGGTAAGTTACCAGAAATGTAAATAAATCAAAAACAGCGAACCTGATCTCGGTTAGACACACAAACTTGTAAAATCGGCCTGAGGTAAAGTGCTAACCCTCGCAACACGAAGCGTGGCCAAAATTACACCGTAAAGTGTGTGTTTGGTTTGCCCCTCCTATAAGAAGGCTTGAATTTTGAATCAGTCTACTAATCGAGGAGGAAATAAACCAACCAATGATCTTATACTTAATTGTCTCATACAAGCTGCACATGTGCTTGCACTAACGAATAAATCAGTTTCTTAGACTTTACATTCAAACCAGGTAAAATAGTTTTTACTGGTAAATGAAGGATACAACTGACGAGTATAATGTCTTGTAGAATATTTTATTAGTTATTTAGTTACTAATTGTGAACAAATGAATAAATTGATAGGTATACTCAAGGGGAAAACCACTTACTACATTTTGTAGAAATACCTTTCTTCGTGGATGTCTATATCCCCGAATATCTAAAGGTATTCTTGGATATCCCCGAATATCTTCAAATATCCCCTATTTCTTCGGGTAGTTCTAAATATGCCCGGATATTCTTGGATAAAATAAACGTCTAACAGCGTCGCAACTTTTAATAAAATCACGATACGTTGCAAAAAAAAATCAAGTTTAAGAAAGCAGGAAATGTGCCGCAAAGAAATTTGTAAAATCAAATTTTACATTTCAATAACGGCCAACATTTATTAAATGTATCTTTTAAGCCATTATACGAACACTACCGGCTACTGAACATTCCTACGTCGAGACCAAACAAGGTATAACAATTGCGTTTTAGAAAAAAATTCCATACAAAAGTTATAGGTAATGAAATTTCCAACTACTTCTCTCTCATAACTTTTTTTTGTATAATTGACATTGATGTAGATGTCGCAACAATTAGTGTCACGTGATTGTTATATCTCAGTAATTACTTAAAATCACAAAACTTGTGACAATTAAATTACAAAGAAAAAATGTGTAAAATAAATATTTTTCTAAATAATCCAAAATTCAAAAATCTGTCTAGGTTAACAGCTCTTTTCGCTCGATAGATTATGCCCAAAACATAATCTGACCTTCGATATTATAAATGAAACCCAGTTGCTAAATTTTATAGATTTTGTTTTATTATAACGTAGTAACTTTAATTCATTGAAAAAAGTATTAAAAAAAGTTATTAAAATTTTTGATTTGGAAACCGAACATCATGTTTGTTCGTTTCTACGTATTAGTGTGTGTTTTATTGGCGATATTTATTTACATTTAAGTATACGTTAATTTTTTTGTGATTGTTAAAATCTACGTTGTGTTTTTGTTACTTAAAGTAGCGGGCGGTTTGTTTGTTTTGAAGGCCTGAGGAAGTGCACATTTGTTGCACAAAACGTTTCCTGAAAAAACAACTTGGTGGTTGTTGGTGCTCCTTCTCAAAGAAGAACCAATCATTTAAATAAAACTTATAGGAAGAAATATTTACTTATAATCAAACCGAACAAAGTATTGGCGCTTATGTGGGCGCAAAATGCTCCTTGTTACGCTAATTTTACCTGACTAATTCTAGAAAACTTCTTTAGATATCCTCGTACATTCTCGCAGATCTCTGGTCTGCCCTGAAAATTTGAATATATCCTCTGAGATCTTTGGACATCTCCGAAGATCTTTGGACATCTTCGTAGATCTTTGGATATCCCCGGATATCTTTTAATATCCCCGTAAATCTCTGGATATCTCTTTAATTTGTATGAATACTTCTTAGGTGGTTTACCACTCGGGTATACTCTAATAAAGTTGTTCTAGCTGGGGGTAAGATGCACAAAAAACAACTCAATTGGTTGAAATTGCTGGTGGGTAAAACGTCGGCAATAACAACCAACTAGTTGCATTTGGTGCATCTCACCTCCGCCTAGAAGGACTCTATTATAGTATACCTATCAATAAATAAATTTTGGAGGAAACTTACCTCCAACTATCAGAAACATTTAACCCCAATTCTTTGTGGTCGAAATGTCCTATTTAAAAATTAAAGAAAATGCTGAAATTCACAAGTTTGCTTTTCTATTATAGACGCTATCAAAAAAGTGATATTTTAACTTGAGATTTGTAGATTTTATAATGTAATTTACTAAGAGAAAAACTGAGCGTGACGTGCAGAAGAGGCAAAGGTTATAACGAAAAGAAATTTGAAAAATTTTTTGTTGAAACTGTTGGTGACCATTGGTTGTTATATAAAGTGGTTACAATTTTTGGTGTTTCCCGGTGTGGTGAGCTTTCTCTTTGACGGTGAATGACTTAGATCTTGAAAAATATATTATCGTCACCTTATAGAAGACAAACAATTTAACTACATGGAAATTTACGATCACAGATGAGGGTTGCAGTTTTGCACCTTGTGCATTGTACAGACAATATTCAGCTCTTCGTACTCGTCAAACAGATCAATTACGTTTTTTTAACCTATGGTGATGGTAAATAGATTTCCTTTAATGCTGACCAGCACACTGTTGGCGGTATACTAAAAAAAATAGTTAAAGGAATTTCCATTATACACAGGCACTCCTTTCACTGACAGAGATATTTTATTACTAAAAGATGCGGAAAGATGCAGAAGGTTATTTAGAAGATGGCCTGATTAATACAAAATCCAAGGCGTACTAAGATAGTTTATAGAACTTTATTTAATAAATAATATTAACGATTTTAAAAAAAATCTGTGCACCCTACTAGATTGAGCACTCCTCAAAACGAGGCTGTACAAACTTTTATTGAAAATGTAAGTAATTTAAAGTCTAAATCAATATTAGAACTTGTTTGTAAATTAAATTATTAATCATTGTAATTGTGCAAAATATTAGTGCAAGAGAAAAAACAGAAACTGTTCGTCTTGTTGGTGACACTTGCGCTCAGCAGTAGATATTGCGGCAGAATTCAACATCAGATATTGAAATTGACCGATAAGTCAAAGTACTGTGTAGCGTATACCTAATGTTTTCGATTAAACTAGATTGGTCACCAAAAAACTGCTTAAAACAAGATAAAATGGACGTCGTGGATTTTTTTTTCAAAATTACCATGAAATTTTGCAATATTTTAAGGACACTCACAGAAATAGTTTAAAAGGGCTAGTCTGGACTTTAATACATCCAGACAAAGTATAAGCAAATGCCTGAAAGTAAAAGTGTTTTTATTCGATTGTATCACTAATAATTCTTTCTCGGTTTGAATCTCTGGACAAAAACTTGATCTTTTCATTAAACATTGTGGTAACCAAGGTAACGTATCTTTTGTCCTAGACCAAAAAATATTTTTCGGTCGACAAAAATTATTTAAATAAGTAAATTTGTTTATTTCTATATTATCTGAAACATTAACTAATTAACAAGAAGAACCAATAATCCAACAACACTAATTTTAAAAAATATGGTGATAGTAATTAACATTCAAGCTTAAAAATAATAATCATTACTAATGTGAATTAGAATCTATATAAACAAAATTTCATAGCATCTCGATTACAATAAAATTATTATGGCAACTTGATTAATTTGGGGTGTCATTTAATATTATTCTTGGATTTCTTTTTAATTTTATATCTTTGATTACAAAATAATGTATGATACACGGGTGAAAAAAAAAATATTTCGGACTACTTTATTTTTCGTCCTTATAACATAAAATACTATAAGCCAATTTGTTTCCATACGCTAGAATCAGGAGATAAAAAAGTAGATTAGAATTTTGCTATTGGTAACGAGAATATTTAAACTGATAATTTTTAAAGCAAACTGTATTTACCAATAAAACCATCTTTTCCATAAACGGGGTGGTTGTGAGACGAAATCAGACATCAAACTATGGTGAATACCACAAACCAACAAAAATATATTGGATTAATATTGAACACCTTCATCAACCGCTCTAACAGAGCGTTGGGTGAAACTTTTAACTATCATCCTCCTAGGTCAACCCCCGAAGATGACTTCGACTTTGCACCCGCTACCTTTATCTACGGTGACGAACTTTGAGCACCTGGTGATTTTTTGGAAGCACCCACACTTTGCCGACACAACTTTTTGCATAACAACTAAGGGTGTTTTTTTAAGATCGATGGCCGTCCAACAGCAGAACACATGCAACATCGAAAATGTTTATCCACTACGAGCTGTATAACTGCTCCCACGTTTTTTTTGGGGTAGAAGGTGCTAAAAATTATTTTATAGAAAATATTATCGATAAAAAAACTGTTTTAATGTATCGCATTTCCTTTATTAGCTTTAGAACCATTAACTCTAATGCTATTCAAAATAAAGATGAAAATGCAAGATAATAAGAATCGGATGATTTTCAATATTCATCCCTTGCGCTTGAAAGATCACAAACTTAGAACACAAAAAAAAGATGTAGCCAAAAAGAAGTTTCTCACTTTTTTGAAATTTTAAAGCAATACATGACTCAAAAGAGGTTATAAGGTATGGTCCTCGCGGATTCACTAACTAGGTTTACTTACATGGAAAGATATCTATACAAGCAAAGACGTCGAAAATGCCAAATGGGCTTAGAAAAAAAAATTACTTTTAATAACTTTTTCACATGTTATGCATTAGTAAAGAAACTTTAAAAGAAAGAAATCTACTGCGTAGGCACTGTAAAAACTAATAGAAAGGACTCACTCCAGTATATAAAGACAAAATATAAATTATACCACGGTGAGTTTTTGTTATCGTATATTGTCCCAAAATTGTTCAGATGTACAATCAAATAATGGACAAAGTAAATAAATTTGATTTAAATAAATAAAAAAAATTGACAAGAGGTCGGTAAAGTGGTGGCACCGTATTTTTTTTTATTTAGAAAATTTGGTAATAGTTAAAAGCTTTATACTATACCAAAAAGTAGGTAAACCGCTTACAATTTTGACTAAATCTTGCTCGTCAACTCATAGATGGCGTCACTGCCAAAACAAAAACATGACAAGCAAAAAAAGTATGGCAAAAAAAGTAAAACCAGATGCAGTGAGACTCTTTGTAATTGGCGTACATGTACCTCAAATAGGAACAAATAGTAGATGTTAAATTTTCGGTACAAAAGTCAAGGAGCAGCACACATTTTGTTTTGCTCAGAATGCATTAACATTTATTTAAAAAAATAGCACCACAAGTAATCAAACTAATTTCAAGTACATCATAATATAATTGATGTTTAAAATGAAGGCAAACTCAAGTTTTTTTAGATTACATTTGAGTTCTATAGATTAAAACTGCATACCAACAAAAAAAATCATGGTCTATCAATTTTGTTCACGGTTGTGCACATTAGTTTTCACAGCCTGCTAAGATTAACTGTACCAATCGAAAGCATCCCTTTAGATTTTGAAGAATAAATAACTAATTTATTAGTAACTTTAGCGCTATACTTGTGTTATAGTTTTTTAAAAGAAAATTTATCAAAGAATCACTTTAGCCTAAAAAATACTACATGATATATTTAAAATAATAAAGTTGATATCATTTCCACTTAAACCGGAAGTCAACCATTTTGTGAAAATACTCATCTTGTTTACTTGTAAAATTTTTCTTAAAAAACTTTTGTCTATCATGGATAATAAAAAAGTAAATCAAGTGGCCCTGAATTTAAATTCTACCTGTATAAATAATAATCAATAAAAAAACTTGGATTGTAAAATTATTTTGTATAAACAATGCATCAACTGACACTTCAGGAAAGTTTTACTTCCGCATATTACATTTTAAATGATTACTAAATTTTTTCCCATTTTCCTGGACTTTGGGTTTTCTTTAAAAAAGCTTTGTCAAAGGGATAAACACCGTTGTTTTATTAACAAGGACTGTTTATCAACTAGTAACAACATTCTAAAATGCATATATTCATCTACTAAACTCACATTACAAGCAGATACTAATAGAATCTACCTTAGGTTATGAGTGTACAGAAAGATATTACTGTATACGTAATTGAAGCTCTTGTAATTATCTTAAGCGTAATTATTCTTACGAGAATGTTCAGTCTGTACTATAGCGTATTACGTAAACAAAATTACATTAAAGCTAAATGAATAGAACTTCAACATAATAATAAACTATTTTGAAACAAAAATTATTAAATTAAAGGATATTGAAAACGTAATTTATTATTATTAATATTTATGTCACATCTAACAATATTTACCAATAAATTGTAGTAAAATAATAATTAATTATCGTATGATAATATTTCATCTTGTGTATTTTCATATTAAGCGTTTAATAGCATCCATCTATTAATTTTACTTCTGCATTATATTAAAACTCGTTTAATTACTCTGAGAACTGCTCATTTAATAAATGTAGTAACAAAAATTTGTTTTAATTTTTAATATAAGTTAAAATTGCGTTCGTCACTACTAAAGTGTTCTAATTAATTTGATAACAAATTTTCTAACTCGAAATGAAATGCAGATGACAAAATAGTGGCCCTAAAGTTTTAGGTAAAAAATTCACTACATTGTATTTGTAATTTCTTGCCTTTTGCCAGACAACACGAAGATTTTACATAAATTGTAAACTTTACAAAACTAAATTAATATTACGTAATGATGCACTATCATGCAACCCACTGTTAACAATGTTTTGACAAGTAAAACTTTACAATCTTAACAAAGGAAGTTTGTAAAATGAATCGCTTTGGTTTTACCCGTCAAAAAGCATTCTAATGTTTACTGATTCAAAAATAAATTTTTTGTAACACGTTAACGCGAATAAAATTATTTTTGTTTATTATTTTCACATTTTAGCTAAATTTTATTAACCAATAATTGTAGCTATTATTATTAATTTCATCCTTTTTGTAGTTAGTTAGTATTTGCGAATTTGTAATATTTTTAATATGTATCAACTTTCTAATAATGTAATGTCTAAAAAAAATTTAATTGTGCGGTTATTAAACTTAAATTGATGTAAATTTTATTTTCGACAATGAATAAACTTAAAAAAATTCAAATTGAACCAACAAAGTAGTACAATGTAACAATCAGGTGCATATGAGATTAATCTTTCACCTACCTAAATTTCCTAAAAATGTTTATTTTCTCAGGTATTAATTAAAACCACACACAGTTTCATACCTTTAGCAATTAATTTTGATAAAGCAATTAATTTTGCAAAACGTAAATTATGTGAGACCTGTTGTAAAGTGGCGACAAATAATTTTTATTCACAATCAAACCAGAGGTTTTTATCCACATCTATGAAGCGTATAAAGTGACTTATAAAACCACTAGTAAAATATAGTAACTTTATTTTACTAGGGAATAAAGTAACTTTTTCTCCTCTAGTATAATAATAAAAAAGTGTAGTCTTAAACCAAATTCATTTATCACCTAAAAGTTATTTCTTTGTTAAGGAGAATCTTTCTTCTAATAATTGAAAATATTTGAAAAATTGCTGTTTTGGTAACTGGTGTCTAAATAAGCAGATATGCGTCCCTGTCTTCTACATCACTGATTTTTAAATTCGTCAATTCACAGCAACAACAGCCACCACACAATCCAATTATTAGTGCAACCTAAAATATTTCAAAGTCTGTTATCTATAATGAATGCCATATTATCAAAAGTAAACATATTTGTTCTTGTTATTTCTAAAAACCGACCTGATTTAAAATACTTTATGTAAATAAAATTTCATTTAGTAGCAATAATTTAAAGTGTTGTAGTGTGCTCTAGTTCTTCCTGCCCTTGAATATGATTGTCTTGTGTGGTGTCCTTACAATAAGTTCCGATGTTACCAAATTGAAAAAGTCCAAAATAAGTTCCTACATTTTTGTCTATATAAATTAAGTCAAAATCATGTAACAGGGGAGTATGATGAAATCAGGCAATATCTGGGGTTAAAGAAATTAGAGTCTAGAAGAGATTTCAATGATATTTTATTTTTATACAACATAGTTTCTAATAATATTGATTGTTCTCGCTTACTAAGTAAAATAAATTTCAATGTTTCTAAATATAACAGATGTAATACAAAGTTTTTCAACATTGAATATAAGAAAAATAATTATGGTTACCACGGTCCGTTTTGCCGTATTCCTAGAAAGTATAATACATTGCCAAGCATGGATTATAATATATTTCTCGCCCCTCCTCACAAAAATTTGTACTTACATTAATTTTCCGTAAATTATTGTCACTTTTTTGCTTTATTATGTTGTGATGTAGGACACTTTTTCAATTTTCATTATTTTTCAATTTATTACGTATTTATTTGTAGTACTAAATAAATTATTCTGTTTATACTATAGTTATAGTCTTACAGTTTATTAAATTATTTGTGTAATATTACTGTAAATTGGGCATTTGCCCATAAAATTAATAAATTAAATTAAAAAATTAGTTAAATTAAAATTAAAGAATTTGTAGACGTATAAATTAATTTAAGGTACGGAAAAGGAGTATTGTTTATAAATTCATTTCCGTTTGATTAAAAATAATTTAGAGACACAAAGTCTGTATACGTGATAAAATATGCAAATTTGGTCTGGAGACTTAGAGCAACGAAAAGTATAAGAAATTATCTTTAGATTAGTATTTTTCTCATCAGTTTGTATAGTTTTAATCAGTTTTTAACTTAGGTATATATTTTTGATTTTGTTTTTGTTTTGTGACTGAGAAACTTTTGGGCAATAAACGCTATTATCATTATTATTATTATTAGTGAATAAAGTTAAGAAATACTTATTACCTTAATCATCAAATATTATTTATTGCCTGCCTCTGTCAAAAGTTCTTCTACTTGTGCTCTTTCCAATACTGTAGCCTTGTATTCTCCCGACTCACTCTCTAAACAGGTAGTGAGCTCATCATATTTTCCAAGGTCTACGTTTTTATAAACTTCGATAACTTGGACCACATGGATGAAATTTTATACTTCTTCTAATTTAAAAAATACGATAACAAGACTTCCTTATTTATTCTCACTACCCATCGTTTTTATTTCCCTTTCTAAATTCGAAGATATCTTTGGATTATATTCTCTGGATTTCACAGGAACTAATTTTTTCTTTAACTTCCTAAAGGATTATGCCAGGAACAAAATCGCTTTCTTGCATTTTTCATCAACTTCACAAATTTTTGCAAATGAGATCGATAAACAATAGAAAATAAATAGCAACCATGCACCAAAATGTCAAATAATTTTTTTTTCGAAATCTGATTCTCAACTTCTGGCATTGGAGGCAGTCATTGTTGGAAAAAAAGATATTATTTTTAAAATTTGTCACATTTAATACAGTTATTGAGTGCACATTTTAAAATATTTCTGACTATACAGAGTGTTTCAAAAAGTTATGATAGAATAACATTAGTTTTTTTTAAATGTAACTAACCATATTTTCTTTAAGGTAAGAAAAGATCTAATCAAGAGGTTTAAAAATATATAGCATGTCAATGTATTGTACAAGGTATTTTAGAAGATATAGCTAATTATCAGTAAAAATGACACCTACTTTAATGTTCTGCTACAAAGTAACTTGAAATAAGTATACTTCTTTATCTTTTTTAATTTTTTTTAAATTTAATTTTGATACTTACTTTCCTTATAGGCTAGGATTGTAAATAATTTAACTTTTTAAATGTTTAATTTTTGGCAACGTTTTGCCTTCTAGTGTTAATTAATGTTTTAGTTGTCGTTAATTAAAATAAACACACACATGGCAACATTAACACATACATTAATGTTAAACAAAGTCAACGTTATGGATTCTGCGGAAGGCAAAAGTTTGCAATCACACAAGTAACCCAGAACATAAAAACCCAAACTATACGCTGCCACTCACAACATTCAGCCAATAAGCTCTATTGAACGCTTTCAAGAATTATAAGAAGAATTACAACACATTAAATGAGACATAGTAGGTCTGTGTAAAACCAGATATCCAGATGGAAAATGTACCGTTTTAAAATTAGGCCACTTACTATATCAAAACAATGATAAAGCTAACACTCATATGGAACGAACAGCAATAGTGATACACAAGAAAATAAAACATATGTAACCTAACCTAGAGTTGCAAAAGAGTTTCAAAAAGATATACTCTATAAATAAGACAAGTATACGCCCCAACGAGTACGGTTGCAAACAGAGAAATAATATCTCACTGTTCCGAAAAAGAGAAAATTCAAATTTTAGTATGTTATGGGGTGACTTTAATGTAAATGTAGGAATAAAACAACAACAACATTCAATATACAGGAAATTTCGGGTCAATAAATACCAGAGGAGAAACACTGTTCAATTATCTTTATAATGTTACAATTTTTCAAAAATCAAAACAAAGACGATGAACCCGGAGAAGTCCTGACAACAAACCAAAAAATGAGATCGACTTCATAATAACGAACAAAAAACGTATTGTAAAAGAAGTATCTCTCCTAAACCAATTCAATACCTAAAGCGATCGTCAACTTTTAAGGGCAACCGTACAAATAAACAAAAAAAACAAAAGAAACAAGCTAATAGAACTTCCCAACTACAGAACAACTGAAACAAAGTGTTTACCAATATAGTATACAGGAAATAAATAGGAAACTATCAATTAAAGACACAAAATGTTACGATGTTTTTGCATTTGAGCCAGTCCCATAATCCTCGAAAAGTCCTTAAAATGCTGCTCCAGATTGATTAAAACCCCATTTAAGGCAATAATTTCATATTTCTTGTAAATAGGCTATGTTAGGAAAGATCATTGAATCCTGCTGGATATTGGATAATTGATCCTAGGTAATGATGATCTTCAATTATTATTAAGTGTCCCGCAGCGTCAGTAGTCTTCCCAGCCAAAGAAAACCTGTATAAAATCTAGTAATAGTTGTGTAGAAATAATAGGTCAAGGTCATTTGCCCGGACAAAAAATGTGAGGTGAGAGTAATAAAAAGGACAAAGTGTTATAAAATAAAAGTGAGTGATAATCAATGTAAACCATAAATAAAGAAGTAAATTGTGAAAATGCGTGTTTTTAACGAATTTAACTATAAAAAGTTGGGTTACGAATCCAAACAAAATTTAAAGACAAATTGCAAAGCGGCGCAATATTCTTTCAAGAAAAGAAAAACAAGGAAGGAAGAGCAGAAAAACAGAAGAAGAATGGCAGTAATTAACAAATAATTAAAAAAAAAAAATTAAAGAAAACTTCAGAAAAACTAAGGGATCACACAAACATCCGGTAGATGGCAGCAGAAAAACCAACGCTGGGTAACGGTTTTATTTAAATAAATTGATAATTGAGTTGGCCATGGATCCGGAAGCAATAAATAGAGGTGCGGAAAAGACGCCTGAAGAGTTCACAAATCACAGCGTGAAGGCGTACTTCGTTGCGAAGAAAATACCGCAAAAATAAATAGATGACGTCACAATAAAAATTCAAGATTATTAAAAGTGCTAAGTTCAAAACAAAAGAAGGAGTTGAAGAATTACATTAGTAAAATTGAACCAATAAAAGGGTTCAAAGTAAATACTCACCAGTGTTAGTGATCCGAAAGAGGAAAAGTCAATGACCCAAAGGTGAATGAATGAGCAGGGCTGGACAAAATGGAAAATGACGTGGGAGTAACTTGCAAAAAAAAAATAAAGAAAACATCGGAAGCATTGATTACATAAAAGAAATACTCACCGTAGAAGTTGGCATATGACCAGGTAGATTTAGATTTTAAGTAGTCATAATTTTGAATAAGTAGTTGTAGTTTCACTAAATTAAGAAATTCTGTAAGTAATCAACGTGCACGAATTTAAGACCTGCGCGTAATGTGGGCACGTGAAAATTGTTACACGTTGCCAGATTTAGAATATGTCGATTTTTGTAAATAAACTTTAGACGGTGTTAATTCAAATAAATTGTTGTTGAGCCGAGAAGGAGATTTAATAAAAGGTAAAAAGCAAATAAGTCAAAGTTAGTGACGGAAATTATTTGAAGTAGAAGTACAATCACACGTGTATGTGAAAACACCTGTTTGTTTCCCGGTAAAAAGAAATACCCTTGAGATTAAGAGTTAGAAAGTAAATTGGGTGATAAAGAGGTTGGCGCTTAACATTAAAACAATAAATAAATGTACCCCTTTGTCATCGCAATATCGAAGAACTAGAACACAAAAATAGAAGTGTTGTAAAAACAGCAAGATGCTCAACAATCAAAACACATAAGAACACAAAAGTTACAAAAGAAACCCGTAATGACCAAAAAGGCAAAACAATAGAAAACTACCATAATATTCAGAACTTAACAAAACAATCTAATAAAACATTAAAAGAAACATCAGAAGACATAACACAGAACAAATCAAACAAGTAATAGAAAACAACAAAACATGAATTTATTAAAATACGCAAACAAAAAGAACAAACGAGAATTCCACAACTCAAAAATAAAGACAATGACATCTGAACAGATCAAACAAAAATCGTCGAAAATTTCTGCACTCTATAGTGCTTCTATACTCCACCACCAACCCAGATCCGTACAATATACATTATGTAAAAGTCATAAATATCGGATCTGAGGAAATCCCTGACATAACACAGCAGGAGATAAAATATACTTTGTCCCACATGAAAAACGGTTCTGCGCCCGGTGCAGATGGAATTACAACCAAAATGTTAAAAAACGGTAGAGTTGCAACCCTGAAGTGAATAGAGATACTTTTAAAAAAATGTCCCTCAGAGGGCAAAATCCCCGACACTTGAAAAAATGCAGATTACTATACAAAAAGGGCGACAAATTCAAAATTAACAATTACAGACCTATAAGTTTATTA
Source organism: Abscondita cerata (assembly GCA_030710515.1). Lineage (NCBI taxonomy): Eukaryota > Metazoa > Arthropoda > Insecta > Coleoptera > Lampyridae > Abscondita > Abscondita cerata. The sequence continues at coordinate 22,504 of JALBCR010000805.1, read as the reverse complement.
CCTCACCTATATAAGCTGTTAACGAAAATCATGACCAACAGACTAACTAACAAGTTTGACAACTATTAACCCCCAAAACATGCGGGTTTGTGTAAAAGTTACAGCACAATAAAACACATACAAACGTTAAAGACACTCATTAAAAAACACACAGAGTACAATATCCCATTATACCTTGCCTTAATTGACTTCAACAAAGCATTTGACTGTGTCGAACTCTGGGCCACTTTTAACGTCTTAGACAATGCAAGGTTAGACTCACGGTACCAGAATTTGCTAAGACATATACATTACTACACCACTCTTCAAGTCAAGACCACGGAAGAGCAAGTAATAAATAAAATAGACTTAGAAAAGAGTGTCAGACAAGGAGATATATTTCTCAAGTTGTTTACTATTGCATTGGAGAACATATTTAAGAAACTAGAATGGAAACATAAAAGCCTAGACATTAACGGACCAAACTAATCACCCCCGCTTCGTGGAAAACACTATGCGCATTATAGTAACATAACAGAATTTCAAGAAATGATAACAAAACTTAAAAATTAATCGACAACAATAGGACTTGAAATAAACTTGAAAAAAACAAAACTCATATCTTCTGCTAAAACAAATGAAGGAAATAAAACAAATAGAATAATAGTACGACAATACTCTCAAAAATGTTACAGAATATGTCTACTTAGGACACTTAATACAATTAGGCAAAGAAACACAAATTCGCAGCGGTAGGAAGAGTTGAAAACATTTAAAAAGATCATGACGTCCCTATTAACCTAAAAAAAAGTTTTTTTTGTGTACTCCCAGTGATGGCCTATGCCATGAAGACAACCTCTTTAACAGTGAATTCCGCCAACAAACTAAGAGTGACACAACGAGTCATAGAAAAAACCATGATAGGGATAAACGTTAGAGGCCAGATTGAAAACGATACAATAAGAAGAAAAACCGAAAAAGAAGATGTAATAACAAATTAACAGACTCAAAATGGAAATAGTCAAGGCATGTCGCCAGACAAGAAGACGAAAGATAAACAAAACATGTAGTAATGTAGAGACTAATACTACATAGAAAAGGCGATGGTTAGACAACATAAAAGAAAACGTGGAAAATTGATGGCACCAAATGGCTCAATGCAGAATGGAAGAACCAACGGGAGGCCTATGTTTAAGAGTGAACAAAAACTGCACAAATGCTTCTAGAAACGTAGTTGCTCTCGCTAGATGCAATAGAATACGTAGTATTAATCTACTTTCTTCAGAGACGTCGCACATATTTAACGCTTACAATAACGATGACAAATAGAACATTCATTTTAAATTTTAGTAAAAAGATATTACGCCACTTAATTTACTAATACCAAATGTTATCCCATATACTGCGGCTGCGCAGTAACATAAAATTAACGGAAAACGATGATAGAGATATTTTACCTTTATACTGCAGCTGTGCAGTAACATAAGATTAACGGAAAACATGGTACTTGAGGTATGTAAACTTTTATGGGACAGTTTCGTATAATAAATAGTTTTCTCCACAGTCGTTTGGAGTGCTGTAGTAGTATTGTTAGTGGCTAAATTAGAATTCTCTGGTGGCGATTACCGCATAATTTTTAAATTTTGACATTTAGTTACCAGTGTTTTGTTCATATTTATGAATCGTAAATGTCAGTTGCTGTCAGTTCAGGTTTATTTTATTGTGATTGTTGAAATTAGTATTTTTAAGTTGTATGTCGCGAAGCGTTTATTTAAATTTAATTTCTATTATTTGTATTCCTTTTGCGCATGTGAGCTAAAACGATTCTATTTGAATTATCTGTTTGCTCCAAACAACCCATTACAGCGATAACCACGGAATTTGCTATTTGAAGTGACCCAAAATCTCCCTATAATAACCAATAACGTATTTCCTTTTTACGGTGACATTGACGTTACGCTAACAAGCCATGACGTTTATGTCACGGTAATATAGGAATACAGTAGTATAAGTGATAACGTTTAGCGTTACTAAATTAGTGGCGTACATTTTCTCTAGTGCTAAAATATTATTACGACACTGTTTAAAAATATTGCAGTTTGTAACTCAATTTAATATTTTAGTATTAATAAGGTATAAAATTTTCCAATTTAACAACGTTCACATTATGTTTTAAAATAAATTTAGTGGTAATAAATGAATATCCTGTTTGTAGAAACATTAAATAACATGAAAACAATCACTTCAATTTCAAAATATTTTAAATATGTTCATTCTACATAAGTATGTCTGACGTAGTTAAGTAACGTTTTATTAAAAATTTCAATCCAGATTGATAACTAATAAAACAAACGAGATAATCAAACAATTTCAATAATTCCTAAAAATAATATTATTTAATGAGTATATAAATTATACATATTTTAGATTATAAATAAATCAAATTTGTATCGTCAACGACATTAATATGTTTTAAATAGAATTTGACTTGAAAAAAGCTTTAAATCAAAACATTTATTGGATTCAATAACTTGGGCAGATTTACATTTAAAATACTAATGCACTAAAGACGAAGAATTAATACAAAAAAATTGAGAGCATAAAAGAAAGTATGAAAAATTTTATTTAGAAAAAGTTACCTTCGTTTTGGGATAAAGTTGTTTTACAAAAGTATGACTGTAAATTTTATTTTATCATATAAATAACGTTTATAATTTAATTTAAAGTGTTTTCTTTTAAATGTTATTTGCATCGCGTACATTATTTGTTCTGTTTATTAAGATTTTGCTTAAAAATCCAATTAAGGTTAACAACCTGTCTTAAAGTTCTAGTAATTTTTTAATAGATCCTTTGTTTGACTTTTAGAATTGTTTTTAGCAATCAGCTTTACTTTTGAATACGTGTCATTGATTATTTAGGTTGAACAGTTCCTTTATTAAACTAGTAGTTATTGAAATGTAATCTGTTAAGTGCGAGATTATTTTGAAGTTCTCATAAACTCACGCCTTTCGTTGATATTTTTTCTTCGTTGACTCAACTCGCCTTGTGTGAGTAGTTCAATCAGCCTCGTGGAGGAGATGGTTTCTAGAGGTTGATGTAATGTAGCGGCATATTTTGAAATTGTAAACATAATGTAAATTAAGTTTAAAAGTACGGTTGAGGGTGGTTAAAATCGTGACGTCAAAGTGAAGAACAATTTTATGATTACGTTTATAAATTTTGTTGTAAATAGTGACAAAAACTTATCGTCTGATAATAATTTAAGTGCCGTTAGTAAATCAACTTCCTAATTTATTTATTATATCTAATTGATCCTAAAAGCGTACCATCTTTTCCCTTATTTATTTTATTTTGAGAAGGGGGCACCTCTCTTAAAGAACAGCCGATAGTTGTCAAAAGGTAAGTGGACAACTAATTTGCTTTTAAGCACTCACCCCCTAACGTCTGAGCCTAGTCAGGTTTTTGTTTTTACGGCGTAACAAAACGAATAAAAAATTATTAAAATTTTAAATTAAAAAAAACTAGTCAAAATACAAAACTTTGAAAGCTCAGAAGACAAGCAAGGTGACGTAAAAGAAAATAAATAAAAAATTAAAAATAATAAAAACGAAATAATAAGCAAAAATAAAAAGAAACTGGCAGGTTAATGTGAATATATTTTTCAATTAAAAGAACAGATATAAAAGAAAGAATTACGTGTAAAACAAAACAAACACTATTAAATTATAATTTAGAATGGATGGGTGATAAATTGTAGTCTGATTTAATTTAAAAGAAATTAGGCGATAATCAGTAGTTTTGGGTTTAAAAATTATATTATAGGTAGTGCAAATTTTCAATAAATTATTATGTTATTAATACATACTCGTATAATGTAGGAAAAACAAAATCAAAATCTTAAATTTAAACGTTTTCAATATTGTATTAAACTCGAGCTGGAATTTATAATTTAACTTTAATTAAAGTATAAAATACCGGATTTTAATTAAAATACAAGTGAAATAAAAACCGACTTTGAAATTAATGACCTGTTTAAGTTGATTACTGTTTGTTAAGGTTTTGTTTTAAAACCACATTTCAACATATTAAGATAAATGTACGATTAATAGCTATTTATGTAACAAGTGACGAAACTGATGATTTTGCTAAACGTATGTGATAAATGTGGGACCAGTGTAACGAAGACATAAGCTACAAAAATAACGTTTCGTTATGTTACACACAATTTTTCTTTTACTTTAAAATTTCCAAGATAAAGATGCAATTAATGTTTTTGACGTTGTTTATGTAAGTGCTTTATTTGACAGAGTTTCAGTAACGTAGAAAATAGTTGTGAGTTGATTCATTCCCAAAAAGAATGATAATCACGTTTTAGGTCTTTCAGACAAAACAGAATCCTCAAAATTTATCGGCAATTAATCAAGATTCCAAAAACGTACCTAATTACTACTGAAAATGTTTCAAGTCACACTGAAAAAAAAATAAAAATTGAAAAAAAAAACTTAGTCCTGAAGGGTTAAATTAAACATAGTGACATTTATCTGCTACACATTATAAAGAGTGACATTAGTGACAATAGCATCATCATAAACGTAAGCAAAGTTGTAGTATCCCTCAGGGATCAATTCTCGGCTCAATGTTATGGAACAAAATAAAATTTTTTAACCAAATAAACAAAACAAAAATTTTTGTAGTATAAAATTTAAAGGCAATTAAAATGATACAGGGAGCACTATTCAAATATACGAAATCCGGACTAAACCAGAGACAATATACGGGGATCTGAACCAGCATAAAGAAAAAGGTTACATCTGCCTGAACTGATTCTAAACGACTGTTCAGAGTTTATTGCACAAATAAAATTAATTAGGACATCACATGTTATCAAATTTTATCGAAATAATTTTTACTTTACAATTTTTTTTACATAATATAAACAAATTCAATCAACATTGAAAATTTTAACACCCTTTTTTACTTCACATCTTATGTATGTCTATGTAGGATAAGAAATTAAGTAAGTTATTTTTTTTATTTTTTTGAGCTTAGGAAAAAGCCATGCTTGAGCACAATTAACCCGACTAACCATATGATTTGAATACAAATATTACTAAAAGTGTTTGGTGTTTTTTTATTATCGGAGATATGATAAAATTTTGACCAAAGCACGTAAAGTCAAAACGATACATTAGAAGAGGCATTACCAATTTATCTAAACAATTTTCAACCGTCATTTTATTTTCTAAAAATTTCTAGATCAGCACTTTGTGGTGGCTACTTTATTGATAGTTCTTAAACAACGCAATATTTTTTTAAATTTATTTATTTAACAGCAGCCTGAATTATATATTCTATAGACTGTTTAGCTGATTTGAAATTCACTTTTGTAAACTGAATTCACTATTGTTCTGATGAAGCCTTACCCAGTGATTAGACCCCTGCTACTTTACTTGAGGTAGATTTGCCAATGTCGTATTAATTTTCTGTTGTTCCGGTTGTCGAGTGGATTTGGGTGGGTTTCTAGTCTGACGTGGCGTTTGTTGCTTCTCTCTTGTATGACGTCATTGTTAGATGGTATTTCTAAATCTTGGTGTATAGTTTGGTTACTCACATACCACGGTGCGTCAACTATGGTTCTGAGGACTTTCGACTGTAATTTTGATTAGAGATTAGAGCTATGTTAAATTTGCTAACGCATCACTCACAGCTGAACGCCGTATGTCCATGTCGGCTTGATGGCGACTTTATATATAAGCATTTTATTCTCTAGTGACAGCTTAGATCTTCTTCCAGAGGAGTCAGTGTAACACTCTGAGGCGCATGTCAATTTTTTTGGGGGTCACTTTTTTCTGTATGTGTTCCCCTAAAAATACTACATGTTAGATATTTTCCCATATTTTGATTAATTGAAAATTCATTAGTATGAATAAAAAATGGTGGTTTCCATTTAAAAAAATAGAGTTTACAGGTATTTGCTCAGCAAACACAAGATGTAAAATTATATAATACATAGAGAAAAATAAAAGGTAAAAGCAATTATGTAGCACATTATTTTTTTACTACGAACTAGTTTTTATATAACAATTTGTTTATCTTTACTCGGTTCTTAATGTTACATAAATATTACCTCCAGTTGAGATATACATATATCTAAAATTAATTTTTTTTTTAAAAAAAAATATAGTAAACTTTTAAGTAGGCTTTATTGAAAACAATCAATGGAAGAGGAAATTTCATACTAAATTTACTTCATTCTAAATTTCTCGCACATTTATTTTATGTTGCGCGTATAATTTGGCAAATCTGAATGTAAAGAACATTTTTGCGATTTCCCGGGTTTTATGTGCGTTTTTCGTGTTAGTTTGTGGTGTTAGACATTGTTTTATATTATTTTTCTATTTCGCGTATACAATGACGATTTTGTGACACTGTTTTGCAAAAAAGTAGTTACACAAAATTTACACTAGCGTTATTATTTTTGGTGATTTCTTTTTTTGAGGTTGGTAATGGTTGAAAATGTAATGTTCACTGATCTCTATTACTGTAATGTTATTTGTTTATGTCATTTGTGAAACACATGCAAATTTTTAAGGAATTAATTATTTACTTTAATTCTCTCTTCAAGGAAAATTATGCCGGAATAATTTTAGAGTGAGTATGTTTTATTTTAATGAATGAACAATATCCACGAAAATTATATTTTTTAGGCTAGTGGTAGTTATAAACTTGACAACAAACAAAAAACAGGTAAACTTAACAAAGAACAAGAACAGAAAAACTTAACACGCCTTAGTAACAAGCAAAGAACAAAAGTTAAAAAAATTCAAGATCCTAACCTAATTTATTCGAACAACTATGAATGCACTTATCCATAAATTTGTGACTTTTTTATAATAAATTCCATACTTTTGCACGCATCCTATTTATTTTTCACTTATATGGCAGTGACTGTATATTTTGACAGTCACCGTTGAAGTTTCACTAGCCGAAATATAAATCGGTGGAAGTGATTGATCGGACACAATAATATTTTGTTGTTTGCTAACACCTGCTTCATCGACTCTTTCCACTTCAATTTTGTTACTGTTTTTAGAATTTGATTCTGGAGAAAGCACCACACTATCATATTGATCCGTGTGTATGGATGTACACGCAGTGGACGTAGAAGCTTCAGATTCGTCTCGTGTTGAAAACATGTTGGCAATGTCAATTTTCTTCTTTAAAGAAGCATCCACATATCCCTCAGCTACAGCTGAAGACTTCCAGCCTCCATGCTTCTTTATTGTGAGTAAGTCTCCACCTTGGTTTGCCATATGTGATGCCGATGAACGGCGAAAGCAGTGTCCTGTATATTTTTCTGGACTAGGCAGTTTTAAAAATGTTGCGATATTCTTAGGAATTTCTCCTATTTTGTTGATCCCTATGGGAGATGTCGTGCATTTACCGGAACGATAATTTAAAAAAATCTGTTATTGGAAGCATGGGAAGGTCGCAGTTTAATGTATTTTTTAATGATATTAATCCAAGGTACTTCTGTGATTAGAAATACTCTGGTTACATTTGTTTTTGTTTTAGGTACAGTTACTACGATTATGTCTACTTTTAATTGTACATCGTTGATTGACATGTGGGTTAATTCATCCCTTCTGCAAGCCCCACAATAGCCTATAATTAATATGACCTAAAATTATATGAATCTGTATTAACAAACAAAATTTTATAAACTGAAATATACCTTCATGGCCAAGAAAATATTGTCATCAGCTTCATTAATGAATCGGTTAATTTCTTCAGACTCAAGAATGCATGATTTTTGGGATGATAGTTTTGATTCTGCCTTTTAAAAATGCTATTAATTTTAAGTTTTTGAAATGTCAATGTTTTTGTAAATGGAAAGACATGTCTTCAGCATCGAATAACTCGACCACATTGTCGATGCCTTTTTTGATCTGCCCATGATCTCGAAATAGGCCAACAATACGTTTTCGGTTATTGAACCGACTTTATTTTCCTCACACCATTTAGAAAAACCTTTATATTCTTTGATATATTTAGTTTTAGATTTTTCCGGTAGTAAGTGGTCAATCGCACTTATCGCTACTTCTTTTAGTTCTGGCGGGGTACACGAAAAGTCATTTGCATCCATAATTTTAATTTAAATAGTTATTTATAATTAATTTTAACCAATTCAATACAAAATTTTAGCCGCCTAACTTTAAACTTTGAAAAAATTTCAGTTAGTATTGCCAACCGTAAAAATTAAATTTCCATGCACAGCAATTTTTTTGCCCAGATAGGAGTAGTAAATATTAATTGAAGCGAAATAGAAAAATAGTATGTTATACTTGTTTTACAAGACAATTTGTCGCACTTATTTTTTTTTTTGGGGTGAAAAAATTCTTATAAAAATAATTTATCATAAAATTATTTTCTCTTTTTTTTTTTTTAAACTTGGCCTCTTTTGGGAAAAGTAAATAACACAAATATATTTTACATAATGTAAGTAAACAATTTAATTTTTTTAGGTTAGTATTATAAGTAATAAATTTCGTAAATATTTTTGTGAACTTTCTGCTAGGCAGAAGCGACTTAGAGTTTTACAAACCATACAAAGTGAGACTGAAAAGTCTCAGTCATATGCTACATCTAATCTAAATTGGAATAATAAACTCAACGATCAACCGTCTTCTTCAAACGTTGCTATTATTAATGGTTTAGAAGTTGTTAGTGGAAGTGTGACTAACGATGGTGGTAATTTAATACATTCCAATTCTATATCTTCATTATTAACTGATTCGTTTGTGAATAATGATGAATCACAGCCTCCGGAGACTGTGAATGAATCTATGGTGCATATTATTGAAGAAACGATAGAACCAAGAACATCATGCGATAACAATATTTTCAAAAAATAAGCTGAGAGGTCTGTTTATTGCACATAACATTTCAAGAAGCGTTGCTAATAAACTATTGACTTTGTTAAAAGATAATGGACATAGTGATTTGCCTAAAGATGTAAGAATTTTGTTGCAAACTCCCAAAAAGGGAACCGACTTCATTTATAATTTAACATTTGGAAAATATGCTCAATGTCAAAAAAATAAAATTATTGGCCAGCTAAATCAGATTCCTCGATTGCCTTTGGGTCTTGGGTTGAATTTTTAGTGTCTCTGATACGATATCAAATAAAACGCATATACTCATTAGTATTCTTATATTACGTAAATAAACAAAACAAAATATATAATAAGTAAAGGAACTCGGTAACAAACAAAATAGTTTAAAAAAGTAAAGAAATGAGTACTCATGTCCTTTCATTTTGAACACACCCTATACATAACAAAATCTCTAACCCAAAAATAAATATAACTTAAAAACTGTATCGAGACTACTGTACTTAAACAAATGGTTTTAAACATAAATTAAGTGTACTTATTAAGCCCAGCGATAACAAAAATAAATTAATATTATAGGTAAGTATGTACAAATGTAAATGTTTGATTAATACAATAAATATAGCTTCGATATGCAGGAATTATATACAAAATTGCAAGGAAAAGGTCAATACCCTGATCCACCCACTGAGGTAAATTTAGTCAAAGGGTAGGTAATACTCAACTCACGTAACTCGTTAAGCTCTTTTCTAGATTGCTAGTTAATTTGGGGATGCCTTCATTCGAGTCATCTTCAGATCCCAATACTGTGCGAATGATACAAAAGGTAACGACACTGAGGAACCAGTTACATTTGTTCAACGCAGGAATGTCTCGACTGCTCCAGGGTTTCAATGGACCAGAAATGCTTCGAACAATCCGGAAGTAAAGCAACCAAAATATATGTATAATTAATATACACACAAAAAAAGGCTAAAATCCAATCGTACTTAGTATTAAAAATTAACAAATGAAACATCATACTAATTAATGCTGCCTTTTATTTTCAGGTGAAATTTTTTATTTTGTACCAATCGGCAATTATAGAATTGGACCATTTATTTTTCTAATACAAACTATTTCAAATTGTTTCAATTTTCTGACGATGCCTTGGATAATTTCTAACACACCTTAATCCGCCTAAATGGCGGATTTATGTTTTAAATCGTACAAAGCTGGATGTGTTGAAAATTCACTAATTAATTTTTCGTCTTCTGCTTTAGAAAATCGAAGCCTATTTCCTTTGGAGCTCATTCTCGAATAACACTTGGGGAGCACTATTAGTAAACGTGCGCGTTTAATTTGCGTGACAACCAATTTTGAAGTTAGACGCGTCGTCTTGTAGCGACTTGATCCGACTTGTCGCTTAAACCAGATCATCATTATGATATGTCTTTAAATCTATTGATGCGATTAAACGCTACGTTTAAACGCTTCGACTAATCGCCCAAAACAGACCGTACCTGAATGTGACCATCGTCACAACCTAGTATGTTTAGGTGTCATGAAGCGTTTATTAAAATTCTGGGTTTTTGGAAAAATGAATATAAGGTTTAAAGCTACTGAAATAGAAGTTGCTTGCAAGAGATTGAAATCATTAAAGGCTTGTATTGCAAAAGAATTTGCGTAGCCTTTTAGATGTTGACCGATGGAAGGCAACCGAATTTCCGCAGTTTTTATTATACACTTGATACATGGTGGTAAAAGATCTTCCAAAAAAATTATACACTCATTTTGTATGTCTTTCTGTGGCAATGAGGATAATATCAAAAAAAGACTACAAACATTTATTACCATATGCTCAAAAATTATTTATTTTTTTTTGTTAATAAGTTCGGTAATTATTATGGAGAGGAATGTATATCTTACAATGTACGAGGATATATTGAAAAATTCTTAGCCTACAATAGAACCAAACAAAATTTCAATGTCAAAATATTTTATTACTCAACATATTCTCCTCTTAATTGGATGCATTTATTACAACGAACCTGCAACGTCTCTAGACCTTTAAAAAAAAATGTTTCTTCTTGCTCTGCAAACCAGACCTCCACAGCTTCTATTACCTCCTTGTTGGAAGAAAATGTACGACTTTTTAAACTTTTTTTTCAGTTGAGGAAAGAGGTGATAGTCGGACGGAGCCAAATCGGGTGAATAAGGGGGTGTTCGAGTAATTCAAACCCTAAATCACAAATTTTTTGCATGGCAACATGAGATTTGTGTGCAGGGGCGTTGTCCTGCTGCTTTCCGCGTCTTTTCTCTTTAATATTTTCCCGTAAAGTGGTCAGTAATGTCGAATAGTAATCTCCAGTTATTGTTCTACCCTTATCCAAAAAATCAATCATGATTATTCCATGGCAATCCCAAAAAACTGAAGCAAGAACTTTTCCAGCAGATTTATGGACACGAAACTTCTTAGGTCTTGGAGAACCAGAGTGTCGCCATTCCATCGATTGTTGCTTTGTTTCTAAAAATGTACCCAACTCTCATCCATAGTAACAATTCGGTTTAAAAAGTCTACATCGTTTTCAAATCGAGCTCAGATCGAACGCGATGCTTCTACCCTTGCACGCTTTTAGTCAACATTCAAACATTTGGTGATTCATTTTCAGCAATGTCCAAATTGACGTGAACCATATGATGAACGCGTTCGTATGAAATATTCAGTGCTTCAGATATCCGTTTTAGCCCAATTCGACGGTCTGATAAAATCATGTCATGAACTGCATCGATATTTTCGGGGACTGACAAAGAAACTGGCCTTCCCGATCGGTCATCATCTTCAATGGAAAATTTACCTCTTTTGAAGCTTGCATTCCAATTTTTGACGGTCGCATACGAAGGACATTGATCACCAAGGGTATTAAGCATATCTTCGTAAATCTGCTTACCTCTTAACCCTTTTAAATACAGGTACTTGATGATGGCTCGATACTCCAATTTTTCGATTTTCACAATTTCGGTGGACATCTTTTTCATTTAATTTATTGCGTGACTCTGGTTTACTTTTTGACGTCAAACTTTACACTGACACTTCTAATAAGTTATTGTTCGTTGCTATGGTAACGCAATATTTTGTTTATGCAAGGAACTGGTCTAGGCTAACTAGATATCAATACATCCTCGTACATAATTTAATTCACTTATGTGCAGATGTAACTAAGTTTGGGACTATAGATAGTTTTAGTGCATTCAAATATGAAAATTATATGTATTAGTTGAAAAAGAAATTGAAATCACGCAGAAAACCATTAGAACAAATTTGCAATCGATTAACTGAGATGAACAAATTACCGGTTACATACAAGAATACGAAATACCTCATGCTCATTTTAAAAAACAACGAAATTGGTATCATTGACTATTTTAAAATAGTCGATGGTGAAATATATGTTGAAATTAAATTATTTCTGGAACTGAAACCATATTTTGAATCTCCCTGCCCTTCAACAGATCTGAATATTGGCATAGTGAAAGATTTAGGAGATAGTATCGATTTGAAAACTAATCTTATAATTGCCAAGTGTGTATTAATGGATATATCTGATGGAACTGAAAATAGATCTTATTTAGTTGTACCTCTGCTTCATCATACAGATAATTAATTATATTTATATTTGCTTACAAATTGCGGACATCATTTTAAATGATTTTATTTTATTTTTATTAGTTTTTATAGTCAGGTAAAAACAAATCTTTGAAACTATTGTGAATAGTTTACTGTAGAAGAGTTTTTAGGGATTCTCGTGGTAATGAGTCTGCTGTAGTGTACTTCTGTAGTGACAAAACTACTTTCGAAATACCGGTGTCATGGTTAACAGATCATGGAAGTGCATGCTGGTGGCCTCCGACAAGATATGCCTTATATTGTAAATAAATATATATTTACCAGACCCTCAAACTTGGACCAAACATTCCGTTAAAGTGGAGGTTTATTGTGGTAAATAGTGTTTTGCCAATTTTAACAGTTCTTAAATTGTTTACGATTTAGCTTCATTAAAAGTTGCTCGAAAAAAGGCTGACAATTTAAATTGCACCACCGAAGATGATACCGAACAGCGAGGCCGTGGTCAACGGAAAAAAACAAACATCATACATGAAGGGAATACATCAGATAGCGAAACTGATGGTAATCGTAAATTTTGCAATTGTGATTCGCTAAATTTATATATTTCTTATTTTTACTTAGATCCACATGACACCCCTCCTCAAATCGATAATCATCGACAAATATCTAGTAAGCAAACAACAAAAATTTATTTTAATGATTTGTGTATTGTTACTTTTTTTTTATTCTTTTTAGACTTAACGACTGATTTAAATCTAGTGGATATCCCAATTGTCATTGCTGATGTTAGATCTCAAGCCATGGAAAATGTCATTCCAATTGCGCCTATGTATGCAGGTAAATTTTATTTTGTTATTCAACCCCTACCGAGATTACCTAGGGCTATAAAATAACTAGGATAAATATAAAAAAAATAATATTTGAGTATTGTGCTGTACTAATATATAAATTATTCATTAAGGAAAACATTATTTTGAATTATTTTTCCCATTATCTATTAACTTCTCTTTAAAATATACGGTTAATTTCAAAATATATGGTTTTTAGTGTCTGAATCATCTGAAGGCAACGATATTCCACTATTCAGGAATTGAAGGGCGAGGACTGTAATTTAAATTAACATAATTATAATGTTAGATTATAGATTCAATTGATTTGTTAATTAAACAAGGTGCAGAGCTGCAACAGCAACTGCAGCAAATACTGTTATATCAAAAAACATTGACAGAAGGTTGAGCTACATTGAGCAAAATAAACACCAAATAAATGCTAATACCGATAACAGCGCGCTATTGAGTTTGTTGCCCATAAATTCTATCAGCAAAATTCAAGAATTTGAAGGTTTACTGGCAAACAACGAAGAAATTCGTGATACATTTGTAAGTAGAAGTACTTGAGTAATAAAAAAAAACAATTGTCATTTTTAGAAAAGCTATATATCGAGTATCGGTGGGAAAAGTCCACGGGATAACGTATACCGCATATTTGTCAAAAATAAATTTGGCAAACTTATGCTCCTGGCTGGGCCAACGTAATAATTTTCGTGTTTGCGATTTGCAGAGCAACAAAATTATAAAAGGTATAATTCTAATTTAAATATAGATAAAAGGCGCGACACCGAATACGATTTAGTCTCGTAAAAGGTGTTTGACGTATAGATGGCAGAGACAGCACAATAAAAAAATTTGACGTGATTTTAGTCGAGTTTAAGTCAAGCGGAGTATAGTTCTCACGTAGAACGAAACTGCGAATTTTATATTGATATGCGTTACAAAAGTTGATTATTTTATTATTTGTTACTTTAAAAAATGCTTTTCACGCCAAACTTTTTTTGGTAAAACCCTTTTGTCCACTCAAAATTAAAACATTTTTATTTAAAAAAAAAACTTTAATTTTTACTTTCTTTGCAATCCTGGTAAGAGCTTAATAAACTTTTGAAGGGCATATCGATATAAAATTCGCAGTTTTGTTCTCCGAAAGAATTTAAACTCTTTACTTGATCTAAACTCCACTAAATTCCGTGAAGATTTTTTGTTGCGCTGGCTCTGCCATCTATAAGTCTAACACCTTTTACAACACCAAATCTTATACGGGGTCCTGTATTTTTCACTCAACACTTATAAATTTCTTAGGTACTACTAATAACCTATAAAACGATTTTTGTTACAGATGCTGTAATACCTCTTTTTAATATAAAAGAGAATGAATTTGAAGCAATTGGCAAAGAATGGTTTCGTTGGCCAAAAATCGAATAGTAGTTATATGATGCCGATCCTAGACCACATTAGAAGTGGCCCAGGATCGGGATCAGGGTTTCGGGAAAGATCGTATGTAAACGTGAAGGGCAAAGCACTTCGGCAGTGGCCTAGAATCGGCATGTGGTTTTGAGGAGAAAGTGGTAGGATAATGTCGGGTATGATCGAGGGAAAACGCATGTTGTTAAGTAATAAAAGAGAGGGGGAAAACGGTTAGATATAAATTTAGGATCTTGAAATGCATATTAGTTCTACAGTAATATCAATTTGTTAAACTTCAACCTTAAATTTATTAATTAATTTCTAAAATGGCATTTTTGCTGACTTGAACGTGTCTACTCATTTGCTTCCTTATGTAAGTGCAAGAAGCCTACCAATAGAAGAAAAAATTAAAGTCAAATCTTTTAGTAAAGTTGACGGAAAATTTGGTGAACAAGTGCTTGTTGAATGTGAAGACTTCAAAACACCTCTTCCGCAAAGATTTACATCAAAGTTTACGGTTGCAGACATCAATAGGATTAATAAAGAAATACAGACATCAAAAAATATTTATATCATCAGTAAAGGAGCAGTTGGCCCGACTACTAATATTGAGTTTATTCAAGAACCAAAAATGAATAAAAGGAAGTGCAATTAAGAAAAATGTATAAGCTAAGGTTGAAGTTATATTTAAAATCTTTGGAATATTTATCGCATAAAATTAGTATATATGAAATTAATAAAGCTTTAAAAATGTAAAATTGTAATAATAAATGTATTTCATAATAATGTGTGTTTCTTTTAACCACCTTTTGTTTCATCATATACATAATATATAGTATATATAATTTTAATAATTTTTAAATAATTGTTGACCGTGGTATGATTAAGATGCCAATATCTATTAAATTTGTGTGTCCTAGTTGTAAAGGAGAATCTGATTTAGAAAACACAAAGTGTCTCATGTGCTCTTTGCACGATATTGTAAAACGCCAAGGTGGAAAACACTTAACATCATATTTTTTAAACAGGACACAAAAAATAAAACAAATTGTGAATACAACTTAGTAGAAAAAAAGTGTATAGCTTGTAACAATGGTTAAGAATTATAAACGAGTGCGATTTAGTGACAGAGTTTTTGAATATGATTTAAATGATCTACACGAAGACAGGCGGAACTATTATTTAGTAGACAAAATCAGGTTTCAGAGTAGAATTAAGGCTGCAGAACAATTACTTAAATATGTTTTAATAAAGAAAATTAATAGAATCAAAACTCTCAAAATGGAAAAGGAACATTTTCAATGAACTGAACTTCATTATTTAACGTGTACTTTCAATCAGTGTTCTATGTATTCAACAGTTTGTCAATAAAACTTTTGGGTAGTAAGTGTACAGTCTGTAATAATGGTTAAAAATTGGAAACACAAATGTATACTCAAATACTAAAAATTAAAGGTTTGTTAATATGTACATCAGACGTACTAATATGTGTAGTTAATCAAAACTGTTTAACACTTATGAACCCCAATGAGGGTAAGCGTGATGTAATAACTCAATTTTCAAAAATAAATCTGTCTACCTTAGGTAGTAACTTTAAGATTGATTGAAAAAACGTTTAATTATTACAGCACGCTTTCACCCGAAGTTGTTCACTCGAGAACAACTCAAACGGCGATAGTATACGAACTAAAAGACAATGGTATAGTAGGGATTAAAACTGGAAGGGAAAGTTGAATAAATTTAAGCAAACTGGAATAGAAAAGCATTACTATTTCAATACATTGTTTTACAACTTTCAACTGAGTTATTAATTATGTCAGCCGCTAACAATAACAACCATCAATTAGGACCAGGTAATATAGAGCCTTTTTAACTAGTTGTATTCTAAACATATATATGGGTTTATAGACATGGTGATGTGTCCGTACAACCAATTCCACATTATGTTGCGGCACCGGCTGGAGAAACACCTTTACAAATGCCACCCGGAGGAGATACGTGCAAAGAGGGAAGCCCAAAACAAAAACATATGGAAGAATGGGAAAGGAATCAAGTCCTACGGCCTCCCATTCAACCAAAATTTATGCAAGATGTACCTCCTCTGGGTGAGGACGAATATTGGGATGAGGAAGAACCATGCCAGCCGTATGTGCCGCAATTAAATAATGTTTATATTAATAAGAAAGGTTTTGTGTATAACAAAAACAATAAATATATTTTAAACTACGTTTTATTTTAATTGCCTTACTTTGTTATTGTCGATGCAAGTAGAATATATAATTTAAAAAAAGGATTGGAAGTAATTGTCAAGTAAAGAGGGTAAGTGTGGCGAAGCAAGCCCACTTTTTGGTCTTGGTGTCAAGCATTTCCTGCGTTTTTAGAAGAGCTTTTTAAATTTTTAGGTAACCTAACATTCTGATAGTTGATGATACATATTTTATGAACAAGTCTTTTAAAAAAAAATATGCAACTTTAACATGTTTAAAAAATTATTTATCCTAACTGACTAGAGGTTATCTTCTGAAAATAGATTTTTCTACAAAATATAAAATAATTGCTTATAATGCACTTCAATTTTCAAAGATGAATCTGTCTACCTTAGGTAGTAACTTTAAGTTTGATTGAAAAAACGTTAAGTTATTACAGCACGCTTTCACCCGAAGGGGTAAGCGTGGCGAAGCAAGCCCACTTTTTGGTCTTGGTGTCAAGCTTTTTTTTTTTTTAAAAAAGCTTTTTTATTTTTTTGTAATATTAAATTTTTGTGATTGTTGTTAAAATTTTATGAACAAGTCTTTTAAAGTAAAAATATGCAACTTTAACATGTTTAAAAATTATTTATCCTAACTGACTAGAGGTTATCTTCTAAAAATAGATTTTTTCTACAAAATATAAAATAATTGCTTATAATGCACTTCAATTTTCAAAGATGAATCTGTCTACCTTAGGTAGTAACTTTAAGTTTGATTGAAAAACGTTAAGTTATTACAGCACGCTTTCACCCGAAGGGAAAGTGACTTTTCGGTCTTGGTGTCAAATTACACTGCATTTCCGACGTTTTTTAGAAGACCATTTTTCAAAATTTTAACTAATCTAACTTTCAAAAGTTGATAAATTTCATCAATCATTGAAACTAGATTTAGTGAGAATGTTATTGAAGGAAATGCCAGTTCATGAACTTGATGTAGGTACTTCCTTTCCCATGCAAAACTGCAAACTGTGTGTTTTGCAAAAAAAAATGTGATAAGGCATTTCCTTTCTTATAGAAAAGTTCATGTAACTTTCTTCCCCACTTTCAATATGCACAATCAGGCTTTTTTTCCTTTATAAAATCAGAATTTCATCATCATTTATTATTATTCTGTACTAGAGTAAAGATGACAAGCAGAAGCTTACTTAGTTTAAAAAAAATTCAGCCAAAGTTAATGTGTTGGAAAATATTCTTCTAAATGTAAGTACTTTCAGTTACTAATTTAATTATAAATAATGTTTAATAATTTATGATTTACTTATTGTTTATTAATTGTCAATATGTTTGCAGCCGGGAATGGAAGTAGTAACACCACCACCTCTAACATCTGTTGCAATGGAAAGTTACGAATCTTTTCCCGGGCCCTCATGCGACGAAAACGGGCAAATTGTTGCTCAAAATCGCGAGCAGGTAAATTGTTGTTATTGCTTTAGTTTACTTACTTTATTAATGAATGGTTAAACAAATTGTTTATATTTTTTATATTTACAGTCGATTGATTGGGATGATGTTTCATCCATTATTAGTTGCTCGCAACCAATTGTTGAAGTCGCCCCAATTGTTGAACTCGCCTCTTCACCAAGAAAAGGAAGAGGCAAAGACATGCGAAAAGTCATGGAGCAGCAAAATGCAGCGGCCAGTGATAGTGAAGACGACGATTTTGAAGGGGTGGTGGTAGCACAGCATGAAATGACATTTATAAAAAACATAAAAATCTTTTAAAAAGTGTCAAGTGAATTTATTAAAATTCAAAAGGAATATGGATCGATAAAAATCAGTGTGCTCAATTGAGGAATCAGTTGGAAGAAATGGAAAGGAAAGAAAAATGTGGCGTATAAAAAGGAACAAAGCTTTAATAGACATTAAAAATGTAAAGATTATGGTAGGAAATTAGGGTTTAGTGTAGAGTAAGTTTTTTAATAATGTAAGTTTATAGCTTTTTAAGTGTAATTATATTTAAAGAATTTTTAATAAACCCTTTAATGTTTTTTGTGTTGTTTATTTGATGCAAGATTACTTAACCATTTAAATAAAAAATTGATCTTAAAGAAGGAACTTTAAAATATTGTGCAAGAAATGTTTAACCGGATTTTGTCTATTAAATAATAATCCCGTCTATCTTCATGTGCGTCTTTTAAATAGTATTCAATAACATTCTCACTAAATCTAGTTTCAATGATTGATGAAATTTATCAACTTTTTTGAAAGTTAGATTAGTTAAGAATTTTGAAAAATGGTCTTCTAAAACGTCGGAAATGCAGTGTAATTTGACACCAAGACCGAAAAAGTGGGCTTGCTTCGCCACGCTTACCCCCTTCGGGTGAAAGCGTGCTGTAATAACTTAACGTTTTTTCAATCAAACTTAAAGTTACTACCTAAGGTAGACAGATTCATCTTTGAAAATTGAAGTGCATTATAAGCAATTATTTTATATTTTGTAGAAAAAATCTATTTTCAGAAGATAACCTCTAGTCAGTTAGGATAAATAATTTTTTAAACATGTTAAAGTTGCATATTTTTACTTTAAAAGACTTGTTCATAAAATATGTATCATCAACTATCAGAATGTTAGGTTACCTAAAAATTAAAAAAGACTCTTCTAAAAACGCAGGAAATGCTTGACACCAAGACCAAAAAGTGGGCTTGCTTCGCCACACTTACCCTCTTTACTTGACAATTACTTCCAATCCTTTTTAAATTATATATTCCACTTGCATCGACAATAACAAAGTAAGGCAATTAAAATAAAACGTAGTTTAAAAATATATTTATTGTTTTTGTTATACACAAAACCTTTCTTATTAATATAAACATTATTTAATTGCGGCACATACGGCTGGCATGGTTCTTCCTCATCCCAATATTCGTCCTCACCCAGAGGAGGTACATCTTGCATAAATTTTGGTTGAATGGGAGGCCGTAGGACTTGATTCCTTTCCCATTCTTCCATATGTTTTTGTTTTGGGCTTCCTCTTTGCACGTATCTCCTCCGGGTGGCATTTGTAAAGGTGTTTCTCCAGCCGGTGCCGCAACATAATGTGGAATTGGTTGTACGGACACATCACCATGTCTATAAACCCATATATATGTTTAGAATACAACTAGTTAAAAAGGCTCTATATTACCTGGTCCTAATTGATGGTTGTTATTGTTAGCGGCTGACATAATTAATAACTCAGTTGAAAGTTGTAAAACAATGTATTGAAATAGTAATGCTTTTCTATTCCAGTTTGCTTAAATTTATTCAACTTTCCTTCCAGTTTTAATCCCTACTATACCATTGTCTTTTAGTTCGTATACTATCGCCGTTTGGGTTGTTCTCGAGTTCGTGATAGAAGTACTACTACTATCTTTGATATTTTAACATAACAAATTTTAAATACGTAATGAATAGTACTCTAAGCAATACATGCAAGCGATACTTGGTAGTGCTATGAAAGTACATAGACAACATAAAATCGGTAAATGAAGTAAATAAACTTAAACTTCATATTAATCGTACTATAAATACTCTTCGTAAAGCTATTAAATATCAGATTCATAAAAATAATGTGTTTGAATCCTCTTCTTCTATAGAAGCAAGTTTAGCATATTTGAAATGTTATCGTTTGAAACTTAATGAGTTAAAAAGAAAATTAACATCTGGAATAATATCTGGTAAAGGATTATCAATAAATGTTAAACCTAAAAGCGTAATGTGAGCTGGGAAGATGTAGAATCATGTTTCAACAATAGAATTCGTACAGGATTTATATCAAGTATTAATATAAAAGATCCTTTAACTTTTTGAAGAAATCTTTGAAATGTTTTAATTTGAAAATTAAACAAGCTGTCAGAAAATCAATGCTTAAAGTAAATGTTATTTTAAGCGCTCATTTTATTAAACCTCAAACGGGAGAAATAAGTTTAAAAACATTTTGTACTAAAAATAGCGTTATAGATATTTCAACTAATTTAAAACAATGGTATCAAGAATATGTCTTTGATAAGCTTGCGACAAAACTAGAAGAATTTTCTGAAAAAGATAGTGGGTTGGCTTTGTATGAGCTTTTAGGACTAAAAGTAAATATTAATAAACATGATCCTCTTAAAGTAGGTTATTCAACATATGTATCGGTTCCAGATTATATTCAGAAGAAACATGCTGTTATAAACATTAACAACAACGATTCGTATTGCTTCCTTTGGTCTGTCGTATCTGCTTTGTATCCGGTTAACACGCATTCTAATAGAAAGTCTTCGTATCCACATTTTCAAGATGTTTTAAATTCTGACGGTTTAAATTTTCCCATAACAATAAAAGATATAAGAAGGTTTGAAAAACTTAATAATTTATCCATTAACTTGTTCAGCATTGAAAATAATAAAATTTTACCTTGTTCGCTTAGCCCTGTTATCGATAGAAGTGTCAAAATCATAAATCTCCTTATGCTTCCTTTGAGCAAAACATTTCAGACAAGTGTAAATGAGTTATCTGACATACACCTCCGTTTTCACTTTGTTTGGATTAAAAAACTTATCTGCTCTTTTATCGAACCAAGTATCATCTCATAAGCATAAGATTTTTATCTGTGAACGATGTCTAAATTACTTCACAACTTTAAATATTCTCGAGAAACATAAAATTATTGTATTAATTCTAATGAGTGTTCAATAACTTTACCAAAACCAAAGGATAAATACTTATCATTTAAAAATTATCGTTATCAAGAGAAGGTTCCATTTGTTATTTATGTGGATTTGGAATGTATTCTGGAAAAGCGTAATCTTAATGAAACCGAAAACAAGAGCACACCATACCAAAAACATATACCATTTAGTGTTGCTTATTATTTAAAATGTTCTTATGATGACTCTATTTCGAAGTTTAAAATGCACCGAGGAATTGATTGCATAGATTGGTTTGTATGCGAATTGAAAGATATTAGTCACATGTGCCATGAACTACTTAAAACAATTGTTCCAATGGAAATTCTCAATTACCAACAAAATCAACAATTTTTTACTTCTGAACTATGTCATATTTGTAAAGAACTATTTTGTGATACGCAAGTTAAAGTACGAGATCACAATCACCAAACTGGAAAATTTAGAGGAGCTGCTCATCAAGCATGCAACTTAAATTTTAAAGATGAGCATTGTATACCAGTTGTATTTCATAACTTAAGTGGTTACGATGCACATTTCATCATTAGAAAGTTAGCTACATCGTTTGAAGGAAGCATTAAACTATTACCAATGAATAAAGAAAATATATTTCGTTTAGCAAGTCTGTCCCTAAATTTGGTATTACTCCTAGGTTTATTGATTCATTCCGTTTCATGCCACAAAGCTTAGATAAACTTTCTTCTAATTTACAAAATGATCGTAAATACATTACTAAAGTTAATTGTAAAATTTGGAAGAATTTAATTTATTAAACAAAAAGGAATCTTCCCTTACGACTATATAGATTCTTGGGCAAAATTGAAGAAACCCATTTACCAAATAAAGAAGATTTTTATTCTCAATTGAGAGAGCAATACGTAACTGAATGAAG
>JALBCR010000804.1:0-92058 GCA_030710515.1 Abscondita cerata | reverse complement strand
AATTGTTGAACCACAGAATTTTTTTCTGTCTGTTCTATTTGTTGACATTATCTTCTAACGTTACCCAGCCGAACGTTGGTTTCTATACCAGAAGTCAGTTCATATCCACAATGCTATTATTCCTGAGACATTTTTCGCAATGAAAGATAGTCAATAAATGATCGTTCTCATTTTTATCGAAATATTTACCTTCGTCTTCCTTGGCGAGATGACCAAACAGCATGTATTCCAGCAGTGTCGAAAATCGTCGGCAGTAGTAGTCGTAGGTGATTGAGTGAAGTTTCATTTCACAATTGGCTTCTATACCGCGGAGATAATTTATAAAGGCGTCACCTGATGTAACGTGTGGTAATCATCTGTATACCACAATAAAACAACCGAAGAAGTCATAAATACCACCACAACTGCATCATAAACTCAGCCTTTTGGTGTTAATCATAACACAGCCAGCAGCATTTTGCAGTGTTCGTTTTGTATCAGCGGTAGATTAGCCAGCAGTTACAAAATCAGGGACATTGATCGTTGATATGAACACCAAATCGTCCCCAACGTACGCAGTGTCTTTTTGCCTTGGTTAATAGTAACACTTTTGTTCTGATTGCGTTTTTCATAACAGTGCTGATCGTGGTTAGTTGCTAGTTCGCCGATACTTTTGTTTGTCTGGTATTTGTTCACTGTCTCTTGTTCTATATTTGCCATTTTTATTTTTTTGTCTTTCCTTTACAGCTTAGCCATTGAATGGTCATCATAGTATCGTTAGAACGTTGATAGCTTGTGATATATTGTTCTTTCTTTATAGTCTTGTTCTGTGATAGAACGTCCACAAACAGCGATGCTTTTATTGCTTTTTTTTGCTGTATTATGGCGAGTTGTGTGCTTCTGTCTTTTGCCTTTGTATTACTGTTCCACAAACTGAAGATGGATGCTTTTACCTCAGCATCGGACCAGAATCTGTTTCAGAGAAGGCGTCTTGTCACCTTCACCTCCTGCGTCGGTGGCTTGACCATTCTTCACGGCATCATTACTCATTTTCACTGCACCCTGGCCTGACGCATTGTTAGTTAATGCCACCGATTCACCGTCAACCAGTAAAATTAGTGAGATCTCTAGCCCTCGATTAACCAATAGAACAAGAGATCAAAAGATGAGACTCATAGTAAGTTATGTTTGTCAACTTTCACCAAGACCAGAGAAACAGTGTCGTGTTGTTTGTTTAATGCGCTGATTTGGCTCAGCAGTGGTGCGTCAATTCGAACAGTTAGTTGTCAGATTCGAGAAGATGACATCAGTGTAGAGGACACTGGTAATTCTGAGGCCTGGACATGAAAGCGCTGTTATCGGCATCTGTCGGTCCATTCTTTT
The DNA here is from genome assembly GCA_030710515.1 of Abscondita cerata. Taxonomy (NCBI): domain Eukaryota; kingdom Metazoa; phylum Arthropoda; class Insecta; order Coleoptera; family Lampyridae; genus Abscondita; species Abscondita cerata. The sequence continues at coordinate 90,696 of JALBCR010000804.1, read as the reverse complement.
CGTAATTCAATAAAATACTGTAGCCTCTGTCAGATTTGAAAACGTTTGAGTAACAGTCTTAAATCAAACAGTCAAAGAACATGAAAACATCTGTTTGGAAAACATAGTGCCCAGATCAAGGAAAAATACCATAAAATAAAACGACCAGTGTCAAATAAACTATGAGTAAAACATCAAAATATTACAGTGGCCAACCAGCCATTCTATGACAATGTACTTGACTGCATGAACTCAAAAACACTCCATCACGTACCAGAAATTTTAAAGAAAGAAAATGAATGAAAATTAGCACGAAAAATAGCTTAAACCTGTCATAACCAAATGTAGTTTAAACAGGCAGAAACATAAAGAAGAACAGCAGGGAATGATCGTCGATAACTGAACGTACAACAACGTTCAAGAAGAAAAGTTAAATACATACGTATGAAATTACAGCCCATACAAACATGACCATCATAATTGCCGGTCTGACAGAAATAAATATCTACGAATGCGTATCTGGCGAAGAACAACGATTGCGCATCCGAAATAAAGGATGGGAGAATGAGCGGGCTATAGAAATAGCCAGAATCAGAAAATTATAAACACTGGTTCAACACCGCTGGCAGTAATCGAATAAGTAGATCTTTCTTACTTATTTATTCGTCGCAAACCGTTTGCGCAATGTGACTTTCAGCAGCGAACGAAGCAGGTTCTTGATAAGTCACGCCTGAAAGCACGTCAGCAGCCAACAAGCAACATTGACTGATACCAAAATATAACAGTTCATATTAAAAGTTTTCCATTGTTAGAAATAAACAATGTGAGCTTGTGAATATAGCTTCCAAAGAAGAATAATACTTTGTTGTAGACATCATTTATTGTCAATGGCCTACTGCACAATTAAAGGCCTAGTAGCTCAACCACTTGAAGACTTTTGCGTGTACTTGATCTTCGGTTGTTGCCAGTTGTCAGTGCTTTTGCTGCAGCAATATATTTTGTAATACCTCTGTTATTAGTGTTTAACGAAGTCCACATTGTAGGAACCATTTTGGAGCTGTGAGCGGCTCACTTGCGAGCAGGCGGATTCAGCATCGATTGAAAATCAGCAACCGGAAATGATGGTCCATTGAAGAGTGAACTGCTGTTGTCTGATCGACGCAGCAACGATTACCTGATTTTAGTGTCGCGGGCCACGATTCAGCCTGTTGCAGCAGGAGTTTTCATGAAAATCCAACAGCCGTTCGTTATCACGTCGCCGTTAAAACAACACATGAAGTGCCAACATGGTATTTAATGCATATTTTCAGTGACCAGGTTTTGTGTTATTGTTTGAAAAATCTAAAGCAATCGGGGAAATTAGGTGCTCGTGTCATGTTGAGCGTACAGGCGACTAAAACATTGATGTTGAAACATCGTCGTCAAAGCACTGTTGAAAATGGAATGTTTTCATTTTCAAAGAAAACTTATTGTTAAGACATTGTAACAACAGATGTTTATTTGTCACAGCGACCGATTTATTATGGCTTGAGAGGCTGATCACCAAAATATACGATTTATAGTATTATCACCGAGCACTGCCGATTGCACTCATAAAATTGCGCAATTTTCACAGCAGTGAGAGCGATGCATCACGTTGATGACCAAACAACAGTGTCGCCATGGCGCCTGGAAGCTTGTCATTCAAGCGAATATGACGGTTTAAGAGTCTCTTTGTTCCACACGTTTCTTAATAACGTTAATTTCACTTTATCGTCGATTATGTTTAGTCGTGGGCGAGCAGTCTGTTCCACCATTAACCATTGCATTATTTTCTAAACCATAATACGCCGTTGCATAGCTGATTATGTTGTGGTTGCTGTCGAGTTGCCTAATGATGGTTGAAGAAGAATTGGTAATTTGCCTTTACGACTGCGACGCTCGTTAAAACCCGGTATTCATAAAGCGAGTACTTGCCAGTAAAATTATAGTTTATCTGAAAGCATCAATCAATATCGTGCTCTTATTCGTTTACCATTTCCACAAAAATTAAAAATAAAATACATCTTCCAAGTTGTCCATTTCTTTACATTATTACCCATTGAATTGCTCTTCTTTTCTGTAAACTATATACCCTCACCACATATCAGCACTATGTTTTTTCATTCATTTCTGCCACACTTGTTAATTTCTTCATTGTCTAGTTTTGCTGTTTCTTCTTTAAGGTTATGTACCACTGGGCCCTTCTGAAAGCCTTATCTTGCCTGTTTTGTCTTCTGCCCGTATATTCAGTTTCTTCTTCATCCTTCTGTCCCTATTTTTTCCCCATCATTTATTCATTGTACCAATATCTTCTTTTTCTTTTTCTTGTCTATCCGTATTTATTCAGTTTACCTATATCATCAGGTGCCAATATTATCGCGCTCATTTTGTTTTTGCGCACCATACTCTACTAACCATTTTGCTCTGTATCTGTCCTCATTACCAAATCTCTACTTTCACTACTTAACCGGCTTTATAAGAAAACATATTATGGTTCATACAGTAAAATATTTTGGTCAATCGTGACCACCTTCTAGCCCGGTCAAAAATCAATAGCGGAATATTCATTAATGACCTTGTTGCGATAACGGTTACAACCTCTATTTGGTTACTTATCACTTTCGGCTTAGCGTCATTAGTAACAGCTTGCGTTAGCGGCATATACCACAGCCTGGTATGTTCGATAACGAGCAAATAGAAAGCTGCACATAACAGAGCGTATTATGTATTTCAATATGCATAATCATCGTCTGACCACATCAGCACATGCAGTTTAACGACAGGAGAGCTCTGAGTCCACATGTTCATAACTGTGCGGTAAATAGTAATTTTTCATTGTCCGAGGGTCGAACAAGTTTGCGCATTCCACTATTGCTTTACTGTTCATTTTCAGAATCCTGTTATCATATTTAGTCAAATTCGAACGTCTGGCGGTTAGCTTAAATCCGACTTAGTTCTAACTGTTTCACTGACAAATGTCAGCAAAACCTTTACTCTTTACACATTAATTTGATCATATATTGTTTTCCTGACTTAAAACAACATCTGTGGCCCTAACGTTTAATTGAGAAAATACAGAAACATTAAGAGCAAAAATCTAAAATATATGTTATTGTTCGACGATGATATTTAAAATACGTAAAGGAATAATCATGTCCAAGAATGTTGCGAGCACCGTGCAGAAATACAGTTCGCAAGATTTTCATAACAGCAGATAACAACGTGTTGTTAACGGAAAGGAAACACAGCAACAGCTTCTTTAATAAAAACAAAGTTCTGTGTTCACTGTCTAATAGTATCTGTCGAAAGACAGAAAAGAACATCAGTCGATATTGCGGCCTCTATTAAAATGATTATAGCCATTAATGGTTGAACACTTTATCAAAGAAAAATTCACAATGATCAGCCTTTAAACAGGCTTTACCTATATTTAAATTGGGAATATAAATAAAAGAAGAAAATAAGAGAGGCACGACAAGATATCGTTTTTCATTTTACTTTATTCACAAAGAAGTACTTACTGACTTGATGATATTGACAGCACTCTCTATGGAAAACTCAAAGAAGCAACTTTAAAGCTGCACTGTAACCCGAACTGTATCAAGCCCTCAAGTCCTTCTAGTTATAAAATTTACTTTTGTGAATAAAAATTAAAATGGAAACGCATTTATCTTGTCGTGCACTCTTTATTTTCTTCTTTATTTATGTTATTCCTTTGCTTGGCATAGATTAAAATGAAGCACAATACTTATAGTTAGTACCTGATTTTTAAAAAATTTGATCATTTTATTTGAATTTTTCTTTGTCTAAAGTTGTTCTTGCATTAATGAAAAGCTATAATCTTTTTAATCATTTTAATAAATTTTTAACAATTAATCTGATTGTTATCATTTGATGTTCTTTCTAGTTTTCTTTTGCGCCAAGATTACTATTTGACTTTTAGTGAATTTAAGAAATTTTATTTTTTTTATTAAAAGCTGTTATGGTGGTTCATCTCTGAACAATATCTCAATGTTCCCCCTTCCATTCAACAGCTACGTTGTTATCTACTGTTATGAGGAAATCTTCACCCAATTTCTTTATTTCCACACTTTGGTCTCTGTATTCTAATCTCTTGGTTTTTATTTTTCAATGTTTTATGATTATTCCTTTACATAGATATTTTTAAATATCATGTCGAACTCTTCTTCGTTTTTATATATGATTTAGATTTGCACTCTTGTCGTACTTGTACCGTGTTTCTGTATTTTTCTAATTAAATTTGTTAAATTTTAGATGTTCTTGATGTAATACCATGTTTTAAGTCGTATAAACTAATATATAATCCAACTAAAAATTATAATATTATTATAAAATTAAAGAGTTTTGCTGACAATGGCGATTTTGTCAATCAGATAAGCAACTGATTTAGAACTAAATTCGGATTTAAACTGTATAATTTTAATTTGGCTAAAATTATGATAGCAAAGGATACAGAAAGAATAGACAAACATACAGTAAAACTCTAAATAGTGGTCACAGAAAACTGACCGGTATATCGAGATGGCCGTTATTGAAAAGAAAAAAATTTATTTCTATGTTGTTTATAAAACCTTTCATATGGAACATAATATTGTTTGTTATAGGGTACCATATATCTGCATTAAAAATAACTATAAATGTGCTGATACAATATTAAATAATTAGACGATATGAGAATGGAAGAGTTATGGATATTGAATACATAATACATACATTTACATAATATAAAATTCTTTTTCTATTTGCTCCAGTTATTTGAACAAATTCTTTAAATCCGTTCTAAATACCGGAAATTACTTAAGCCTCACACAATGAAACAATTATATATTATGCACATTTGAACGCTAGCTGTTGTCTGGCTAATGACCTTACTTTAAGAATGGGGAGAAATTATTTGTAGAATATATGTATTTTTCCAAGAAAATTGGCAAATAAGGGGCTGTAGCTGTTATCGAGAGGTGGTCGCTCTTAGAAGGGTCATTAACATGGATACTTCGTATAATGTTGGTTTTTGACCGGTTTTAGAGGTGGTCGCTTTTAAGAGGTGGCTGAAAATAGAGGTTTTACTGTATAGATATTTAAGGTATAATATTACGCATGACAATGATAAAGTACATAAGAAAGCTGAGGACAAATTGAAATTGAGAAGTAGGACAATTGTGGGGATTGGAAAAGGATATTTGAGAAAGATTTTAAAGAATAAGAAATGGTTAGTAAGGAGTATGGAATTATAAGGAACAGAGATTTGGAGATGAAAAAAATTAAAACTAAAGAAAATAAAATTAACAGAGCACGTTAATATTTGAAAAAGAACACCTGGTGATTATAGGAAGAACTAAAGTTAGATAAAATACGGATAGATACAAGAAAAATAGCGTCGGGATACGAAGAAAGTGTGAAATACAGGAAAGACAATGAGATACTGTATAAATGATAGAAAGAAGTAGAGTTTACAAAAAAATAGAATACGGGGATGAGAAAAGAAGAAAATATTAGGAACGGTAGATATGCGAGAGAAGAGACAAAGAGATTAAAATATAAAAAGAAGACGTATGAAAAGAGTATATGAATAAAAACTAATAACTGAAAGAATTTGAAAGTACATAACAGGAGGAAAATTATAAAGTTTGAAAAGAGAAAACGAAAAAATAAAACTAGATGAATAATGAAGAGAAAAGTGTAAATTGTGTAGAAATGAATAAAAAACATAGAACACATTAAAGGAGCGTGCTGACAATTACAAACAGAAAGACGGGGTGTATAGTTTTACAAGAAAAGAGGAAATAATTCAATAGATGTAGTAAGTAATGTAAAAAGGAAAATAATGGACGAAAAAAAAAGCATTAAAACTAATGGCGTGTTGGGGTTAGGAGATGTATTTTTATTTTTTAATTTTGTAAATGGGACCTAATAAACGAAATAAAATTTTATTAATTGAGTGATAACAAAAGATAAACTACTATTAGTTTTGCAAATAGGGTACCACTTTTACTTTAGATACTAGGTTTTAACTATAACGAGCGGTTTAAAAACTGATTACGTCATTAAGTGGTAAAATTACACTTATTTCTTTAACATCTCATTAGGTAACTCGATTACAGTGTAACCACAACATAATCAACATACACCAGCGTATTATGGTTTAGAAAATAAAACATGCAAATGGGAGGGGTCCTCTTTGGTTTACTAGTGGGGAGACGGTTTTAATCTCTCGCTACACGACAAACATAATCGATTTTGTAAAACATTTTATTAAAATTAAATTAATTTGATTATTAAAGAAACGTAGATTTAGATTGATTAAAATTTTCTTAAACCAAATGTAATGGCTAATTCCTTTAATGACAAACTTCAAAGGCGCCGCTTGAAAGAAACCCCACTGTTTGTTTATTATGCTGTGGTATATGCATCACTCTCACTTAACTTGTAGAAAATAATAATTGCGCAATTACATACAAGTGCAATCAGCAATAAAGTCTCAATGATCATACTATAAATATTATATTTGGTGTCAAGGTGTAAACAAACATAAATCGGACATAAACATTGTAAATAAACTACTACATCACCTGTTATTTTGAAAATATCCTTCTTCAATAAGTTTTCTTTGAGAAAGTAAACATTCCATTTTCAACGTATTCGTTATTTAAACTTTGACGACGTGGTCGTTTCCTAACATCAAAATGTGGCAAGAATTCGCTACCAATTTTGCTCCAACGCAATTTTGAGCACCTACAATTTCCCCGATTAGCACTAGGTTTTTCAAACAACTAACTTTAAAACCTAGTCACTGAAAATATGCATTCATGCGTTTCCAAATGTTTAACTGCTTCTCGTATGTATTTTTGTTTTAAGAAACGGCGACGTACATTGTAACAGAGCAACAATATCAATTTCTTTTGTGTTTTTCGTAAAACTCCCGCACAGCACTTAACGAACTAGCTGAATCAGTGGCTGCCCACTTGATCTCCAGTGTATATTCACTCCAGTTTTTACGGCCTCTTCATAAATCAAATCATTTTCTGTCGACACCCAAATCGAATCAAAAACTTCAGACTTAAACGAGACGTTGATGGTCTCTTCAATAAAGTTATATTTCCGATAGTTGCTAGATTTTCAATCGGATGCCTTTAGATCCACCTCTCTCGCCAAAATTAAGGCCGCTAAATGTTTGCTCAAAATGGGTTCCTACAATGTACTACATTGTTCGATTAAACTAATATATAAGTGGCTTTATTACCAAAATATATTGCTGCAAGCTAAAGCACTGGTAATTAAAGCTAGCTTGAATAACGTATACATTATAAGCGAAAGATCAAAGAGTACTGCGCAAAAGTTCTTCAATTGGTTTAGTACTAGTACTTTAATTTAATTTTGGCGTATGTAATTTATTAATAAATATTAATCCACACTCTATCATTCCTAGCGGTTTCAATTTATTATTGTATTGTACGATTTAAATACAAAAGGCTGCTTATGATTTTTAAATCACATTGTTTATTTTTCTAACAATAGAAGAAAAACTTTATATTTGGTGCTATATTTTGAAACATAGTAATATATTTGAAACAGAATTGAAAGCAAAAAAATTTGCAAATTCTTTTCTTGTTCGGCTTTGTTGAAAGTCCTTTTATTGCACAAACAATTTTTTACGTGACTAAATGCAGTAGAAGGTCAAATATTTGTGCAAGAGATGATTTACTTTTTCTTCTTCCATTTTACCTTGTGATGTTGGCGCCATTATTTGTTTAAAGTTTTTTTTTCTGATTCTGAATACTTCTTCTATATTGCCCTCCCATGTTTTCCGGGATCCTCGTCTAAGTCTTCTCCCATCTATCTTTATCTTCGGATACTGTCGTTGTTCTTCGTCTAAGATGGTTTTTCTTACTAGCATTCGTAGATATTTTATTTCTGTCGAAGTTATTTTTAATTGGTGTTTGTCTATGATGGTCCATGATTTGGCCTCTACATATTAAGGTTTGTATGTATATAGATTTGTAAAGATGCATTTCTATTTTGTATGTATTTCTTTTTTTCTTCTTAGCTTGTTGTTGATTTGGTAATATAAGATATTTTGTTCCGGATTTTATTATCGATGTGCCTAACTTTTATGGATTAGTATGCCCTAGGTATTTAAAAGGTATCTATCTCTTCTATTCTTTTCCCATCAATTTTTATTTCTCTCTTACTCCTTTGTTTTGCTTCATTCTATTCATATTCATTTATTTTTATCTATGTTTAGAGTCATTCCCTTTTTCTTTGTTCTTCTTTTATGTTTCTACTTGTGTTTAGCAAATATGTTGGGATAGTGTTCTCTCCAGGTTTAATTTTTTTTTTTTCCGTTGTTGTTTTCATTTGTTTTCTTTTGCTTTTAAAATTTCTAATTTTGTGATGGAGTGTTATTGAGTTTTTAATTGCGATTCAAAATTCTTTTGTTGTCCTTATAGTTCTTTTGTATCTTTCTTTTTAAATTCTTCCTAGTTGTACTTCTTAATATTTTTATTACAGTGTGTTTTTTTAACATAGTTTATTTTATTTTCTAGTGTTTTATTTTATGGGTATTTTTTCTTGAATCTGTTTATGTTTTTCCAAACAAACACAAGAGTGTTTTCCTTTTTTTTTGCTTTTTAATTTTTGGGTGTTTTCGTAATTTTGCCTTATTTTTGACTGGTTTAAAGTTTCTAATTTTCAAAACGTTTTCAAAAAAATCTGACAAATTGCGAAAAATTTTATTTTTGATAATTAGTTACGAAAAGTGGACCATTTTGACATCTACATTCATTACAAAAAGACACTTTTTATGTCAAAATTATAAATTACCCATTATGTTACCCTACACTCACGTGAGTAACAACCGTATTTTTACCGAAGATGCACTGACATAATACAACTAATTGTTCCAGGTGATACATACCGCACAACCACCCATTTACTTGATAAACTGCAGCCAAGTCAATCGCATTCACCTGCAACCCCTAACGGGTGCGTGCCCAAGTGGCGAGTAGAGGAACATCTTTAAAGGTTGCAAAAGGAGACTTTAGAGTCTAATCATCTGCAAATTATGTGGTAAGAGAAGTAGCACTTCCTAAGAGCTTAAACTAACTTTTGTTTTGTTTTATCTGGTCTTGGGTGAAAGTTGTTAAATTTTATAACTTACCTATGGAGTCTCATACTTTTTCCAATCTCTTGATTCTATTAGTTTAATCGAGGGCTAGGGTCTCACTAGTTTTTTATAAATTTGACAGTGAATATGGTGGCGACAACAAGCCTAGCAAAATGCATCAAATTTAGGATATGCGAACAAACACGTAATATGGATAAAATGGAATGTATGATGCCGTGAAGGAGTAGTCTAGTACCAGACTTAGGGTGAAGGTGATAAGACGCCTTCTCCTAGAGATAGTAAGAAACTAGGTTACAGTATCTAACGCTACTACGGGTCCAATTAACAGAGAGGAGAATAAAATAACATCCATCTTGTTGAGAAGTTTATTAGAACCGAAGTAATCACAAAAGGAACAAAGACAAAACACAGCACAAAACACACCAAAATACAATAAAAGAAAGCAATAAAGAAAATAGAAAACCCCAGACACATGAAGAAAAAATTGGACGTTTTACCTATCACAAGAACAAGACTATTAAAAAAAGTAGAAAGGTTAGTATATCACAAATACCATCAACGTTCACAACGCGATTAAGACCTATGATGGGGAATTGAATTTGATGGCCATTAGGGTAGCACAGAACATAAATAAAAAAGGAAAAGAACAAAAAATACAAAAATCAAGCAAATACCCCAGAAATAATAGAACAAATTGAAGTGAACAAAATAAAACCAGATCAAGCCTCTATAAACAAACAAAATTATCGGCAGACATAGCAACTGAATACGATGAGGGAAAGTATCCAAAATTGGGTTTATGAAAACGCAAGTAAAAGAATTAAAAAAAAGTGTGATTGCCTATTATTTTAATCACCAAAGAGTAAAAAGACCTGCGTACTTGTTAGGGTTGATTTGGTTATTCATATCCAAACGTCAATGGCTCCTGGTTACTAGTAGCTACTTGTATCCTACCACCGCTTTGTCCTTAAAACGAACCTGCCAAAGTTGCTGCTGTATGATTGTAATTAGCACAAAAACAGAGTTTATATATATTACAATTGTGATTGAGACCTAGTCATTTTATGACAATTATATTTCTACTATCCTACGGTTTGTTTTTGTGTATTTGAGCTCTTAGTTGCTCTGGATGATTTACTACACGTTCTATTAGGTGGCGCCTTTATAAATTATCTCCGCAGTATAGAAGCCTTTAATGTAATTATTTGTAAGTAAACCCTCAATCACTATACGACTACTAGAGCTGCCGGCCAGGTTTTCGACACTGCTCTGGAATACATACCTGACAATTAAATCTTCCATAAAGGGAGACGGGAAGTAAATCTTCGATAAAGTAGAGAACGATATTTGTGGCTATGCTATTTCATTTGCAAAGTTATACAAAGTATTGGTCTCCAGGATAATCAAAGCATTATTGGATATAAGAAGTTCTAAGATTTCAACTGACTTCACAGTCATACAACTTCTAGAAGCCAACGTTTACAAACAGATTAGCGATTAGGGAAGATAGTATCCCAGCAGAGATAATTAAATTTTAGACAGAAAAAATTCTGTAGTTTTTAATGAGATCTTGCAAGAACGAGTTTTTTTCATTATATGAGAATGTTAGATTAGTTAAAAACATACATTATGATTATGATCGATATACAGAACACTTTCAATTCAGCTATGTGGCAGGCCACCTTAAACAAACTTAACATTTCAAAACCTTAACTCAAGACAGACTTATTTTTACAGAGTACGACGGGGTAATAGAGATCAATAGCGGTTGTACTAAAGGCTCGATACTGTAAGTTTCTTTATGGAATGTTATGTAGGACAGTCTGCTGCGACTCCCAACCCTAGAAGACAGTTTATCAATCAAAACAATTTCTAATGGTTTAGGATTTGATGAAAGAAAGACAGTTAAGCATCCTAGGTGGAAAAAACTTACTAATTTGAGATTGACATCAAAGACTTAATTATAAAATCAAAACAATTATAAAATCAAAACATATCTTGAAATACCTCATGTGACCGAAACGATTATTAAAGCAAACCCAAAATTAGAGTGTTGAATATATTAGACTAATACTCAACATTGAGGCCCCATTACTAAAGCAAGCAATATGAGTTACTTGCTCATATAAAACAGCTGAGACAACAGTGATACAAGTAATTAGCAAAATCTCCTTCTCTGATCTGCCAGTAGAAGAAAGGAAAAAACATCAGAAATCTAGGCAAGAAACCAACTAAACATGGACTGACGAAATAGATAGACAATTGAAATTAACTGGACAAGAAGATTAATTCCAAACATTACCAATTATACAGAAACAAAATTTGATAACAAAATTACTCTCTAACACAATGTTTAAAAGGATACGAAAGTTTCAAAGATATCTTTTCCACAGATAAAGAACAAAGAAGAAGGAAATAGCTACTGTCGGTAAACAAATTGTCATTACCCTAACATCTAACAATACCATCCATACATACTAAAATTAAAGGAAAACTGAAAACGAATGAAAAAGAAAAGATCTGTAGAAGAAAATTTTTCTTGTTTTTGATGAAACAGTAGATAACAAACAGAGGATGGGTTGTAGCAGGGTTGAAGACCATAAGAAAGACTACCATACCCCATAGCAACAAAAAAAAGGTTTTCTCAAAAAAAATGTCATTATAGAATCTCTTAAAGATTTACTATCAGCTGCACAACGGAAATTTTAGAGCTTATGAACGACGGCGGAAAGATGACATCGCAACAAATATATAATTTAAAGGCGTCGTCAAAACGTCAATTGGACTTGGTCATAGCTAATTAATAGTAGTCTAAGCAAATTAGACTTTTAGAAGAAAAAATTTATATACAAATTATATTTGGTCCACGCAAAATTCATAGGGATAAAAGTAAGGATCTGAAAAGTTTCCACCATTCCCGTTTTATGATTATTCTCATTTTTATCTGAATCCGTCATTCCCACAGAAAAAGGTACAGGAACAAAATATTTCTATTTTATGAATGAATATAGGATCCATTTTATATTGGTTATTTATAATAATATTAGATTGCTAAAAGTAAATAGTTTTTATATATAAATTTCTCCTTAAATTTTCCACAAAAAGTTCTGTGGTAAATTTTCGAACTCATCACTGTTTTTTCGCTATCAAAGCTCATAGTAGGAGATAGTTTGGAGTGCTCGGAAAAAATTAGTAGTACGCGATTTTTCACCGAATATCTCCGAAACGGCTACTTTACCGTAAAAAATAATTAGAATAAAATAAGAGCAGAATCTTCTCTACCAGATCCATGTATCATTTATTTTGTTTATATGTATTTTTATAAAATATTCTTGCTTTTTTTTGAAGATACTTAAGATGATCTCGTTTCCACACCACCCATGAGATAAAGTTCTTGCTGCGTTTTTTTTTTAAGTGGTTTTTTCCATAGGCCTATTCCACTGTCGTTATTGTCGGTTTTAGTCGTCAATAAAATTTTCTTCAATCAGCTCAGTTTCAGTAGGTTAATTTAAGCAGCCTTGTCTCAGACAGTTAGAGCAGCGCAATTCTAGATTTGCACACCCGTATCGATTCCCGTAGAGCTGATTCTGCTTTGGTAACTAAGGGGGTAGCAGGGCCGGTGGCCTTCCTTAATTTGCCCGTTACGATTTTATATCCCAAACCCCACGGGTCCACATTCAGATCGTTAAGGAGGTTCTTCCAGGCGTCGCTTTTAGGCTATTTTATAGCAAGGGCATATTCTTTTTTATTATTTTTTAATTATTAGCAATTTTCCTGTGTTCACCTAAGTTACGTGCACACCTTAAGAGAGACCGCTTCACCTTGTTGCAAGCGGACTTTAAGTTAGTTAGGGTACTATTCCATCAATAAACAGTGTTATTCTTCCGTCCCGGTTTGCGAAAAGGCATACTTTGCCTACACACCTCATTTATGGCCTCATTAATAAGAGTTGGAGAAGAATTTAATGAGTAAGGCGTTGAAAGGCGTCTTTAAGTACGTCAACCCGTAATTTGTTAGTAACCTATCGTTTTGTAGATGAAAAGGTGGACTTTATTGGAGTTGTTGAAAATCAAGTGGAACGTATCGTACGGTAGTCGCCTAGATTTTCTTTGTCTACTATTTTCTATTCTACAAAGCTCCTAAGGCTGTGGACAGATGCAAAGGTAAGATCTATGAAGGACGTTTTGGTACCACTCACAAAGGTAGGCCCTTGAGGAGGATCATTTACACAAGTTAAGTCTAGGAAGGAGGCCCATTCCATGAACAGGATTCCACGGTTGTCATCTTGTTTGGAACCCCAAAGTCCGGCTTTGGCGTTAAAATCCACATACAATAACCTTAGGACCCAGGGCGACAATGTTTAAATAGCATTCAAATTCTTGGTAATTTTTATTAGGTGAAAAATAGCAAACCACTACACCACACTGATCTGAAGAGGCTACAAGGAAGGTACTATTTAGTAAATGCCCGGGGAACGTAGATGGCAGAGTTCTGTTCTATGTCCATGTACCAGCCATGTGACTTTGCAAAGGCAATGTTTGGTTCATTCACTACTAGAAGGGTGTTTGTGTTTTTAGCTGTTGTTGCAGTCGATAAGGTGTGGGCGGCTTTCCTGCGCCCCAGATTAATTTGTATGATGTCAAGCTTGAAGATTTATCATCAGCTGGTGTAAACAACGTTTTTTTGTCCTGTATGAGTTGACGGTAAATTGACACCGCATAGATTCTGCTTTGTGTCCAGCTTCGTAGCAGAGATAGTAGTGAGGGGATTTGTGCACTTCTTAGTGACATGTCCAAGTGTACCACAGTTTGAGCAAGTGCCGGATTGATTGAGGGATTTACAATTCTCTAACTAAGTGACTCACCCTTTAGCATAATCTACATCTGAGTACGTAGTCCACCTCACGTACCCTCCACCTTAACCAGCCTGATCCAATAACTTTTTTGTACACATCAGATTCACGTGTTGAGCATCAAGAGTGGCAAATGCTAACCGGTTACCATATCTGTTTGACTTGTTGGTAATTTGGATATGGGGCCCCGCCTGGTAGTTTATTTGTCCGATTTCCGTTCCTATAACAGTTGCCACTTTATCAATGGTTGTAGATTCTTCTACGTCAAGAATCATGATTGTTTTTTTGCAGAAACTACGTTAACATTTCCCAGGGAGGTCATATTATCCTCTAGCGACTTATTGAAAATTTTATAGGTTTTTTTTCCTGGCCACGGATTTTTGTCTCTTCTTTAAATTTTATTAATCGTGATGCCCTTGGTGTCCACGTTGTTTTCCAAATTTTTATTATGTTGACGTAGGAATTGCCTAGCTCCGGTTTAATGACAATTGTGTCGTCATTAGCTTTTGGTTTTTATTACTTTCGGTTTGCTTATAGTTCTTGTTTAGAACATAGACTTTTTGTTCTCGATCTCAGGTGTAAGCCATTCCACTGCCCGTCTAATACTGTCAGGGTCTTCTTCATTATTGACAAGCAAAAGGTTTCTTCCTTTTCTTTTCGCCCACAATTTTATGGATTTTCTGATCCCCGGTAAGGAGTATATGATGTCCGCGTTGTCGCAAGAGATGGCTAAAATATGAGAAAGTTCGCCAAAATGTCCCTCGACGTTCTCGAAATTATCATTATCACATTCCTTTATTATAGATGAAAACGCACCTATCAGCGGGTTGTTATTTTTTTGCAGCATTGTTGAGTAACCTAGTTTTCAATCCTGAAATTTTTCTAAGGTTAGTTCACAGGTGTTATTTACTGTCGGGCTACTGCGGTTATATAGGACCATAAAGTTTGTTTTACCATCGTCTAAGTCGTACGTGTCTATTTTCTTCGTTTTGTTAAAGCAATAGCAAAACTTAGGTTCCAAAAGACAAATAAACTCGTTGTCTGAAGGCCTGTTTAGAAAAACTTCTTCGATTCGTTTTACGTGTTTTTTACTCTCTAGTTCCCTTTTTGAAAGGGTCTGCGTATCAGTTTGAACTATTACCGGTTTATTGTTTATGCATTCCAAAGCGTGGACAATGGTCTGAAGTAATTTGGAAACTGTTGTAAATTTGGTAGAGCAATGTTGTAGTGACGCAGCGTTGGCTTTTTTACTCTTTTTAGTGTTAGGAGCATTGTCACACAACTTATGTATCTTTATAAAAAACCTGATAACTTTCTTTGTCTTTTATCCTTTTTCACATCTGGAGATTCAATACGTTTTCTCTTTAACTCCTTCTTAGTAAAAAGACTGTTTGCAAGGGTGGACAGCAGGACTGGAGAATTGGTGGAAGCACTCTTAGCAGTTTGTGTAGATGGCATCTGCAAGCGTGTATTATTTAGGTCAGTTGGAGGCGTTCTGTTGATACTTGGTCTTTGTTTAAAAGGATCATCAACATTCAAAGATATACCACAGGAATCTGAACAAAGTAGAGAATTTTCCTGGTTTGGAGTGTTGTCGCATGACTGCTGAGCAGCGTTTTTATTCACATTTTCCATGAAATGTTTGGTATTTAGTTTTGTTCTGTTACTGCTACATCTAGCTATCACAAAACTAGATCCGTAACGCAACTGAATTGAACTGCAGAATAATGAAAGAGTGAAATGTCACTGTAGCTTGCACAGAAACCAAAATTCGACATTGTTTGGACAATGCTTTTTGAAGCAACCATAGGAATTTACCACGTTCCTCTGTACGCACACGTTTCATTGTCTTTTCGCATATGAAGCAATATACCCTCACATAGCCTTAAAAAGTCGTTCAATTAACTGCCTTTTAATTTTTGTTTTCAATTTTGCTCGCTAACACAAAATACACCCTCAACAATTTGTACGTGCTCAAACAGAATCCGAAGATGAAACATACCAGTGCCATGACGTTTTAAAAGAATTTGGGCAAAAAATAAAAATGTTGCAATCATTATGAAGTACACGTTGTGGATATAAGGGAAATCATTCAATAAAAATAAATAAGAACAAAGTAAATGATACATGATTCTGCTCTACAAATTTTATTCTAATCATTTTTTATGTTAAAGTAGCCCTTTCAGAGATATTCGGTGTAAAACAATCAATTTTTTTCCGAGCGCTTCAAACTACCCCCCTACTATGAGCTCCGTTAGCGAGGTAACGGTGGGTAGTACGCAAATATACCATAAATCATTCTTGTGTAGAACTTGAGGAAGAATATTTTGTTCTTGTACCTTTTTCGTAGGAATGACGAATTTAGAAAAAATTAGAATAATCGGAATTAAATCCCGTCAAGGGTGGTTTTCCACTCCAAAGGGTATTTTCATCAACGGAAAGGTGGGAACTTTTCAAATCCTTACTTTTAAAAATATTTATTTTACACGTTTTAGTTTCAAATATAATTTTTTGTAATTTAGTTACACACAACTTTTGCATAGACTATTTTTGATTCGTTATGTAATTACTGAGACATGACAATTACACATTATAATTGTTTTAACGGTATCTCCAAGAAGATCAATTATACAAAAACAGTCATGAAAGGAAAGTAGTTGGTTTTCACTGTTTTTCTCAAAATTTTATTAGTTGTAACGCAACGCTCTTACACATTTTATTTATTTTTATCTGTCGAGAAAAATGATTTGATACTCTTTAACGTTGGTTAGTATCGGAACGATGTAGAGTTTTGCGTGAAAACCTTTTAAACTATATTGCACGCAATATTCGGGCTTGTTTCACAAACAAAGTTGTCGCGCAGTAAAATCCTACTTTTCCCACTCTATTTCATTGTTGAATGATGTTATATGATTGGTTAAATATTTTATGATTAAATAGTCAATGATAAAATTTGAACCATGTTAAAAATTATGGTGGAAAATAAAGTAAAGGTTGTTGATTTCACCTATGGAGGGTGTGTGAAAAATTAAGTTTTATCAGCTTCTATATAAGTAGAATATCGCTCCAAAATTTAATTCGTTTGTTTTATCCCAGTTTGAAAAATTAGAACAATACCATCATCAAGCCGCCATCTTTGAACCAACGTAACTCTTCAACGAAGCCTTTCCGAACATACACCTTTACAGAAACTTTTCTTCTCATTTTGATGTCCTGAACCAAAGTCCAAATTTATTCCCATTAATCCTGAGATACCATGTACAAAAAAAACAAAGTTGGTGTATAAACCTCTTCCTTGATTTGAGGCAAGTAGGTACAGAAATATGATATCAAACATCTACCTTTAGTGTTTATCCCATTTTCATCGATGACGATGGATTACATTGCTGGTAACTTGAGTATGTTTCACTCGGAGCAGGCAAAGCAGCCCCGATAGTGCAACTTAAAGACCAGAAGGTCGGTTGAACAAATGACATCTCCACGAAGTCCAAGACAACTAGAAGAAACTGCATAACCACACGGCAGAATGAAATGTGACACAGAGCCAAGTAAAGAACGAAAGTCGTTATAGTTAACTGCTGGCATTTTTCTTAGTTTATACTATTTACACGTGTCCATGTTATACACGAGATGTTGTAAGACACACATTTTACTTATGTTCATTGCTCCACGAGAGTTTAAAAGACCAACCGCCGTCTTGTACAGTTGTATACCGCACTTAAGTATACACCTCTGATGAGGTCATAATAAGAGCGAAATGCTGCATCAGGTGTTCTTTCGTTGCGTGTGTGCTTCTGTACAAGTTAATACTTGGCTTTATTAACACACGTGTTTTTAAGCATTAAAGTTATCGCTTAGATAGCGCTTTAGCACTTTAACACACACAAGTCGTTAGGTACAGTTAACTGTTGGCATTTTTCTTAGTTTATACTATTCACACGTGCCATGTTATACACGAGATGTCGTAAGACGCACATTCTACTTAAAATATTTATTTATGAAAACGTAGATTTAACTTTATTTACATTTTATTTAGTTCATGATAGAAATAAAATTCATTGACATGCCGTCAGATGACATTTACGTTAAGTTGGTATCAAAACTGTTTATACAAGGACACGAAATTTGTTGATGATGTTGTCCTTGTTAGTTACTTGTGTTTATAAGAGACATACAAAATGACACCTTTGAAATAATACGTCAGTTAATAGTATACCTACATTGTATTCAATATATAAAAAGGATAGCCATGTACAAGTGGGAGCTTGATAAATAAAACAAATGAACTATGATAAAATGAATTACATGATTATCTTTGAAACTCGGCTGTTGCATTGGCCATTACCTCCTCTCCTTTAGAACTAACCAGCAATGAAAATTGAGACTGTAGTTGCCTAATAGCTTTGCTAATAGTATACATAATAGAATTTTAAAAGCATCTATTCAAGTACGAATTTAAAGTTGAGGAACGAATGAGTGCTACTAGAATTTTATACTGTTTTTTCTATGTTACCGTTTTATACCCACCATTTTTATGTATAAAACATTAAGTGTTACGACATCTAAGTACAAATATAATTTTTTTGCGGTGATTGTAATCTTTAAAATACTGGTTACACAAGGATTATATTAGTACTTATTGTTTCTATTACTCATTAATGTTATTTGTAAAAAAAATCGTTTTTTATATAATTTTGTAGAGTAAAAATACCTACTGCGCCACTGAGGCTACTCTGCTTTTTTGGAAAATTGGTATTGTGCGGTACTGTCTATAGTTTCGTTTAATTTTGTTAATTTTGAATTCTATTAAAATTCTGATTTTCAGAGCGTAATGATCTTCTGTCTTAATATGTGCTTAAAGTTACAACTTTTCAACAGTATTTTCTTCTATGAACTAAGCATGGGCTAAATATAATTTGTATATAATTTTTTTTTATTTATTCGCATTTTTTGTGTAATTTGCTTGGGCTATAGAGGAGATTACTTTTAACGCCATAACAAGAAATTTACAACTAACGCCCGTGTTCTATGAGAAGGTTAACCTGTTCAACTTTTGCAGATTATGCAATCCCACGATGCATTAAAGCTATTCCTTTCTAGAATTTACGTACAATGGTGAGTTACATTATCGTGATGCTCTGAATTGTAAGTGTATTGAAATTGAATAGAAATACGTTTAAGTCTTTTAGTATATATATCTTCATCTAAACAGAAATGCATTTTTGGACGATTCTACCTTTATCATGTTCCGTACGTCGTGCCCGTGGTAATCCGTTTTGCACCTCCAGTACGTCGTTAACCCGTATCAACGTGATAGTTTAGGACAAATGATACATGCTCGTAACGTATATTTTGTGTTATGGCATAATGTTACAAAACTTTTAATTAAAAATGATACTCCAATTTATAAAATTAGTTTTTTATGTTTATGTGCCTAATTTAAAAACACATATTTAAGTAAAATTAAATTTTTGTGACACAAAAACCAATTTCAAGAATATAGCATAAATAGAATACAAGTATATTAAATCATACGGTGTCTTTATTTACTTCTCTCCTTCTTCTTATCAAGTTGTAATTGTCTCATTTCTCTTAATTTTGCTTGAATTTGTTGTTCAATCATTTGATCATTCTTTTACCTTCTCCCAAGGCTTTCATTTCTTGCAAGAACTCCTTACGCTCTTTGATTTCTCGTTCGACTACAAGATTATTATCAATTTTAGATAATAATTTACTAATATACTAACGTTGGTCAAATCTGTTTTCTTCTGGTTTGTCACTATCGGGTTTTGGTTCCTCTTTTTTGGAGGCGGAGGTAGTCGTATATCCTTACCGTAAGTCATAAGATCTTGAAGATGTCTTTTGGCTTGATCTCCATCGACTTTAAGTAATTTCGGTACAAATTTTTCTCTCGTATGCACCAGAGTTGAGGATTGCATCGTAACTGCGCCTTTTGAACTTCCAGGTCTTATTAGAGGAGGTTCTCTCATTGACAATCGTGATTCGCTTAAACTTCGTGAACTTCTTGGCGCATTAGATAATCGTTCTGATCTTAAAGTGTATTTGTTTTGATCTCGCTGCATCATAGTTTGAGTGCTTTCGTTTATAAGAACTATTGGAACACCGACATATTGGTAATAAACACTAAAAAAATTTGTACGTACCCTTTAGAAAATCGCGCGTATCGGAATTATAATTAACTTTAGGTGTGTGAAATAAACTCCGTAAGGTACTCGAGTACTGGGCCAATTCATTTCTTCTTGCATGAAGTTTTCTATTCAAACGTCAAAACTAAAATGTCCTGAAAACGTAATTTAAATTTTTCGTACTGTTTAATGTAGTACATGATGTAATATGTTTCCATAACCACCGATTTCCATAGAAATAAATCAACGTAAATGTGCGTATATATTGCTTCAGTGCTAGTTACGAAGGGTTTGAATATGTATGTATATTATGCACTTTTGACTATATTTAGTTATACACTCATGCTGTATTGATTTGTTTCTTTGAGTACAAAATTACATCGAATTCTTTTGTCTACGCGACTATTTTAGTTTTTCAACTTAATCAATTAATTTATTAATTCTCACCAAAATTTTCTAAGAATTACAATTTTTGCAATAATTTGTTATACAATCAAAAAGAAACTTGCATTTAAGTAAAAGTTATTTGTTAATTTACCGTAAATCAATAACCTATTATTTTAAATAGACTTTACCTTTTTTTTAATTACAAAATACACATATTATATTAATGACATTTATTTTATAGTAGAACAGCAGCACCTCGACCTTGAAAGTTGCTCTGAGGGTACTCTCACTTTGAATGACATCGTTGGTGACCTCGCCTTGTACGTGTATGAGGTGATTTTTGAATGACATCATCTGTGACCTCGCCGTTAACGTGTACTAGGTCTTTTGAAATTTTTGCTGACGTCAATGCCGGCAGGGATTTTGGGGAAATTTTAATTAACGCCACTTTGGCATAATGACGTACGTCTTACCTTGAAATAAAATAGTGCAATAAAGATAAAAAAAATATATATTTTGTCTCTCTCATTTACATACATATTACATTCAATACTACAATACATGAAAATATTAAGCAAACGTTGGATCACATGGACATCTTCTTCTTCATCTGCTCGCGATGGAGATGTGGTACTGCTGCATCCTTCTTCAACGCACATATTTCCCAACGGTCTTCATCTTCTGTAAATCGAAAAAGAAATTAAAATAAACACTAAATGTAATAAATTGAATGGAAATTTTTTAAATATTTAATAATGAATCATAAAAATCATAACTTAGCGCTGTAAAATTAAAAAATACACAACGTAAAACAATATGGCGGAATTAAAACTTATCTAATGAAATGAATTGATTAATAATTAAGTTGCGACATCTAGTGCCGCCTCATACTATCATTCGAAATGTAAAATAAAATGATTAAGATTGTTGTTTATTAAAAGAAGTAATCTTACAATCCAAAATTAATGTTATAAAACTAAAAATTTTAAATAAAAATGTTGAGGCGTATGTTAAATAATTAATCACGATATAAAAATTAGCGCTGTAACACTAAAAATGTTCAAATTCAAACAACAAAAGTGGTGGAATTATAAGAAAGAAATTTGTAAAGTGTAAATTATAAAATAAAGTAAATAAAAAAACTACAAGTTCTTGGTTGATAAAATGAATTTTGAAACTGATTAAGAAAAATTAGATGTTGAATACGATAATGTGTTTGAACAAAATCAAAATTACAACATCATGCAAAGGTAATATTAAAATCAAAAATTAACGACACGCAAAATAAAAATAATCAACGCCAAACAAGCAGAATTAAAAGGAATTACTACATCATGCATTACAGAATAACGTTTATAACACAGTTCATAGATTAAAAAAAACAAATTTTGTAACGTAAAATCGAAACTTAGCGCTGCAAAGATAAAAATACTCAACGTTAAAATCAAAATGGTTGATTTAAAAACAAACACAAATAAAAATTTTAAATTAAGAAACTAATATTTAAAAATAATAAAGCAAAGTTAAAATAAAAAAATATAATTAAAAACGTACTTACCCCTACATACACGAGATCTGACACTACCGGTGGTTGAAAATAAACTGTAATATTGTAATTAGAAATCGTAATTAGCCCTAATCACGTCACGCGGTATTTTCCTTCGCTGTGCGAATGACGTGTACCTGCATACCGAAACGATTAAATAAATTTTCTATTGTCATATTGTTAAACGAATCTTAAAAATAATTCTAAATAGATAAAACTTTGAGAAAATTGGAATACGTTAGCAATCTATAAGAATAATGTGCAAACGAAAAACTGTAAACATTTCTGCAGTGGTAAATTAAACGAATTTTAATAATTGTACAACTGCAATCTTTTTCAACATCACTCTGTAGCTCTAAACTAAACCAACAGTAAATTGGATGAACCATATAGATGAATAATAGATAAAACAAAAACTTTGAAAATAACAAACGTTTTGAATTATTTAAAAATAAAGGAATAGTTTTTCAAAAACAAAAAGATGCACTTTCAACTATTAGAAATTTGTCGATGGCCATTAATCCACAAGGACTATTAATGTTTCGCTGGTGAAATTTTAACGACACTAATGAATAATTGACATTCCTCTGCTTTCAAAAATGCATAGTTTCTAGTGAATCATTGCAAATATTTAAAAATAATGTAAAATTTTAAGAAAAAACGTAAAAAGATTTCATTCAGAATTTTGTTTAAAGAAAACAATAAAGTACATTCGACAAACGAACCATCAACAACAAATGCGTGACATAAGAATTAAACATGTTCTAAAAATGATTTCGCGTTTCCGTTTACAAAATCGGAAAAACTAAACGTAAAATGTAAAAAGTTACTCAAACAAACTAAAACTGATGTAAAAATATGAAACAGGGTACAGCAATATTTTCAATTTAAACATCTAAAGTCTTCTTAAGAAAAAACAAATTATAGATTTTATGCACTGATTGAAATATAGTTTTGGAATAACAAATTGTTAGCCTTTATTGAAAATATAGCGGGAATAAACAAATTAATTCCTTATTTCTTAAATTGTTATTCAAGTAAAACATAAACCTTTAAACAAAATGATGTTAAAAAACCAATAGTTACACCTAACAACGGCTTTTTACTGCTTGACAAATACATTCGAATTTACAAATTCTTTTGTTGTTTAATACATACTTACAAATTTAATAATTTTTAGGGTATAGAACGTTAATGATCATTGATCTTAAGTAGGAAAACTACAGATTTTCATCTGAATTTCAAAAATTTCTTATATTTTACGCCACAACTAAAAAAACTAGAATTAAATTTAACTAGAATTACTCAAAATATGCGTTAATTAGAATGCATCGATAAAATACCCAAATTACGTGACGTCACAAACTTAATTATCCAACAATCTTCACCATTCAATAAATTTAATTTACTAACTTCCAAAATCATTTATGAAACTTAAGGAACGTTTAGTTTCTTTAATGTATATTCTACAAATATCAAAATCTCAAATCCAAAAATTCCAAATTTATACTCTTTACCTAAAATACATAAAACCAACCATCCTATTAGACCAATAATTAATTACAAATCTTCACCAACATACTTTATTTCTAAATTTCTAGCCCGCGTTATATCAAAAGAAATTAATTTCAAACCATCTTATTCTATCAAAATACAATTAAATTAGTAGAAAATTTATCTAAACCGAGAATCATTCTAAGGAAGAGTATAAGACGTTTACAAAAAAAAACATTTTATTATTACGGTAGTGGTTCTAACAAAAATCAAAAAGAAACATTACAACGATAACGCATAAGATTCTTTTGTAACATGTAGGCGAACACATAACAATGATGCTAAGTATCTCGAAATGTACACGTTTGACAAATGCAATTTATCACATTGAAATTTTTGAATTATACATTAAACATCATAGTCTTCAAACTTTATTCACAATGCAAGAGTTTATATTGAATAAAGTAAAAGATGTTAACTCACATAATCTGAACCTTGAATGATTCTGTAATGATGTTCAATCAGCTTCAGATGACGAATATAAAAATTTGAAGGAAGCAATTAAATATGTTTTAAGATATACTAAAAACTTATTGTTACACGACTTGTACTATACTTGCTAATTTTCTAATTGATGAAATTAAAAATACGACTTCGTGAATAATCAAAATATACATATTTTATATTTATACTAACGTGAATGTAAATAAAGTATTTCCAATATAGATCATACGGGTCTTGTATGATCACATATAGTTAATTCTTAGCCCTGGGCAAGCTTACCCATATACACTATCTGCTAAACATAATTTCATGATGTATCGCATATGTAATTGATTTTGGGTAGTCAACAGTTACGTTGTGATTATATGATTTTTAACGTTAATGAATAGACTAAAATTTAAAAAAAAAAAAACACTGCATACACACTTAAACAACATTGACGAGGAGCTGATCATTTCAGCATCTTCGTCATTACCTTCCCAGGATTCTATTTCATGTAATGCCTTATTTATAAATAAATAAAAGATTCGATTTTTAACCTTTGCAATAGGCCTGTATCACAATATTTAATTCTTCAAAAATTTTGTGTAAGTATATCATCTATATTTGGCGGAAAAGGTACAATAGGAAAACATCTTTATTTAAAACGTGCCAATGAAAAATGTAATTATAGACAATTCTTTTGTTAAACTACAATCTTTAATACTCTTTGAAGAAAATCAGATTCTGCACGTCTACACAATTAAATTAAAGATAATGGTGTACTTAATAAATTTTATTTTGCTTTATACAATGTTAAATAATAACAAAACTATTTACACTTTTGGTAAAATATTAACGTAAACAATAACAATAGTTACTATTATGTAATAATAATGATAATATTAATTTGTGAGATTTTCTAAAATTACAAAGAAAATAAATCAATTACCTAATGAGACCAAAAACGTTATTAAAATAAATTTCTTAATACACCCTAAATTTTCTAATTAGAAACAAATATAACTGTGCGATCAAAAATGTAACTTTTACTAAATTAGTCATACTAATTGTTTCAGCAATGCTATATAATACAGATATTCTATTTTAAAAAGCTAGTTTTATTTTCATATTCAGCAAGAAGCAATGGTTCGACCAAAAATAACCAAGTCTATGAACGTTAATTACTCGTTTATTAAAAATCCTAGAATTCTAAATAAAGTGCTGTGTAAATTTGTTTCGTGTTTTAAACCTACAACCTCGTGGAATAATTATCAAACAAAATATTTAAAATTAATCACTTACAAATATATCACTAACCTTTTAAAAGCAAACGATAATAAATTGTTATTAAAATTGAAGCATGAAGAAACTGCCGAAGAGTTTCTTTTTTAACGAACGGTCAAAATGGGACCAATTAGAAGATACATATATACAGTATAATCCGGAAACTAAAGAAGTTACAACTTTTATACTTCCATCTTTTATCAATAGTGATGACGAAGAAACCGACATCGATTTAGATACTGATGACGACGAAGATAATGGTAGCGATGACGATGAAAATAGTGAGGAAACAGATGACACAACAAAATCAAGACCATCGATTTCGTATACCAAATCCAAACGATCAATATCAAGTGCTCAACCGTTAACGCCTTTAAAAAAATTAAAACTGGGAAAGAACACTTCCAAATATACTACCGACATTTCTTCAGAGTTCGAAACAGAAGCTGATAAAGTACTTCAACAAAATAACAAAGTTGTATTAAGTTATTTATTCGATAAAGATAATGAAAGCGTTTTCAAATTGTTACTCAACAAACTTGAAAATGCTCAATTTGTTGGGAGATGAAACCATTAAAAGATTTCCATTATATCGTTGAATGTTCTCATTCTTTCTGCCACACTTGTATGAATACCTTAATATCCAATACGACAACACCTGGATGTGCTTGCGCTATTTGCAGAAAAATATTTTTAAGGGTGTGAAAATGTCATACGATACACGTTTCAAAGTATCGCATCAAATATATTTCAAGAACGATTAATTGTATATTATATCTCGTATTGTAAAACATATATAATGTATTTTATAAACAACAATATATTGTTTTAATATTATAATTTGCAATATTTACAGTATTGTATCTTGTAAATCGTTACTTATTTAATATTTATGCGGCTTAATGTATATATAACTTTATACACTATTATAAACTACAAAATGCAATCAAATATATAACTTTGAATATTAACATAATAGTTATTTACTATACAAGTACTACATTTGAGTGAGAAGTAATCCTACATTAAGTTTGAACTAGTCTAATTCAAAAACATAACCGATAATGAAATAAATAATAATAATAAATAAAAAATATTCGCCATTTATCCTCTCAAAGGATCTGTAGCATAACGTCTAATTTTTCCAAAAATCTTTTGCAGAAAAAACATCTTTATTTGACGAAAAAAGATACAATTACAAACCATTGCATTTAACTAAAAATCTCTAAATTTTGTATTTACCGAATTAAACCCGAGTCATGGACTTCAAAGCGCGCATTTGTTGTTAATAGGGTATTTGACTACTATGTTCAAATTTTAAATATCAATTAAGTTTGGCGCAAAAACGCAGGTTAACTTCATGTTTCATTAAAAGGTATTTACACTAATATGGCTTCAATGTTACTTGAAGAATACAGCGGTGACGATAATGATTGAAGCTTTCTTATTTATATTTTTTATAACAAAATGTAAATTTTACAAAATATCAAACATAGTTGTAAAATATAATGGTTTTTAATAATAAATAAAATTGTATAATTTTGTTAATTAAAAGATACTCGATAAAATCAAGACTTCGATTATGCCTTCAGGCAACTCCTCGTCAAATTCCATTTCATCAGCGGCTATACCCGATGCCTCCTCTTCAGGGTTATCTATAAATTGAATTGCATAAATGTACAAACAAAAAGAATATTGTTTATAGGTACCTTCAGATGAGATCGAAATGATTTCAATGACCCCCCCCCCCCCCCCCCCCCTTTTTCGTCATCTTCCGATTCACGCAAAGTTTGTCGATCCGCTTCACACCAATGTAATTCGTCCTCGTATATACCCCTCGCATTAGGAGTACCAAATACATCTATGACAAATATACTGTTAACTTAATGATAACAAAATTATTATTTTACTAATGCAAGCAAAACCTTAAACATCTTACCCGAACTTTCCATACTTAAATTAATCGTCGAGTCGTCATAACTGTCTTCAAACAGTCGGCCTTCTAACACAGGAAGATGCTCGTCTTTGGAATGCATATTACCGAATACTATGCATTTAGACATTTCTCAAAACATTTATATAGCACTTCAGATATTTATAAATTTTGAAAACAGCACAATGTTTAATTGTTAATGAACACTTTTGTCACTAACCACAATTTCTACTATTAAAAGGTCATATACTTACTACAATTAGTACATCATTAACAATTAAACATTGTGCCTTCCTTTTAAGCTATCTGTGCTAATGTTTTAGAAAATATTCTAAATGCGCAGTATTAATTTCAAGATTGTATTTTATGTTAACCGACTGTTTATGATGACTCGACTGATATTAAGTATGAAAGTTCTTTGCTCTTAATGAAATAACCAATACGTAAGTGTGGCTATATTTAATCATGAGTGTGACTGGCTACTCTATTAACAGAAAATTCGAAGGACGAATACATTGTGTGGATGACAAGCACGTAATGAATATTTGGCGTCGTGAAATATGCGTCTGAGCATCTAAACAATATTCTTTGTTCCAACATTTATGCAATTCAGTATAGGTAACCCTGAGTAACCGACTGATAATGGAATTTGACTTGGTATTATCGAGAATCTTGAATTATCAGTATCTTTTAATTAACAAATTATACAATTTGTATTATTAAAAAAAACCGTATTACAACTTGTTTGTTTTATAAGTATTTTTGTTATAAAAAAATATATGAAAACTTCTTATCATTATCGTCACCGCTTGTGATTCTTAGTAACATTGAAGCCATATTAGCAAATACCTTTTAATTGAAACATGAGATCAACCTGCGTTTTGCGCCAAACAATGATATTTAAAGTTCGAACATAAAACACCTGTGTACGCGCTTAGTCATGACTCGGTTTAATTCGGTAAATAAAAATTTAGGGATTTGGTTAAATGCAATGGTTTGTAATTGCATCTTTTCAAGTAAGATGTTTTCTGCAAAAGTACGAAAAATAGAAACGTTATACACAGAATCGCACGGAGGACAAATGGCGAATATTACGATTTATTATGTATTATTGTTATCGGTATGTTTTGAATTAGACAGTTAAACACTGTAGGATCCCACTTCTCACTCAAATGTGTGCTATTTATGAAATAACTGTATGTTAATATTCAAGTTATATATATTATTGTGGTTATAATAGATATAAAACTATATATAAGCCGCATAAGTATTTACAACACTGTAAAAAAAATATTGCAAATATAATATTAAAACAATATATTGTTGTTTATAAAATACATTATATGTTTACAATACAGCTATAATACAATTAATCGTTAACAGTATATTTGATGCGACTGCGCAACGTGTATCTTATGTTTGACATTACACCCTTAAAAAACTGCAAATAACAACTTTATCAGTGCGCTGTAAGGTATTCATACAGGAGTGACGAAGAACATTCAACGACGCAATAAAATGTTTGTGAACAAATGCCACGCAAGCCAGTGATGTAACTATTTGAAAAACTTTCATATCTTTATCGGTAAATAACTATGCACTTTGTTGACACTTTATCAGAAGTACGAATTCGAGAAATGTCGTAGTATATTTGGAAGTGTTCTTTGGCCACAAAGGCAACGGTGAGCGCGATATTGATCGTTTGGTGGTATACATCGTGGTGACTACTGACGTGATAAATCGACTTTCCTCCTCGTCATCTACATCGTCGTATCTGTCGATGTCGGTTTCTTCGTCATCACTATTGATAAAAGATAATTATAAGGTAACAACTTCTTTAGTTTCCGGATTATACTGTATGTGTCTTCTAATTGGTCCCATTTAGTTAAAAGAAACCTTCGACGTTTCTTCATGCTTCAACATTGTATCAGTTTGAGTATGTTCTGTTGGCAGAAGTGATATTTTAAATATTTTATTTTGATAATTATTCCACAGTGGGTTTAAAACACGAAACAAATTTACACAGCTTACTGTAGGATTCTACAGGATTGGTAATACTGCGTTCATGGAAGCCTGATTATTTTGGTCGGCTCCCACTTCTTGCTGAAATAAAACAGCACAAATACGAATAATGCATATCTGTGCTGGTGCTGAAACATTAGTATGACTAATTTAGTAAAAGTTACCGGATTTAAGGTGTATTAGAAATTTGATTTACCAATGGCGTTTTTATTCATTAGGCTTGTGATTTTCAAGTAATATTATCATGTGTCTAGTAACTATTGTTATTGTTTACGTTAATATTTTACCAAAAGTGTAAATATTTTGTTATTATTAACATTGTATAAAGCAAACAATCACACCATTATCTACATTATTATGAAATCTTTAAATCAAAAATGGTATCAGTTGCTAAAGTAATGTGTCCATTGCTTGTTACAAAATATTGTCTTTATTTGTACGTACATTTTCCTAATTGAACCACCTTTTTCCGCAAATATAGATGATATCTTACACAAAATTTTGAAGAAGTCAATGTGATATACGAACTATTACAAGGTTAAAAAATCAATCTGCTTTGTTGTTATAAATAAGGTACATGGCATGGGAAAACCTTTGTGAATATGCGAAATGACGTCCTCGTCAATGTGTTTAAGTGTGTATGCAGTGTTTTTTAAATTTTAGTCTATTCATTAACGTTAAAAATCATATAATCACAACGTAACTGTTGACTACCCAAAAACAATTACATATGCGATACATCATGAAATTATGCTATGCAGATAGTGTATAGGGTAAGCTTGCCCAGGGCTAAGAATCAACTATATGTGATCATACAAGAGCCGTAAGAATCTATATTGGAAATACTTTATTTACATTCACGTTAGTATAAATATAAAATATGTATATTTTGATTATTCACGAAGTCGTATTTTTAATTTCATCAATTAGAAAATTAGTAAGTATAGTACAAGAGATCGTGTCGCAATAAGTTTTTAGTATATCTTAAAACATATTTAATTGCTTTCTTCAAATTTTTATATTCGTCATCTGAAGCTGATTAGAACATCATTACAGAAATCATTCAAGGTTCAGATGTAAGTGAGTTAACATCTTTTACTTTTATTCAATATAAACTCTTGCATTGGGATAAAGTTTGAAGACTATGACGTTTAATGTATAATTCAAAAATGTCAATGTGATAAATGCATTTGTCAAACGTGTACATTTCGAGATACTTAGCATCATTGTTATGTGTCCGCCTACATGATTACATAAGAATCTTATGCGTTACGTTGTAATGTTTCTTTTTGATTTTGTTCGAACCACTACCGTAATAATAAAATGTTTTTTTTAAACGTCTTATACTCTTCCTTAGAATGATTCTCGGTTTAGTAAATTTTCTACTAATTTAATTGTATTTTTGATAGAATAAGATGGTTTTGAAATTAATTTCTTTTGATATAACGCGGGCTAGAAATTTAGAAATAAAGTATGTTGGTGAAGATTTGTAATTAATTATTGGTCTAATAGGATGGTTGGTTTTATGTATTTTAGGTAAAGAGTATAAATTTGGAATTTTTGGATTTGAGATTTTGATATTTGTAGAATATACATTAAAGAAACTAAACGTTCCTTAAGTCTCATAAATGATTTTGGAAGTTAGTAAATTAAATTTATTGAATGGTGAAGATTGTTGGATAATTAAGTTTGTGACGTCACGTAATTTGGGCATTTTATGATGCATTCTAATTAACGCATATTTTGAGTAATTCTAGTTAAATTTAATTCTAGTTTTTTTAGTTGTGGCGTAAAATATAAGAAATTTTGAAATTCAGATGAAAATCTGTAGTTTTCCTACTTAAGATCAATGATCATTAACGTTCTATACCCTAAAAATTATTAAATTTGTAAGTATGTATTAAACAACAAAAGAATTTGTAAACTCGAAGGTATGTGTCAAGCAGTAAAAGCCGTTGTTAGGTGTAACTATTGGTTTTTTAACATCATTTTGTTTAAAGGTTTATGTTTTACTTGAATAACAATTTAAGAAATAAGGCATTAATTTGTTTATTCCGCTATATTTTCAATAAAGGCTAACAATTTGTTATTCCAAAACTATATTTCAATCAGTGCATAAAATCTATAATTTGTATTCTTAAGAAGACTTTAGATGTTTAAATTGAAAATATTGCTGTACCCTGTTTCATATCTTTACATCAGTTTTAGTTTGTTTGAGTAACTTTTTACACTTTACGTTTAGTTTTTCCGATTTTGTAAACGGAAACGCGAAATCATTTTAGAACATGTTTAATCTTATGTCACGCATTTGTTGTTGATGGTCGTTTGTCTTGAATGTACTTTATTGTTTTCTTTAAACAAAAGTCTGAATGAAATCTTTTACGTTTTTCTTAAAATTTTACATTATTTTTAAATATTTGCAATGATTGACTAGAAACTATGCGTTCTTGAAAGCAGAGGAATGTCAATTATTCATTAGTGATCGATTAAAATTTCACCAGCGAATACATTAATAGCCTATGTGGATTAAGGCCAGCGACAAATTTCTAATAGTTGAAAGTGCATTTTTTTTGTTTTTGAAAACTATTCGCTTTATTTTTTAAATAATTCAAAACGTTTTGTTTCGGCAAAGTTTTTGTTTTATCTATTATTCATCTATATGGTTCATCAAATTTATTGTTGGTTTAGTTTAGAGCTACAGAGTGATGTTGAAAAAGATTGCAGTTGTACAATTATTAAAATTGTTTAATTTACCACGGCAGAAATGTTTACAGTTTTTCGTTTGCACATTATTCTTATAGATTGCTAACGTATTCCAATTTTTCTCAAAGTTTTATCTATTTAGAATTATTTTTAAGATTCGGCTAACAATACGACAATAGAAAATTTATTTAACCGTGCTCGGTAGCAGGTACACGGCATCGCACAGCGAAGGAAAATACCGCGTGACGTGATTAGGGCTAATTACGATTTCTAATTACAATATTACAGTTTATTTTCAACCACCGGTAGTGTCAGATCTTGTGTAGTAGGGGTAAATACGTTTTTAATTATTTTTTTTATTTTAACTCTGCATTATTACAAATATTAGTTTCTTAATTTAAAATTTTTATTTGTGTTTGTTTTAAATCAACCATTTTGATTTTAACGTTGAGTATTTTATCTTTGCAGCGCTAAGTTTCGATTTTACGTTACAAAATTTGTTTTTTAATCTATGAACCGTGTTATAAACGTTATTCTGTAATGCATGATGTAGTAATTCTTTTAATTCTGCTTGTTTGGCGTTGATTATTTTTTATTTTGCGTGTCGTTAATTTTTGATTTTAATATTACCTTTGCATGATGTTGTAATTTTGATTTTGTTCAAACACATTATCGTATTCAACATCTAATTTTTCTTAATCAGTTTCAAAATTCATTTTATCAACCAAGAACTTGTAGTTTTTTTTATTTACTTTTTTTATAATTTACACTTTACAAATTTCTTTCTTATAATTCCACCACTTTTGTTGTTTGAATTTGAACATTTTTAGTGTTACAGCGCTAATTTTTATTTCGTGATTAATTATTTAACATACGTCTCAACATTTTTATTTAAAAATTTTTTTAGTTTTATAACATTAATTTTTGGATTGTAAGATTACTTCTTTAATAAACAACAATCTTAATCATTTTATTTTACATTTCGAATGATAGTATGAGCGGCACTAGATGTCGCAACTTAATTATTAATCAATTCATTTCATTAGATAAGTTTTAATTCCGCCATATTGTTTACGTTGTGTATTTTTTTTAATTTTACAGCGCTAAGTTATGATTTTTTATGATTCATTATTAAATATTTAAAAATTTCCATTCAATTTATTACATTTAGTGTTTATTTTAATTTCTTTTCGATTTACAGAAGATGAAGACCGTTGGGAAATATGTGCGTTGAAGAAGGATGCAGCAGTACCACATCTCCATCGCGAGCAGATGAAGAAGAAGATGTCCATGTGATCCAACGTTTGCTTAATATTTTCATGTATTGTAGTATTGAATGTAATATGTATGTAAATGAGAGAGACAAATATATATTTTTATCTTTATTGCACTATTTTATTTCAAGGTAAGACGTACGTCATTATGCCAAAGTGGCGTTAATTAAAATTTCCCCAAAAATCCCTGCCGGCATTGACGTCAGCAAAATTTCCAAAAGACCTAGTACACGTTAACGGCGAGGTCACAGATGATGTCATTCAAAAATCACCTCATACACGTACAAGGCAAGGTCACCAAGATGTCATTCAAAGTGACAGTACCCTCAGAGCAACATTCAAAGTCGAGGTGCTGCTGTTCTACTTTTTTATTTTTATTATTAATTATTTGACAATTTTAGTTTTCATGGTTACCTCCAAATTCATCCTTTCAATTTTAAAATCTAATATAGTTTTTTTTTTTAATTTAAAACATAACATTTTCACCCTCTTTATTTTATAAATCTTTATTGTTTGCCAAAAAAAATTTTTTTTTTTTTAAATAAATCAAAAATATATCATTCATTCTTTCTTCCTCAAACGATACTCATTTTGTCACTTGCTTTCAAATATTTTCTTATCTTCTTTCATATTCTTTTAAAATCTTTATCATTTTCTATCCCTTTCTCAGGCTTCTCCTATAATACTTCATATTCTTTTTTAAATTCCTTATCTCCTTTTATAATATTTCTTATCATATTCTGTACCTTTAAATATCATTTCCTTAGACTTCATAACGTTTCTCTTCATATTTATTTACTACGTCCCCTTCCGTCATCATAAAAACTTTAATACCATTGCATTAATCTTAATCTATCCTTTCTTTAAACATCTTGTACTTATAAATTCAAATTCGTGCAATTTTTTTTCTCTTTTGTTGCATCTAATCTTTATAACACTTGTATGAATGTAAGCTTTTGCGGCTGTTGTCACTAAGATTATTATCTTCCTGGTTGAGCCGTGTTCGTCCTTCCTTCCTACGTTCTCTGCTTGACGTTTCGCTAACCATGCTGTTAGCTTCTTCAGAAGTTACTCTAAAGACTGATGTTGTTGTCTTCTGCTCCTTGTCATATACCTATGTTCAGCTACGGCTGGTTGATGTCGATCAGTGACGGGTGGTTGGTTTTCGATGGTTGGTTGATCTTCTGTTTGGTGTTGACTAATTTTGTG
Organism: Abscondita cerata; assembly: GCA_030710515.1. Lineage (NCBI taxonomy): Eukaryota > Metazoa > Arthropoda > Insecta > Coleoptera > Lampyridae > Abscondita > Abscondita cerata. The sequence continues at coordinate 56,215 of JALBCR010000804.1, read as the reverse complement.
GTGACATTTGTTTTTTGTGAAGAGTTAGTTTCCACGTGTTGCTTAATCGGTAACCATCTTCTCGATTGAAGTTATTTTTATTTTTCATAATTTCTAAGGATTCTCTGATTATCCTTGGATAGTAGTTGTTAGTCCTTGATAGGACTTTAGCTTCCTCGAAGGTTTTCCTTTTTCGTGTAGATGTTCTGCGATTGCTGATTTATCTACAGCTCTGGACTTGGCGTCTCGGTGATGTTCTTTTAATCTACATTTTATGTTGCGTCCGGTTTGACCAATGTAGACCTTTTTACATGAACAGTCAATTTGGTAGACCTCTTTTTGTTGAGAGTTTCGGCAAGTTATCTTTATTAGAAGGTAGTAGTTGCTGGATTTTTCTAACCGTTCCAAACCTGACACCGATATCCTTCTTTTCCAATGATTTTCTTAATTTGTCAGTTACTCCAGCAATGAATGGCAAACGAGCGTAGGTGGTGACCTGTTCCTTCTTTTTTTCGGATTTCCTGCGATAGGCGGCTCTTACTTCTTTTCTGGTATAGCCGTTCTTTATTAGGGCTTGTTGGACGTGTCAAAGTTCTTCTGCTTTGTGAACCTCGTCAGGAATCTTGTTAGCTCTATGCAATAAAGTTTTGATTAGAGACCGCTTCTGCTGTGGATGATGGTGTGATGTGGCATAAAGGTATCGGTCGGTGTGTGTCTTTTTACGATATACACTATGAGCCAACCATCGAAAACCAACCACCCGTCACTGATCGACATCAACCAACCGTAACGGAACATAGGTATATAACGAGGAGCAGAAGACAACAACATCAGTCTTTAGAGTAACTTCTGAAGAAGCTAGCAGCATAGTTAGCGAAACGTCAAGCAGAGAACGTAGGAAGGAAGGACGAACACGGGTCAACCCGGAAGATAATAATCTTTGTAACATTTCAATGATTATCTCAATTTATTTTCCTTCCATGATAATCGATTATTGTTTCTTCTTTAATCCCATAAACTACTTATTCCTATTTCTTAATATCTAGTTTTCATTCACATTTTTTTTATAGCTATTTCTTAAACTTTACTATAATTCTTGTAATTTATTTATTGTCATTTTACATTGCCTTTTCCAACTCCTTTTTCTCCATCCCTTTACATTTTTTTGCAGGAGGTGGGTGAGCTTTTATATCCTTTTCCATTTTTCTCTCTAGGACTGCTTGTTTTACTTGCCTTTTTTTTTTAGTTCTTAAGTTTGCAAATGATTCATATTTTTGTTTTTTATTGCTTCCAATGCTCGATTAATTGTAATCCTTCTCTTCATTAATTTTATTTTCTTAAACACTCGTCATATTTTGATACCTATGTAACATTCTCCCTTCCTTCTTGGCTTTAACTCTTATTGTTTTAACGAATTTTACCTCTTCATTTATGTTGCTTTCGACTTCAAATGTCAATTGAGTTATTTATTTTATTATTATTTTTATTTTATATTTAAATTTCTTACTCCTATTTGTTTCAGGTTGCATTTTCAGTATCTTACTTATGTATTCGTGGTCTATTTTCGTTTCAACTTCTGCTGCTGGTATTCTATTCCTTAGTTCGACGTCCATTTTCATTTCTTTATAATTCTGTACCATTATTTCTTGTATACTTCGTTTTTTTCCCTTTTAACTTCAATTTCTACTTTATTCTTTATTTGATAGAACCTATGTTCTGTGTAAATTTTAAATTCGCTCGCACCTTTACTTAATTTACTTGTTCTTAATTTTTCCAGTCGGTAATCAAAGATCATTGTACCTTGTCTTTACAGTCTTTTCATCTTCTCTTAATGTACTTGAAACAAACGCTGCTCGTATCCTCCCTTCATTGTCTTTATTTTCTTTTTTCCTGTATTTTCCTCTAACATTTTTGTAAATAATTTGTTCCTAATTTCAGGGTATCTCCTATTTAACTTTGAACCTAACTTCTCCTTCTTTGCTAATTTCATACGTCATTTGCCTCATCTGAAGTTTCTCTATTTCTGACTGTACTTTTTGAAACCTGTCCTACAATCTAAATTTTCTTCATAATACAGTTCTAATTCTTTTTCATATTCCTTGTCGTTGTTTTCTATATTTTCCATATCCTTTTAAATCTTCCTTTATATTTGTTTGTATGTTTTTTAAATCTTTCTTCGTTGTCATTTTCTTTACCATATTATTAATTTTTGTTTGCATGTTTTTAAAATCTTCCTTTGTTGTCATTTTCTTCTCCATATTATTCATATTTGTTTGCACGTTTTTTAAATCTTCTTTCATATTTGTTTGTATGTCATTTAATTTTTCAATTAATTGTTCTTGTGAAGGTCTAACAATTTTTCTAGTAAACATTTTGGGTCGCTAATTTCTATATTTATATCCAATTCTACCCCACGTTGCTGGTGCCAACTTTATGTAATGATGCAATAACCGCACAACGTAAATCAATAACTTATTATTTTAAACAGACATAATTTTTTTAATTTAAAAAATGCACATATTATATTAATGACATTTATTTTATTTTATTATTAATTATTTGACAATTTTTGTTTTCATCGTTACCTCCAAATTCATCTATTCAATTTTAAAATCCAAAAAAGTTTTTTTTTAATTTAAATCATAACAATAGACAAAGTAGTAAAAAAACAATTAAAAATTCTACAATCGTTTAAAAAGTGGCTACTTTTTGCAGTAATTACTATGCAAAAAGTTTTACTTTTTTGCATTAGTGCAAAAAGCAATTAATCAGTGCAAATAGTAAATTATTTTTGACACTAGTCTAAATAGTGGTTTTCTTTTTATTTTTTATTTTATTTATTTTTATTTTTTGATTATAAAAAAAAGGTTGTGTGCAGCATGTGCAAAAAGCATATTTATTTATTGCAAAAATTATGCTAAAAACGATACTTAGTAGCATTGTCGAAAGACCAACATTAACACCAACGGAGACACATCTGAGAAAGGTTTTTTGGTGTTTTCTTTAGTTACAAATACATCCTCACGGTTAACCACACACACTATTTGTCTATGTCCATTTTGCTACCGACAAAATTATATCTTGGATTGTTCCATATTAATTTCATTTTAAAAGCATATTCACTGGCCTTGTCAAAGATAACTTAATAATCTAGATTATAAATAACGACGAAGAAATTTAAAAGCAGCACAAACCAGTATATATTTTAATATATTTCAAAATAAATTATTGATATTCACACAGTTCTCAAAACAAATTTTAACAAAATAAAGTAAAGTCTACTCAGCCACAAACATTCCGACCCTCAAAATCGGAACTATTCTCATTCCCATTTTCAATCCAAGAGTGCAAATTTTGTTAACTTTGCGTTTGTATCGATGCTTCTTACCGGTTGAATTCACGTGAAACTTTCCGCCCTTTCCCGGAAACACTATTTCAACAACATCCTTTTCCAAACTTCCAATTTTCCAACTCTAATAGACTTAACATCTTCATGCCACTTCTGTCGGAAAGCGAGTTCTGCAGTTCATCGCATCCAAAATCTCTCTAAAAATACAGTGCACAACGCTACTTAGCTCCATGATTTGTGTCACTTCGTTAAAAACGCCCTGGCAAGCTTGATCCAAAATCGGCAAATTCCCAAAAAAATTATTTGGGATCTACATCAAGAGGATCGTCCAATACGTATGTCAATGGAGTCGAGTTGTCTATTTATGGACCTCCACGTTGCATGGTGATGAGCGTCTGTTCGTTTGGATAATTTTCAAATAACTTGGTTTTTAAAACTCGTCACCATAATTTCCCACTCGCCTCCAAAATAAGAAAATTCCAGTTACTCTTGAGCTTCTTTGAAAGCACGTCACGTTCTCCAAATACATAAACTTGAGTCTTGCTCGGGTGTCCACAAACCTCGACAATGCCATCATAAACTCGTTCTTTCTGAGTGTGTACACTACTTCAAAGTAGATTGCGTGAGTAACCAAACAAGTTTTCAGCATTTCTCACGATGGCGACTGACTACTTCCAGTTTAACATTGTATGTACCATACGGCTGGATTAATAAAACTGGTGACGTAAAGTAATAGATGGTCTCCCTGGAGTTGTCGTCCAAAAATGAGCACGTTTACAACACGTACAAACAATGGCAATTTATAAAAAAGAAAGACCGATTATGCCTTTTGCGTAGATACACCAAACACGTGGCCAGTAAGTTTGGATGCCTACCGTAAGGGTCGTAAAGTAAAATTCTCTTGTTTCGGTTAGATTATACCTTGTGTTGTTCAAGATCTATTTCTTATCAAAAATTATTCACTGGCATAGTCAAATATAGTTAATGTCCTTTTAATCACAAATCAGTTTATATTTTACTAAGCCTTCGTTTTTTTTTATATTTAAGAGATTTAGAGAAAGAAATTAAAGGGCGGCAAGTAGGAGAAATAGTGATGGGAAAATGAAAAGTGTGAGGTTTAGTTTACGCAGATGATATGCTGGTTTTGGCAAAAACAGAGAATGAGATGAAAGAAATGATAAAGGTGACTAATAGATAATTAAAAAGAATTAGAAGTAAACGTAGAAACTAGGAAGTTTATAAAAAAAGGTAGAATAAAAGGAGGGGAATTAAAGTGGGGAGAGGAAAAGATAGAAACAGTAGACAAATATAAATATTTAGGATATAGGTAAAGTAAGACAGATTATGGAACTAGTAAAGAAGAGAAATAAAATACTAACAAGGTATGTAGTGTAGGACAAAAAATATTTAAAAAAGACTTAGAGAAAATAAGGTAGATATTTGAAAGAATAGTGGAAAGTGTGTTGATGTATAGAGCGGAGGTATGGGAATGGCGAGAACGGAAGATGTAACGGCGCACTAAATTCGTAGAGAATCCAGTATTTGTAGTAGTTAGCACAACAGTGTCCGGCTTAGTCGGTGAGTTGGAGAGGCGCTTGAGGAACTGTAAAGAAATAGACTGCTGCCTAACAAGGTGCCACCTGCTGGATAATGAAAACAAATAAAACCGACCAGAGTTCAACAGGTTTTACTAAAGGTCTAATATGCTAAAACAAACACAAATCAGAGAAACACAGACAATTGAATATAGCAAACAAAACTTAAAGTAGTAGGAGAATGTGACAGAAATAAGAAAGACTGTTGCATAAGATTACAGGCGTTAGCAACAAGAATTTAATTAAAACTCGCAATTCACGTGTCAAATTTCAGTTAAGTTTTTTTTGTTACACCCCAAATTAAAGTTAGCGTTCTAATTAAGGATTGATTACTAAGAAGACTCGACGTTCACACGTCACTTACACACGGTGACTTAAAATTAACTTAAACTCGGAATAACACGGTAAGTAGCTCCCACCAACCCAAAAGATTTTTTGATTTAGCTTCAACCACTCTACGTAAAACGCCCAAGCTCTTATGGAGCTAGTTAAAAACGAAACCAAACGTTGGTGGTGGAGTCTACCCCGATTAAAAATTTACTTAAATGCTAGAGATTCAAACCGTTCAATGTCACATGTACGTAAGCTTCATACGCGTTGATAGTGAATATGTTACTTAAACATTAAAACTTAGATGTATTTTGTATTATGCAGTTCCGGGAAGGAAAGTTTTTGCTAGCGACAGTATTTGACAGCCCCAGGTATTCCCTTAGGGGAGATTTGTAGTAAAGAAAGGTTGGCAAATATGTTCCCTCAAAGTAGCAATTATGCAGCATAAACGACCTTGCATCCTGTATGGTTCACCGGCTGTTGGCAGCTAAATTAAATGCAAAACCGTGGTAATCGTCAAGTTATGTAGCGAAGGGTTCTTAAATAGCCATTCCAGCACCTCCAGGTGTAAGACACGATGAGAATGTGAGGTCAACGTACGTGCTAAAGCATACGTTGTAATTAGAGCTAACACAACCACAAAATCAAAAGAAATAAAACAAAATACTTACGATGAATGCGGCCGGATTTAAATTTATACCCCAATTTGACTTGGAATAATTGAAGCACACATGTGTAAAATTTTTAACTTTACGCCGCACGTCAAACACCCAAGTAGGAGAATGTAGAAAATGTCCGCTCATCGTCTTCAATATTTTTGTTAATTTTTATTTTAACCAATGGAAAAATAGCGACATGCGCGGCAAATTTGATTTTTGTCGTAAAGTGCTACACACAACATACGATTTTAAGAAAGCTCCCGACATACGTTTTACTTTTGCAAATAAACCCGTAACAAAAAATCTGGATAAGATACAAGAAAAGTAATGGAAGTGGATTGGAGAAGAAAACACCGAGTTATATAAAAGAGGAACTGTATGTTAGAAGAAGATAGAAGCTCAAAAGATAAATTATGGTAAAGTTGCAAAAAGAAGAATTATGAAAGAAGAAGATATGCTAGAGAAGAAATATAAAATATAAGAAATGAAGGAAGAAGTATGGAAGAAGAAATAGTACAGAGATATGGATACACAAGCACAAGAAAGAAGAACAAGAATTAGAAAAGGAAAATACAAAACGAAGTATGAAAAGTTAATAGCAGAGCAAAAACCGGAAGAATGGAATTAGTAGATAAAGGTTAATTACAAGATTCAGAGTAGGAAACAAGGAAATATTGTTGGAAGGACAGAGATAGGAAATGTAGAATGTGTAGGGAGAGGTGGAAAAATACAGAGCATTTTAAGAAAGAGTGCAATGAAATAAAAGCGGAAGAATGAATGAAAAAAATTGTTGTTAAAGAGAAAGAAGTTGGATAAAAGAAAGTAAAAACAAAATAATAAAGGTATAATAAAAAGAAAAGAGTTTTTTTGTTTATTTTACCTTATATTTTATATGTTAAGAAGGTACCGAATTTGTTAATGTAATAAAACAAATAAAATTGAATTAAAAAAGTAATAATTATTTTTACTGTATTTTAAAATAATTTTGGAAATTTACACATTTGACAGTTCTCAAAACAAACTTTTGCCTTAAAGCGTTTTTAGGACAGCGTATTTTATGCACACGCTGGCGAGACGTTGCCGTAAAACTAAAAACGCAACTGTTTGCGTTTGAAACGCTCAACGTTTTTTTGGTTGTAAATACGTGCCATATTTGTCCTAACCCCATTTTGCTACCAAATGTATCAATGTATAACATTACTAGTGAACGTTCGCTACATCAGAATTTAAATGAATGACCTAATAATACATTATTTTCTTTATTGTCTTCCTGTACATTGACAACCACAAACTTGAAAAACATTGACTAACCGATCGGAAAACCAGTGTTAATTAATTTTTGTTTTCTTTTTTGGAACTAGTGTTAATAATAATATAACTATCCAACGTAAACTTAGTATTAAAGCAATTACTGCTCCTAAAATAACCGCAATAACATCTAACAAATAAAATTGATAAAATGGTATGTCTAACACAGGACTTCTTAAGTGCTTAGTACCATTGTGTCGTATTACATATTCTGTCCACCATACTGCTTTTTCTAAACCGGTCATTGGTTGATCCAATACCAAATTAGCCACTTTTTTAATAGCTTTTTTGTATCTAAGGAGACATTTTTTAATGCTTTTTGATTAAAAATTCTATTTACTTACTCAGGATTGATAATTACTTCAAACACTGCAGCTCTTAGTTCTTCGACATTCATGGTCTTATAATTAACTGACACCATTAATCCCATTGACACCATTTTTACTACGTTAGATTCTTGGTCACCAAAGATAGGCATACCTAACATAGGTACATGACTGTAAATAGCTTCATCGGTTGATTGTAAACCACCTTGTGTTATAAATAACTTAATATTTGGGTGTCCTACGTAATATAAGTAAATCAACTTCAGTTATACAAACAAATTGCTTGACTTACTCAATACATCTTGTTGTGGCAACCACTTGAATGTTCTTACATTTTTGGGTTTATTTGGAAGATCATCCTTTTCAAATTTCCACACAACCAAAAACGGTAGTTCACTAAACGCCTTCATGATAATGTGGAGAGTATTTTTGATAAATCTTTGCTTTTAATAGTAGATCCTAAACTGAAATATACAAATCCATCTTTTGCTCCATCAAGTAATGTTTTCAAATCCTGAAAATATAACATTAAGAAAAAAAATTGATGCAATATACCTACAATTTACGTTGGGCAACGGTTTTGGAGCAGTTCTGTGAATGCCTCCTCCAAACTGAATAATAGTCGGAATCAATGCTTGAACACCGTTAAAAATTGGATCTGAGTTTACTAACACCAAACTAATGTCCTTCCGTAGTTCTTCTGCAGGTGGATAACTTTTACCAAAATACTTATCTTGCAGTAATTGCTGTTTCGGATAATAATACAATTTTGTTACAAGATCAGTAACAATACGGTATAAGACGCTGACAAACCTTTCTGTTAATGTAGGGTATTTTGGCATTGGAACAAATGGATCGGGATATAGAATTGGATGCGAAGGGCTACCCACTATTCTTCGTATATTAGAAAAAACGTCAAGAGAACTGATAATAACTGTCGGAGCATTAAATTTCTTTGCAAATGCGTGCGTTTGAATAAAATTAAATTCAAGCATAACCAAATCAAATTTTTCTGTATCACTGTTTATTAAATGTTGTACCTGTGGATGAGATAACTGATAATGAGCAATTTCTTCTGTTACATCTGCTACTGCAACCAACAAATGAAATAAATGTACAACTGACATTTTTGTAATGTGTTTGTTCCATATATCGTAAGACGGATGCAAGTCAATTTCCGTTAAGTTCGTTAGTGTAGGATCGTTGATTGGATTGGTGGTCAATGTGGTTACTTGATGTCCGCGTAAAGACAGTTCTTTCCAGATTGGTTGAAATGCTACTTGATGACTGTAGCATGGTGTTGGTATGACTGCTAAAATTCTGCACAATCACAATAGAGAAATAGAAAGGACGAAATACAAATTAAAATATTTAACACCCACATGTTATATACTGTAAAAGGTCACCCACTATTGTTTAAAATTCTAATATATATATATATATATATTGAATTTAAATATTGCTATCTAATCATTAGTAGTATTCTATATCTCAAGTTATGTTTGCTTGATAACGATAATAGAAAGACAAAAGATATATTATCGTATTAGTACTACTTTTATTGCTAGTAATTGTGTATTACACTCTATATACAATTTATTATTTGTTAGTATCTTGTAATTAACATTTATCTGCAAATCTATTAGTATTAATTATGATTACCTACTTTATTTGTTGGAAAACATGATAATTAAAATTTTAATTAAATAACATGTAAATAAAAATAGATTCTATAAATAAATTTCAGATAAACGGAGTTGTTACGGTCAGTTGTTAGGAAAGTATGCCCCTCAGTTGAGAGTAGGGTGTGGGTTAGGAAGATCAACACGTTATTCCTAGAACCTATAGAAAAAAAAATTAAAAAGGTAGGGCGCCAGGTTCGAGTAACGCTGTAGAAAAGAATCTGACCCAGAACCAAAGGTCAGCAGCTAACTGTCCGCAGCAGAGTATACTGAAAAAGGGAAACAAATCACGAAAGAATTCGACATAAAGTCAGAGAAACGTTCACACAAAATTTATTCACCCCAATACACAAACGAATTTGTGATAGGTCACAGCATTTAATAGACACATATATATTACGAATACACACGAGCTAAAACGGGTAACGTACAGCATTAAACATTTAGGTAACACGAAAATGACTAAAACTACATAGAATTACAACTTAAAGTATAGAGAATTACCCAAATATTTACCACTGCTACGCCACTGTCTCGTATATGCAATTGATATTTCGCGTACTGAAGGTACGCTTATGGTGAACTTAACCTAGAATGTTGTAACGGTCACTGTGAGTTAGGCAACACACAATACACGGAGTCGAGGTGTAAACGCGACATTTCTCCGTGTTCGCTCCTTAACGAAAATTTTTGGGGATTTAATTCCCAGAATTCAACTTCCGCGTTGTCCCAATTGGCCAATACATTTTCGGCTGATCTTCAATTTCCGCCTTGTAACAACTACTATCACGTCGTGTTACGTGAAATTCAAATTTGCCTTCATCTGAGTGCTTAATCGTAATTCCGTCAAATTTTCTAGTGGTATGTATAGGACCCTGCAAACTTTCAATGTATAGCGGTATATTTTAGCTGGGGAAAGGATTGATTACTCGATTTTCTGAAGTTTATCTTAGGACGGATGCGTGTACTAATTTCTTCTAATGGTCGCTCGATTGCACTCAGGTACGACAAATATTCTTCATGGCTTCTTCAACGTTACACCGTGCATAATTTTCAGATAAGGCGAGTTACTCCGGGATTAGAGTTACTCCGGGATTAAAATTACTCGGCTTTAAAGGTTCTTTTGGCCTAAACAAAACCAATTACCTGGCTAGATTAAATTCATCGTGGGATCTCTTTCTACCTTTTATTGTCTTGTCGCTGCGTGTGTCGCATACTTGGGGTTTGCTGTTAAGATTGCTGAAGTACGGGACATCCTACCGAAATTAGGGGTCGCCGCAGCTGGAACCGACACCACATATCTGTATCTTCTCCTGTGTGTGTCAATATCGTAAACCTCTATCTACAAACATAAGGTCAGATTTTCGAATTATACTTCTGCGCTGAAAACAAACCGTCTCCGGGACGTCACTGCTACCGAAAACGTCTCAAGCGTAACACCTAAATAAGTACAACTTGTCTTGGCACCTTAAGTGCAGTTAAATCTTTGGAACTCGAAACGTATTTGTTCACGTATTTATATTTTTTTGTTAATTCACTACAATATAATTAATTAACTTGTTGTGGCGCATATACTTGCCCAATCTGTAAACGAATGTGTACCGTAAAGGCGCGAACTTGCTTCATTTACCCACCATTGCTTGGGATTTTTAGAGTATAAGGGTAAGACCACGGAAGGCGCTCTTTTGGGAAACACCTAACTCTCCGATACTTTTTTTAACGCTAAATATTGCAACTGCGAACACTAAATACACCGTCGTATTGTGCGGGTGTGGTTACGTCGCCATCTTGTCTAGATTAAATAACGCCAGTGGCGTACCGCATAAATTATTAACTTGCTATTAAGCTTATATTTTTTTTCCTTCTTTTGTGTACGACTATATATATGGGTACGAACTGACTGGGCCTGACTGGGAACGAGCTCGTACCAGAAGGATCAATGGAACTAAATGCGTTCGGCTTAATTACGATTGAGGTTTAAATCCTTACACGACTTATACACCACGTAGGTATTAAATACTCTTATCTATAACTAGTTAACGTTCCAGCGTTGATTGAAATATTGGTACCAATATTTCAATCAACGGTTCCAGGTATATTATGCAATTACACATTCAGTGACAAATAATCAGCAATAAATTTTATACGTTCGCGCCTGATAGTTGGTGTCAAGGTGACTTCTACTTGAGTGATAGATCGACTGCAGGTTCACGCGCAATTAAAAAGATATTAAAACCTCTGACCTTCCACGCAGCAGTAGGGTGTTACTCTTGCTCTCAATATTTCTAACGGTTTCTGGATGAGCCTCCACCGTAGTCTGCGAATCTGACGGAGTATTCGTGGGTAGTTATTTCGGCACAGCGCCTCCAAACGACATGAGAAGACCCGCAATAGCCGTACAAGTTGACAAAGGAACAACCGGAAGAGAATGTATTCTTAACAGGGAGACATAAACCCCCCTCTCTAGAATAAACATAGGGATGTTAGCGATAGATAAACCCAGAGGGCAATCGTATACCTAATGCAAAGCGTCCCCTAGCCTGAAAAATGCAGGACGTGCTTATTGAACGGTTCACGTGGAGCACAATCTTTTAGCAAATTTTAAAATCTGACTTTATGCGGTAGCATTTGTTTTACCTACAAAATAAAGTTTTTAAAACGTTGAAGTGTTTCAGAATCTCTTACCATCAGCCTGATTACCCCATAAAGCGAGGAAATTCTCAAATTAGGGTTTATCTTCTCCCTCGTGAACGGTTGATTCAGGACAAGCTTTCCGGAAGCGTTAAAATACAGCTGACCAATCGTGGACAGTTTCGAGTTATCAACGCCGGAAACCAATACAAAGTTATGCCCGCGAAATTGAGTTAAGGAAGTGTGTACACTTCGAACGTTACAGAGTTTTCATTAATATTGTAAAAACGTACAATGTAAATATTATTATCAACGCCCGGGTTACCCAGGCCCATGTAGGCATACTTTCCTTGCCGTTCCACTCAGAGAGGCCAGGGAGGGATGGGACTTAGTCTATGTTATTCCCTGTAAAATTTTGGTCATGTAAGTTAATTTTTAGCTTTGGAGGATACAAGCGCCAAACTGATCTCGGAATTCTTTCATTAGTTTACCTTTATTATTTTGGTTGTATTATCACTTATCACACTCTCTTCCAACATCATTACATCAAGCTTAAGACTCATTATGTACCTAGTCTTTCTTCGGTAGCTTATCATACCTTATCTTCCAACAATCTTTTTTTTTTCTTTGGTTTTCAATTTGTTCCATTTCTTCTTTAACTTCCAATAACTTGTTTAAAACTCGTTCATTTTTAACCTGAGAAGATTAATTAAATCAGACCAAATAATTAATATAGTTTTGAAAGTTGGTACAGTTATTCCTTAAAGTGTCCAGATGAATAAAATAAAAGCCCCCAAGAGAGGCACACGAGCCGGCGGCAAAGGCGGGGGGAAAATCTATTTTTCAAGTTTTTTGCTTGAGTTGTCCGCTTTTCGGCAACTGCATTTTCCAGAGCATCCACTTTTACATCGGCAAAATATTAAATTTAACAACGCGTCAAGAGCCAGAGGATCCAAGGTCGTGATTGGTTCTAAGTTTCCATCGATTCCTCGTTTCCAACCCCATATTTCAGGAGGCAGTTGGTTCCCAAACCACTCCTGTACTTGATGGAATATTCTGTAAGCGTGATATTTCGCTGACCCTTTGGTACGGGGGAGGAAAGAAAGATCCGGTTTGGGCTTGGTACAAGATTTTAGAAAAACTGTGAATCGATATCTGTTAAGTTCAGTATAAGTACAGAGCGCTCGGTATACTTCAAGAAACATTTTTTTTCCGGCTTCTGCTATAACATTCGGAGTTGACGTTGGCTTATAAAATACAGTTGCTATTTTCTTTAGTAATGGCTTTTGATTAAAAAACTTGATAATTGATGTTTTGCCCTTCCTGTAAATAACTGAGGTTGTATCACACCCGCTAAAACTATGCAGAAAGAGAATAAAACAACAAAATGAATGTTTCTGTAGTTCTTGGGAAGAAAATATACTGGTGTCCACTTTCTCTCTTCCCGTTTGACAAAAAATATTTCTTTTTCTAGAGGAGTAAAAACCATTAGAAGGACAACAAGATCAACATCTTCTCTAATAACACTAATCACAAGATTGTCTACAGCTTTGTCAATTGCAGTGCGAATGATTGTGCAGTCAGCATCACTTGCAGCTGTTGGTGTTTCTATATTTGCAGCATGCATTTTTTCTGTCAAAAGTTTAATCAGCTGGGTCTTGTTTTTTTTATTTGATAGAAACTTCTATTGCTGAACAGTGACCTTCATTGAGAGATTTATGTTTATATCAACAGACAATTTCACCATCCTCCTTCTTTGTTCAGATGTTTTTGTACTGTTTCTTACGTCATCGTATCCATCAAACACGACTGTAGAATGTAGCCCGTAATTACATTTTACATAATTTATGTACTGATCACAAATATCTGAGTAAGAAGAGCCCAATTGCCACTTGGTACGGTGCAAAAGAAGGCCTCCATCAATAACCGTCAGATTTCGATTAAACAGCATATAAAACCGCTTTTTTTGGTTTCCTCATTAAGCCACCATTGAATAAAGCCAATGGATAGGAAGCTAATTCGTACTCCAAATGTGATGTTAAATGTTTATCATCCTTCTTGGCAATAACAATCCGTTGAAAAAGAAGCAATGGATCGATGACTACTGTCTCATCATTTATATTGACTGTACTGTGCATGGCTCCCATTGATAAAACTTTGTCTTTACGCTGTAGCTTTACGCCTGCAAAGTTATTTTCCAGCGTTTTTTCCATGAGTTGTTTACCGATTTCTTCTACAAAGTGACAATTAACTTTGCTATTTCCAACAATACCTGCTGATAAGGACATGAGGTTTCCTATCTTTGGGAATGGATAATGATCCATAAACCACGCGTAAAGATTTTTTTGGTTCTTTTGATCACCGCGCTGACTAGACGAAAGAAGATATACGTGTTAATCTCCTGAAGAAAAATATACTCTACTAAATAACTCAAGTGCAGAGCAGATGGCATTGCTTACTACCGTTGCTGGTAGCCACTTTGTCAATGTCGAATCCGTAATTCCCCTTCCTTGGATCATTCCTCCACAGCTATTCATGCTGCGCATTAAAGTCTGCTCTATAGTCATGTCTGACCAAACTTCAGACCAAAAAGTATCACGTCTTCTTATTGTGAAATAGCCTTTCTTTACAAATAACTGTTATTCGTGTGGCGTCATTCTTGTTTCAAGTTAAATCATATCTTGTAGAAACAAATGTGCACATCGAGCATACTGAAAGTGTCCGCTGGCATGAAAAAATGGAATCATTTTGAAAACACAGCTAACATGACCCTTCTAATCACCAGTTCGCTCTGCAGCAATAAATTGTTTTATAATAGCCACCATGTTGTAGTATTGGATCCATGATGCAGCGGTAGGTCCATTTTCTTTCAAATCATTTAGTTTATTTATCATTTTTGATTAAAGTGAAGTCAACTGCTCATTGTTCATTATTTTTTCTTTACTTAAAGGCCCAGTTTGCATGTCTTTTAAAAGGGTATTTATCGTTAGCAGGGTGCAGTAACATGACGCGGGAGGGGCAGACAAAGCAGCGCACGAGCGACCGTGGGTTGCTATGCGGTGACGCAAACAACTTTGTGGCGCAACTTATTATTTTTTTTAAAGTATAACGATTTTGTTTCTTATTTTTATCACCTTTAATACTCTTCATCTTCTAAAGTATTGATCGTACAGCGAAAATGTTTAGACATAATTTATAGAGAATTTAGAGTAAATAATTATTCTAGTAGTCACTAAAGTGATATTATAAACAGTTTTCGAGTCACAAGCAAAAAACTTGAAAAATATATCTTTTTCCCCCTCCCTCGCTGCCGATTCCTGTCCCTCCTTTGGGGGCTTTTAGTATATTCATCTAAACACCTTAAGAACTAACTATACCAACTTTCAAAACTATATGTATTATTTGGTCTGATCGACGTTTTTGAAGGTAATTTTCTTAGTTTATTTGTTTCAAATGAATATATATTTTTATTTTCTCAGTTATTATTTTCTTTAATTCTTTTGATTTTTCATTTCTTTTCTATTGACTTTTTTTGTCTGTTTGTTTTTTCCCCGCGTTCTTTCTCTGATTCCACTTCAACTCTTCATTTGTTTTCTTTAACCTTTTCTTTTCTTTTTGCATTTTAAAATTTCATTTTATTTTCCATACCGACGTTTAGCCATTGCTGTTATTGAGTTTTCTTTGTTTGCACTTTTTATTTTTGTTTGGTTCAAATTCTATTCATATTTAAAACTTTGTTTCAAGTACTTCGTTAAACGGTATTTCTTTGTTTTTAAACTTTTTCATTTTCAACTTGTTTCATTTTCTTCTCCACTTTACGTTTTCCTGACCTGCCCGTTGTGTTGTTGATTTTCCATTTCCACGAACTTTGTCTTTGCAACTAAGACAAAGACTATTTTTAAGTTGCTCTAATTTTGCCTATAGCCTTTTATTTTTGAATTCTAGCTCTGTAATGTTTATACCTAATTATATTATTATTACTACACTGTCTTTCTTCTTTTGTTATTATTTTAACTTATAACTCCAGCAGTATTAACCAGGAGTTGTAGACATCTCGCAGTCTCCATATATTGACTACCCTTGCTTGTAACAGTTGTGGTTTACAAAATAACGACGGTTCTAGAGAAACAACCTAAAAAAAAAGAAGATAGGGATCGATGGAGCTCACTAAGTTCGTGAAGAATAAAGTGTTTATAATAGAGCAGCAGCTTCCGATTTCGTCGGAGAGTTGCGGAGGTCTCTAAAGAATTCGAAGAAATTAGACTGCTGTCTATCAAGGCGCCACCTACTGGGTAAAAGAAAGAAATAAAACCAACCAATAAAAGGCCTTTTGTTTTCGCTCTAAGTAAAGCGCGTGAGCCCGTATTGAGCTGGTTAAAAACGTTCGGTTGAGGAGAGTACACCGAATAAAAATTTACTTAAACACTAGAGATCAAGCCGTTCTATGTCATATGTACTTGAGCTTCATACGCATTATCACTGAATAAGTTACTTAAACAATAAGACTTAGCTGTAATCTGTAGGATGCAGTTTCGAAAATAAAAGTTTCCTGCTAGCGACGATATCGACAGTCCGGGAAGTTAGGATTTCTTTTTAGGGAGGTGTGCAAAAAAGAACGGAAAGTGATAGACTTCCTTGATAAAGTTATAAAGCATAACCAACTTCTGTAGACGTAGTATCCACTGGTTGTTTGCAGCTTAACTAATGCGAAACCGTGAGGTAGTCTTTAATTCATAGGGATGGTTCTTAATCAGCCACTCCAGCACTCAGGAGTTATCCAGGTATAACATACAGCGAGAACATAAGGTCACGCAACGTGCTAAAAGCATACGTGGCAATTAGAAATAATACGAAAGGAAAAAGAAAAGAAAGCAAGGTGTACTCACGGTGAATTTAGCCGGATTTACACTTAACCACCAATTTGAATTGGAAATCTTAAATCACACGTTAATAATTTTTGTGTTAATTTCAACTTCAAGATGTACGCGAAAACATCTGCACGGAAGAAAAAGAAGATGTCCGCTGTTCGTCTAGGAATTTTAGCTGAATTTTATTTCCCACCAATAGAAAATTAGCAAAATGGGGGCCAAATACGACTTTCGTCGTAACATATTACTTTCAGAAAATAAAACCGTAACATGCTAGTACTGAAGAATCCGCTCTCTGCACCGTATTATCGTTCACATTCATTTCAAAGAAGGAGTTCAGACAAGTTGAAGGAAGATCAAACCTCAGATAGTATCAACTGCGGGAGTGCCGATTTTCACACCGATTATGTATCGGGGCCTCTGAAGTACTCATCAGCCGACGAGATCTACTGCTAGGAGATGACTATTGGTGTCGAAATTGCGTACCGTCATCATGTATTGTGCTTCACTATTCTTTCAAACCCCAGGTACCCATCTACTATCCTTCTTGCTACCTACCTTTACAATGTAAAGTTTTGTCAACCGGTAAATTAATGGACTAGCGTACTGATCAGCATAATATAATAATAATATATATGGTATAAATCCCCTTAGTTTGACATTATCGGCATTAAGTTGCCGGTACAGCAGGGCTATGTCAAACTTGACCGTTGCCACCCTGTAATCTAGCAGTAGCTCAAAAATGCAATCATGAACAAAAACAGTGTTAATGCCTCGAATGCTTTAGAGGGTAGAGGTACCTCTAATGCGGGTTGTCAGCCCAATGTTGATCAACGTGGCGATAATATAAACGTGGATGGAAAATTCACGGAATATTAAGAATCAAGAAAAAGTGGTATCTCCCCGGTTCTTAATAGTAAAAAAGAAGGAAGGAGATTTTACTAATGAGAGTTCCTTTCTAATACAGAAAACTTTGTACGGATTAGTAGGAGAGTTGAGAAATATTAGGAAGATCAAAGAAGGGTTGATGTTGGAAACAGTGTCAGCGGCACAATCAAATAAATTATTTAAAACAACTATGGTTAGAAATGTTAAAGTACAAGTAACTGCACATAAAACCTTCAACACATCTAGAAGTGTGATAAACTGCAGGGATCTATTAAATTGTACCGTCAAAGATATTTTGGAGGAGCTGAAAGACCAAGGAGTGACTAAAGTTAAGCGTATCAACTAAAATTAATAATGAACTTTGTGATACTGCCAACTATGTATTAACCTACAATACACCAAAACTACCCTTTAAAATAAAAGCGACATTTTACCAGTTACCTGTCAGGTTATACGTCCCGTCTCCGATAGGTACGTTGTTATCGCTGTTTGAAATTTGGCCATACATCAATAAAATGCGAATGCCAACAAGTTTGTGGATGTGGTAAAGTTTCTCATGAAGGAAAACCGTGTGATAAACCGGTCAAATGTATAAATGTAACGATGAGCACTTTACTCTTGCACCTGACTGTCCGGTGTATAAACAAGAAATGGTTATTCAGAAAATAAAAGTAATTGAAAATATACCATATTACAAAGCAAGAAATAAAGTAGTCACTGTAACGCCGTTGCCAAACGTTTTATACGTTAAAGCTACGTCTATACCAACAAAGGTCGATACCCAATAATTGGTAAAGGAATTAATACCATCATTGATTGAAGCCTTTAAGTCATGTTTTGTAGTTAAAAAACCTGTAAGATCCAGTCATATAGTGTTACGGATACAGATACCAGAGTTTCTGCAACAGACGTTGAAGAGTATGATCAGCAGGTGATTAAAAAAGTAGTGCAGTTTCTGAACATGCACAAAGAGCGAAACGAAAGCAGACTTCTCCATCTTCTAGCATAATATCCATTACCTGAGAAAAAAAAAAAAGAAGGGGGTGGAAAAACAAAATTGGGAAAGAAAGAAAAGGTGTTTTAAAAAAACCTAGAGGTTTGTTTGTGGTCGTCTCACAGTTATACCAAAACAAGTGAAGAGCTGGGATATTTTTCTGTGATACTTACCTGTGATATTTTTAGATATGTTTATTTATTTATATGAGTAGTATTAGTTATTTTTCCACATAGTTAATAAATGTTCTTGCACACGTCAAGTCAAAAAAAAAAATTATTATTTTTTAAAAAAAAATAAAATGGAATTGTTGAGGAGGGGGCCTATAACGATATGATATGTCAATGCAAGATGGAAAATTGAGAATGCGGACTGAAACAGTTTTCGGGAACAGTTGTTTGCTCCAGAATCTGCAAGTTTAGAACATATAACTCAGGCAATTATAAAAACTACCAAATAAAAGTATACCAAAACTGCAGATGGGGGGTTACTTGGAATACAAAAAAAGTGGGGGGGGGGCCCAAGGGGGGGGGGGGGGGGGGGGGGGGGGGGTCCGTGTGTGGGAAGAAAAAGGGGGGTCCACAACTCGTTAACGGGGTCTATAAAAATGTATTAGGTGACCCGACTTGACTTCTCTTATGAATAAGGGAGACAATAATATATATAGGGCAGACAATATTATAAGAAGCTTGACTTCTCCTATGAATATAGAAGACAATATTATAAGAAGCTCAGCAATTGTTTTTGTAAGAACTTGCATATTCCATATTCAGAAAGAGCGTGTCAAGACTCGCCGATGCCGCGCCGCCCGCCCGCCTAGTTAAAGTCGTGTCTGAACTTGCATGAACTTGTTGGATTTTTTCTTTAATATAAATACGAATGCGAATGATAAACATTACTCAGTTGTTTCCGGAATTTCAAAAAGAAAGTGTACCTATATAAGTGTTCACCAGTGACGGAAGTAGTTTTCAGACTTTTGAAAATTAAAGTGAATTGATATTATTGTTTGCCAGTGTTGGAAAAGTAAGTACCTACCTATCTATTTGTTAGCAACTTGTATCTTAAAAGCCACTTCTATTATGTTTGTTAAATCATTTTAAGATTACTTAACAAACATTTTTTTCATATTTACAGGTAAGTAATTGATACGAAACATGGCTGAATCTAAGAAGAAGTGTCGACAGTACAGTGTTGAATATTTGAAATTTGGTTTTCTTCCATCAAATACAGACAAGCGATTGCCCATGTGTCTTTTATGCAACAAAGTCTTGAGCAATGACTCTATGAAACCATCGAAGCTGGAAGATCATCTAAGAAGGTGTCATCCTGACAAAATAGGTAAGGATTTGAAATATTTCCAAACATTGAAGGAAAAGTATGAAAAGAGACCCACCGTGCATAGTATGTTCGCTTCAACGTCTGAAAGCAACGACGATGGCTTGCGGGCATCTTACAATATCTCATTACTTATAGCAAAATCTGGGAAACCGCATACCATTGGAGAGGAGTTAATTTTGCCTGCTGTTGAAGAGGTCTTAAAAACTGTCCTGCACAAATCTTCATTTGACATACTTAAAAGAATTCCTTTGAGTAACAACACTGTACAAAGACGTATTGATGAAATGAGCTCTGATGTTGAAAGTTTCTTGTGTAATTATCTGCAAACAACTCATTTTTCTATTCAACTGGACGAGTCAACTTTACCTGGCAATGAAGCATTATTATTGGCATATGTTCGATTTATCAAAGGCGAACAAATGTTTGAAGAGTTACTATTCGCGAAAACTTTGAAGACTGACACTAAAGGTGAATCAATTTTTAATGTTCTGAATGATTTTTTTACGGAAAAATCAATTGCATTCACAAACATTATTTCGGTGGCAACAGATGGAGCTCCTGCCATGGTCGGGCGATATCGTGGGTTTATAAGTCATCTTAAAAGGATTATACCAGAGGTAATTGCAATTCACTGTGTCATCCACCGACAACATCTAGTAGCGAAAAATTGAGTGATAGATTGCACCAAGCGCTTCAATTTGTGATTAATGCAGTTAACAAAATAAGAAGCAATGCATTAAATACGCGCTTATTTGCACAGTTGTGCGAAGAAAATGATGAGGACTTCCAACGATTGCTGCTACATACCGAAGTACGCTGGTTGTCGAAAGGTGCATGTCTATCAAGATTCTATTTGCTTTTCGACTCTGTTTTAGAGTTTCTGAACACTAAAGATCCTGTTTTAAAAGAAAACCTCATGAATTTCAAAGCAGACATTGCGTATTTGACAGATTTGTTCAAAAATTCAATGACCTCAACCTACAGTTACAAGGGGACAGCCTCAATTTGATAAAAACAAAGAGTGAAATTTCAGCTTTTCTTGGTAAACTGAAACTTATGAAGCAAAATATTGGTCGACGTGAATTTTCCCAGTTTCCAAATTTATCGCAGGTAGAATGCCTCGACGAAGATATTCAGACGTATGTTCAACATTTGATTGCCCTGTATGATGATTTTAAAATCAGATTTGAAGACATTCTGTCGATGGATATACCACCATGGATAATAAATCCATATGATGAAACTGAAGTGGAAAATGTGGTACTGCAAGAAGAGCTACTCGAGCTTAGCACTAATGAGGAGCTCAAAGTAGCATTCAAAGAGGGTATCAATCATTTTGGCTGCAGGCACAAATACCTGAAAAATATCCAGGACTGTGGGGAATTGTGCAAAAATTTCTCATAGCGTTTCCTTCGTCATATCTTGTCGAACGCAGTTTTAGTGCCGTAACAAACTTGTTGACAAAAAAACGGAGCAGATTAAATATTACAGAGCGAGGAGATTTACGGTTATACTTAACTAAACTCAAGCCAAATATTGATAATTTGCTGTCAATTCACCAAGTACATCCCTCCCATTAAAATTATAACTTTTATCTCAGATTACAATGGTAATCTGAGATAAAAGTTAACATCAAAACTAATAATGATTATTATTTTAAAAACAGTCGCAATATAATCAAAGTTTTGATTATATTGCGACTGTTTTTAAATAATAATCATTATTAGTTTTGATGTTAAATTTTGATTCTACTAAGACTGTTATAACAACATAATTAAAAGTGTAGTAATTTTTGTGTTTGAATAAATAGCTACAAAACAAGAAAATATTTATTTTTACTTTTTACCACTCCGAAGTGGGAGATTATTGGTTTCTTGTACTGTGAGTCAATCTTAGAATACAAAAAAGTAAAGTAGGAATCCAACTGTTGGATGAAGACGCTTTTTAGACTGGCTTTGAAACTTAGCTTGAATGACAATACTCACAGCATAATCAAAGCAATATAAATTCTCACCTTTTTTTCGAAAACTTTCAACTCATAGTTGATTGAAAAATAGCCACAACACAGATTTACATAGACATATACTTTTTTCGGGTTTTGGAAGTAAGTTAGTAAATGTAATAGCTGCAGGGGGTCCACCAGATCCAGCAAAATGTTTAAAGTGGTCTATGAGAAAAAAAAGTATGGGAACCACTGGTCTAGTTAAACAAACTGTACCTTGGTGGTGTCCGCAGGTTAAGAGCGCAATTTCTGCGTTAAAAAGAAGCTTTTAAACGAAGCAAGCCCACTCTTTAAGTAAGCCCGGGCGGAATCAAGAAACGTCGTCTTACATTGTAAAAGGGATAGCTGGAACGCATACACGTTGTCAGTTACGTCAGATGCTACTTTGAGCGATGTATAGAGATAAGAAAACTATATGGCTTTTTACTTATATGTATGTGAGTCAAGGACAGCTTCTCAAGGAATTATGGTTAGCATCATCATGTAGATTCGGGTTAGATATTAGAGCGTGATAACTAACGCTTTCTTAGAGGAACCCCAAGTGTTTAGTACTGATGAGCAGTATCGGACGTGCATTCCTTGGTGTTAAAAGAGTTAACACAAACTTGCGAACAAGTCGTCCAGTAGTAGGTAATCAATGATAAACAATACCGGTGAATAGTAAGTTAATTATTCAGGTTGAAATGTAATCTCTCAGGTGCAAATTCCAGAATGACAAGATGGCGATGTAACCATTTGTAGGTTTTTAACGTGCGGATTTCAAAAATCCTGTAAGATTGTTTTACAAGCTTTGGTACACATCTAATAAAGAATCACGACAATATACTTAATTAATTAGAAGAAGCAACCTCTAGAAGCTCAAATTGTACGTTGAACATCACCAATTATTAAGACAGAAGTGATTTAAGTTCCTAACAAAATTTGTGTAGCCAATTTTCTCTTCTTAAAATTAGACAATAATAAGGTTTATTAAGAGTAAGGTTGGTTGCCTGTCGCCAGGAGTAAAAAGCATCATAATTCATGAATAAATCGACGCTCTATCTATTTGAAAGGAGCGGTATTCTTAAAAATTACCTTCACAAGCTTTTCTTCGTCACATTGCCAATTGGATTCCAATCCAAAATTTTGCTTCAAAGCTACCGTTATTATTTACACATTTCCTAATTTGTTGTTTAACAAGATATGAGTGATTTATTAGTTTTGTCAATTTCTTGAATTATTCATAATCCTATTGTAAAATGAACTGACGAGATTATCAGCGAATTGTCACCAGAAATATTAATGCAGTTGTTTGTATAGTCCTTAGAAACTACGCTATTTTTATTTTACCTTGATTATCATTATCATTGGTTATTCCACAGTATTTCTTGGCCGAATGCTGACCATATTACTTTACCATTGCTGCGTCTATTGTTTTGTTTCTAAATACCTGTTCCTAGACATGCATTTGTAAACAAAGTTACATGAAAATCCTCCCTCAATAATACAGACGCTTTTTAAGCAATCTGTGATAGCCAGTCTAAAAGAGTATACCAAAAAAGTCAAATGTCAGAAAAAATACATAATTATTTTGACTGGCATGAAGTTTTTCTATAACCAGTTTAGCTCTTCCAGTAGCAGCATTATTGGACATCGCCTGTCATCCACTATAATTGACTATAATTTTTTCTAGCTTTCTGTGAAGAAATTTAGAACTTAGTTTTTAAACCTTCTCATGTTTGTTTGTTTAGCCGACAAATTAATTATTTTACTACTCAATGTCGTCCCATTCAGATTCCGGGCTCGATATAATTTCCGTTACATTGTCTGACAATGTATGAAAACTTTTGAATTGCAAAGATCTATAACATCTTCATCTAAATCTTCTTCGTCTGTCAGTGGATTAGGATTTAATGGTAGGATCAGAAAGTCAATATTATAAATCAACTGCTGCACTCAAATTAAGCAATTTCTTACGTCCATAAAAGCCAAAGTTGATACTGATAGTCTACTAAAGCCCATTATTTGAAAGCTAAAAGGAACTGGTCCAACCCACATAGTATACTTAAGTAAGTAGAGTGGTCGGTAATGGGTTAAGCTTATAAGTGTAGAACTTTTATTATATCGGTTGTTATATGTATTTTCTCGTAAATGTTGTTCTTTCCAAATTTGTTGAAATGCAACTTTATGGCTATATGATGACGTTGGAACAATTTATCATATTCTTGTACAAATTACTTCACTAAATAGTCATGGCTGCTAGGATGCACTTTGAAATAAATTATCTCTTGTTACTAATACTATTTATTGAGTACTTAAGATCTATAATCTCCTTTTAACAAATAATATTGGTTTAATCAATAATGACTATCGTAATTTTATATATTTCGTTGTACTTCAACTTGAAGATTAGTTATCAAAATAAAATTTGTTAAGATTAGTATAATGTAGATTCAAAAGGTAATTAAATTATTTTTAAGTAGATATTTAACTCACTAAAAATCTGTCAACTTAATATCACAATGTTTTAAGGTCATAAAAGAGTTAAGAAACAAATTATTGTAGAAAACCAGTTCTTTAATTGTAAAAGTACGTATAATAGAGATACATAGTGAATTCTTTGTTAGAGGGGAAGTCATGGTTGGACATTGTATGACCAGTTTATTATTGAACTACTTCTGCTAAATCGTAACTAAGTTTAATGAGAGACGTTCTCAACTTTTCAACTTTCTACATTTTACAATAAACCTTTAAATTATCCGCAAACAACAAATATCGTTTACCAATATATGAAGTCCTAAATAGGACTCTTGCGGTACGCCAGGTTTTGTAAGATACTAAAACTATTAACAAATACATATATTCCCATCTTTCATGTAGATTTGACCAATTAATGCAAATTTTACAATCACAAATCATAAATGAATTAGAATTGTCTAAGCTCATCCAATATGTAGAACAATTATATCAGCCAAGGACAAGCAAAAGTGTACAGTAAGTAAAGATTGAAAAAAGTAAGTCATTATTTCAACGCTACGAAAAATACAAAAAATTGCATATGATAGGGAAAAATATAGAAAAAAATGTTGACGAAATGACCCTCCCCACGATTGGCAAGAGGAAAATTTCCTCCATATGATTGTGGATTTTGGCGAGTTCAGGAACTACAAATAAAACCTTCATTTTAAAGATAACTTTAGCGAAGTATTTCGATCACGGGGTCTTTTGCATACAATGCTTTAGAAATATGTTGCAAAAATTCAAACTTTAACATGTACTTATTATTGATGAAACACGGATGAATTATTTCAAACAGAAGTTTAGAGAGCAGATGGAAGGATCTTCTACCAAGCAGCGTGGGTGCAAATGAGCAAGTCGATATTGGAAAAAACAAAGCAAAAAATAATAATTAAAATAAAAACTTGTTCCGGGTTTGGATCTTATCAACTGGCTAACGTTTCCATCACTATCGTATGGGGTGGCAAACTTAAAAAAACAAATGAAAGTTTAATATACGGCTAAATATAAGCAAACATCGTTAGCATTTTGTTAAACACGATTAAGAAATGCTGATCATTAAGAAGGACATTTCCAGCGACCTTGCTGATTCAACAACAACCTACTAAATGCAAATAAATAGAATAGGATCGTCAGCAAAAAGATAGCACGGCACCAAGTACAGAGTACAGTACGGTACCAAGGTATCGAGTATCTAGTGACCTACAGTTACGACCAGCGTAAACAAGTAGTAACGTAGTACGTGTATACGTGTTTCATATCTGTGTCAGCAATAGCGCTTAACAAGCAGTTCATTCTTGTAATCATTATACATGTTATAATGTAAGGTTTATCGACGATCAATTACAACCAACCGCCGTGGGTGTACTCCTTCCATCCAACTCTGCGGCCAAAAAGAATACTTCAATCAACCATATTGGTGACTTCAAACGTGAAAAATTAGCCACGGAGTAACAAATTAAGCGCAGCAAACATACTACAAGCGGCGCAACTACAACAAGTATGACAAAACATTTTTTTAAACGTACGGGCAACCCTGAAGCCCACCATTTTTTAACACTACACCCGCTAACACTTTGCTCGCCAGATCTAAGCCTGCCATGAGTACGACTACTAACACTACACTCACCATGGGCATCGTAGGCAACAACATTAGTGTCAACCAATTAAGAGCCATCTCTCAGCTCTCTTCTACTTTTACCACAATGCAACGAACATCAATTTGCAGTAATGGACTACACACGAGAAGTCGTTTCATCAACTCCATTGCCCAACAAAACAACCCCCCAAGATAAAACTCCACAAACGCTGCAACATCCGCAAACTGCTACTTGAAAGGACACACTGATCACAGACACATCTTTATTTCAAAACGAAATAGTTTTCTTTAATTAAACGCACACATACACACGCGCCTTCCGGAACTCAACAAGCCGAAGTCTTCAACATTTAAATGTGCTAGAGCAACACGCTTGCCTATATGTCATGAAACTTGCGATGCCGGGTTCCTGAAGTTGTACGCCTATCACATACAGGACGTGCTAGAGCAACACACTCGTGTACTCCCCGTTGCATATGGGTTCCAAAGACCTATCTGACACGAAGTTTATCACGTCCAGTTTTAACATCTTAACGCTGTCAAATACAGCACACATAGCATCAATTTACCTCTAAAGCAAGCAACACAGCATATAAAGTATCGCCAGCATAACCTTCTCAATAGCAGCATCAACAACAACAGAACTCAAAACACGGCAGTTAAGAGGTAACAGCAAGGAGAAGAAACATTTTATTAACCTTTAAAGTACCACAAAAGAAAGTAGTACAAATTAATGGAATGAAAGAAGTAGAAGAAATCTTGTTACGGAGAAAATTTGAGTCTGTCCTGTCACACAAAGATAAGATTGGCGTAACAGAAGAAATATTAAAATTAGAGAACTTTATAGAAACTCATATACGGGTTATTCACCTATACGTCACGATAGATTATGGCTATATCCTCTGATTTTAAGTTTAGTTTTTTTGTGGAATAGATAAGAACCATTAGAGGTACATTTAAAAATTATGTTCAATATTTTTTATTTTTTACTATTAATAGGAATCAACCCTGAAAAATTAGTACAGTCTCTGGTACCGTCCAGGTTCTTCTTTTTGTTCTGACCGTTGACGTGCAAAGGTGTCGTATTTTTCGAAAAGTTTAGACTTGGGAAATCCGGATTTAATTATTAATTATCATATACATTAGCGCTACAGACTATGACAGGCTTCTATCAATTTCATAACTTCTTTCCATTTCTGTCGATCAACTGCTTTTGTTCACCAATCTGTTACTCCCGATTCTTCTAAATATTCTTTTGCCTTTTGTAACTAATTTTTCTTTGGACGTCTTTTTTTCTGTTTTGCCAGCTTCTCCTCTATACAGTAGTTTTGTACAATTTCTTGCTGTGTCATTCGTGTAATGTGACCCAACCATCTAGTCCTATTTGCTCGAACCTTTTGTACAATTCCTAGTTTCCCATAAAACTTAATTTTCTCCTTATTCGTACGTCTACGTCATACACCTTCTTCTGTTTTCACGCCACCAAACATCTTTCTTAGAATTTGTCTTTCTCATATCGGTAATTTATTTTTATTTTGTTGGATCATTATCCATGTTTCCATTGTTGCATATAGGACAGCTAGTCATACTATTGACTCATATGCATAGATTTTGACTGCTCTAGATAAACCTTTGTCTTCAGTGTCTTTGTTAGTAATCCGACTGCTCTGTTTCCTTTTAATATATTTATCTTTTACCCCATCATGTAATAGATCTTATTTTTAAGCACAATCACGTCTAATTAAGGCATGCGCGACCCACACAGTTACTTTGTTCAGTTCCAGACCAATTTTGGTCAATAAAACACAAAATTTTCAATAAACGTATGGTAAGAACTAAGTAATGCCAACAGATAACTATAACGACGATTGAATGTTTAAATGCAAATTGTTATCTAAGCGATAACTTAGAATACAAAAACACTCGTGTTGATAAAGCCAATTATTTATGTACAGTAGCATACACGCACGAATAAACACCTGATGCGCATTTCGCTCTTATTATGAGCTCATCAGAGGTGTACACTTAAGTACGGTATACAACTGTACAAGAAGGCTGTTGGCATTACTTAGTTTATACTATTTATACGTGTCCGTATTATAGAAGATGTCGTTAGACACACATTTCACTTATGTACGGTAAGAAGTTGTATTCACTGTTTTCGTGCTCGTCTTTTTAATAAAGCTTCTTTAATAGGTGATTTGTCAACAAAGCGTGTTACCCCTGCTTTTCATTCCAATCCGTACACGTCAAGTTACTACTGATAGTCAGAAGAATTTTTAGTTTCATTAAAAAAGTTTATTGCACGCAGAGGCATACTAAGAGATATTTATTCAGATAATGCTAAAATTTATATAGGTCCAAAAAACGTATTAGAAGTTTTAATTGGAAGTTTTAAAACTGAACCAACCATTACATCATATTTATCATTTGAAGGTATTAGTTGACATTTAATTCCTCCGTATCTTCCCCACCAGGGCGGTTTTTGGGAAGCGGCAATAAAAAAACTAAATTTGACTTAAAACGTATGTTAAATATAAATACAATTTCAAGAATTTTATTCAATGATTTGCCTAATAGAAGCTATACTAAACTCTAGACCACTTAAAACCTTATCCAATAATCCTGCTAATCTAGTAGCGCTTACTGCAAGTCACTTTTTAATTGGAAGAAAACTAAACACAATACCCGAAAGAGATGTTTCAGAAATAAATCCAAATCGATTATCTACTTATCACTGTATGTAATATTAAGTTCAAATGTTTGTCGTTGGAAGTCTAAATATGCGGTAACTTAGTACCCAGAAGTAAATAGAAAACTCGAACCAATTTGTTGAAACTAGGCATGATGGTTCTCATAGCTGACAATAATCTATCAACCATGCAATGGCCTTTGGGAAGAATAATCAAGGTTCATCCAGGTCAAGATGACACCAAAAGGGTAGTTACAAAACTATTTCCTCTACCTGCTGATGGAACAAGAGAAAACTTCTAATTTAGATCGATTGCAAGAAGACAGAAGAAGCTTAAGATGAATTTTAAATATTTTGATTTAATTATTAATTTATTTATTCAATTTTGAATGTGCGTTGTGTGAAGTTGCTTTCCGCTATTAAAATTGTCATTTTTATTCTCTGCGGTACACGTATATATTTTTGTTTATAATTTTGAAAACCCAAGTTCTTTTAAGACGGGGCTTATCTTTATGTCAGTTTATATTTATTTTTGTAAGCCACTGTATATTTTATTTTATATTATGCTGTTTGCACATACGTGAATTTTTATCATTTTTCATATTGTTTTTGGACGTTTTGCGAAGAATTGCAAATTGTTAGAATAAAGTTATAGAATCAAAACGTCTATCTTTAATTAAAGAAGTCATAGAAATAATAGTGAATATAATTTTAAAAAGTACCTCCAATAGTCCCTATCAATTCCACAAAAAAACTAAATTTAAAATTTCTTTCGTGTCGTTTAACTTAAATAACTTTGTATAGTTCTTAGATCAAGAGTGGAAGGATGAATTTGGGACGTTTAGTAAGAATACCAGAAACTATAGTATTATTGAGGTACTTATAGTGGTCAAAAAACAAGTAAATAGGTGACATGGAAGAAGATCTCATAGACCCTTAGAATTGCCAGGATTGAAAGTTCAATCCTAGCACGCTATTGCTTGGTGAGAAGGAGCAGACATAGAGTACATAGTTTATGTAGTTCTGAGATCATTTATGTGATGTCTATTATTTTTGGGACACCCTGTATAATATAAATTAAGAGAAGTGATTCTATATTTGTTTCCAATATACTTTACATTGTTTACTAGACTCGGACTAGAATATAACTTACATTTATTTACTTGGTTCATTTTATTAAAACTATATCAATTACCGTTGAAAACACACTAATTCACTTTTAGTTTTTTCTTTACAATCATTTTTTAGTAACAACTTAATAGAAAATATAATTGTAACAATTACACTACCTAAAACCACTACAAAAAAACTAATGACATCTAGTAGGTAATACTGATAAAAAGGCATGTCAAGTAAAGGACTCCTTAAGTGTTTAGTACCATTATGACGTATTACATACTCGGTCCACCAAATTGCGTTTTCCAAACCCGTCATAGGTTGATCCAAAGCTAATTCTGCCAGCCTTTTGATTGTCTCTTTGTACCTTACATAAAATGTAAATTATTTTTAAAATTATTAGGTATTAAATTTACATACTTTGGATTATTGATTACTTCAAAAATTGCTGTCTTAAATTCTTCTTTGTTGATTGTTCTATAATTGATAGATGCCCCAAAACCCAGTGATACCATATTTGCGACATTTCCATCTTGATCACCAAAAAAAGGCATTCCTAACATCGGTACGTGATCGTAAATAGCTTCCTCCGTAGATTGTAAACCGCCTTGCGTTATAAACAACTTAATATTTGGGTGTTCTATTTAAAAAAAATTAAGAAATTCACAACTCAGAGAAAAATTACTATACTTACTCAAGATATCTTGTTGGGGCATCCACTTACGAGTTATTACATTTTTTGGTTTATTTGGTAAGCCATCTGATTCGAATTTCCACAAAATGGTATATGGCAGCTCTTTAAAGGTCTGCATAATTATTTTGAGGGTATCTTCAGGCAAATCTTTACTTCTCACATTAGAACCCAAACTGAAATAAATAAATCCATTTTTTTACTTCGTCTAGTAAATTCTTCAAATCCTGCAAACATAGTTTTAGAAAAAAAATTTATTAAAAACAAACTTACTGATGGCAATGGTTTTGGGCCAGTTCGGTGGGTACCTCCACCAAATTGAACAATAGTCGGCACCAGCGGTTTAACACCGTTAAAAATAGGATTGGAATTCGCTAACATTAAACTTATATCTTGGTTTAGTTTTGTATTGGTAGATAATTTTTTCCAAAATATTCATCAAGTATTAATTGCTGCTTTGGTTGAAAATGGAAATAGAAAAACCAAGTACCCATGATTTTATATAATATAATAGATACCCTTTCAAGTAATGTAGGATATTTAGAAAGAGGGATGAACGAATCCGGATGCGCAATTGGATGTAACGGGCAGCCCATCATATAACGCATATCAGAATAAACATCCATAGAATATATTATAACTAACGGGGCGTTAAACTTTTTGCAAATGCTTGCATAGGAATTAAACTATATTCAACCATAACTAAATCAAATTCCTTTGGGTCACTATTTAGTAAATGTTGAACCTGAGGATGGGATAATTGATAATGAGCTACTTCGGAAAATACATCTTGTATCGCCGTCATCAAATGTATCATACTACCAGTGGTAAGGTCAACAATGTATTTATTCCAAATATCGTAAGAAGGGCGCAAGTCAATTTCTGTTAGGTTCGTAAATGTTGAATTTTTTATAGGATCTGTTGTTATTGTAGTTACTTGATGTCCACGTAAAGAAAGTTCTTTCCAAATTGGTTGAAACACCACTTGATGACTATAAGATGGTGTTGGAACGATTCCTAATATTCTTGCACAATCAGAACCCAAGAAAAAGGTATTTAAAATATAAACCACTATATTAATTGCACTCATGGTTAATTGTAATTGGAATTAATATTTTTAAATCTACAATTTGTTTTGAAAATAACTGACTAACTAACGTAATAGATACTTTTTGTTATATTTCAACATAGAGATATCTTATCAAAATAAAACTCCTTAAGATTTCTATGATTATTAAAAAATCGATTATAGTCACTTTTTCAAGTACGTACAGACAATGTGAATAATGTAAATATGAAATTATTATTTAACACTAATTATTTACTGAAATTGAAAAATTTTAGAACAAAACTTCAAAAACGACATTTGAATGGAAACTAGGAAGTAAAGTTTAGATGAGATTTTCTCGTTAATAATTTAAGAACTGGTTACATTTATAAATGTGGTTAATACAGTTATCGGAAATAATTACAACAAGAAAAAAAGCAGCGCACTTATAGGAAGCCCCCACATTTGTAGTAAGCCCGCGCAATTGTAGTAAAATGAACTAAAGTTTGATAAAAACTAAAGATTTGGCAAATAAAATTATAAACAATTTAATTCTAAGAAGAGAATGGAAAGTAATAATTAAAAAAAGAAAATAATGTGAAAACAACTTAGAATCAAGAAGTCACTGCTTAGAACAACGTCGAAGGTCGCACGGAACACATTGGCATAAATGTAGCAAAGTTTGTTTAATTTTAGAGTAATTAAAATTGTATTAAAAGACTTAGTTTTAGTAACGTAAAGTCGTGCATGTAGCGATATAAAAAATTTATTTTATGTTTGTAAATAATTGTACGTTCGATTATTTTGTTTTCTGATATTAAAATTTCATTAAAATTATAAATCAAGTTTTATTAAAAATTCAAGACTTTGGGATAGTGTAATTAAAAATAAATAATCAAAGAGTCTCATCTTCAAATACAAAATAAAATATATTTTCAAACGTAGTTGCGATACTTAAAAGTAATTAACTAAATTTTTTAAAATAAGAATAAATATTTGCAAGTATTTATATGCAATTACTCAAATATAAATAAAAATTTTACTTTAAGGTTATTGATTAAGTTGCTAAAAGTACTTTTTCAAATAAATTAACAGAGATAATAAATAATACATTATAATATAGGTTTCAGTTAAAATAAATAATTGTTTTAATTAGTAAAGAGAAAGCATAATAAAACGCTGAAAAGGTTTTGGAGAAAATTTAAATGTAGAAAGAGACATCATAATGTACAGGTGTTTTGGTAGGGTCTCGATGTCATAGTGGCTGAAGACATTTATGTTCTTGTTCTATCAATAGCTTTAGCACCAAACACAAAGGAAATATATTATTTGACACCTCCTAGAGGAAAAACACAAAGTATATTCATCGGTCATTCTGGATGAATTATCAAACTGCGAAGAAAATGTGCTTTTTTAGGCTGTGACACGACGTCGGCATTTTTCAACAAAGAAAAAGTAAATTTGCAACAATGTTTGAATCGCGAAAATCAATAGAAGACGCTGCTAAAGTTTACAATCAAAAAAATAAAAATGTAGGAAATATAATTACAGCTAGAGTGTATGTATTCTCGCTTTAAATGGTGCTCTAAAATCTGTATCCGATTTAAATCAGTACAGACAACAATGTTTAAAACAGCCATTGCAATGGACAATCGCGTACAAGTAACAAATTTACCGTGCACAATAGATGCAGCTACAGATCATCTGAAAAAGTATATCTACAAGTTCAGTTATGGATTGGAAATTAATTATCGCCAATGGACTGGGGATGGAAATCCGGTAAATGTTTAATGCCAAATCCAATGTGTCAACAACCTGCGCCTGAAAATTGATTAAAAGTCATCTTTTGAAAATGCAAATCAGGATGCAGCCGAAATGTGGCTGCAGAAAAACCGGATTATTTTGTAGCGAAGTTTGTTTTTACTGTAATGCACTAACCTGCAGTAACTCTACGCCAATTACTTTGGAAGAAGATGAGTTGGAAGATGTAGAAGATTTTTGTATATTATGAATAAAATTATACTTCATTACGGCTAAACTTCTGGTAAATAATTATATACAATTTACAAATAATAGAATATAAGGAAACACGCTCAAGAAATCATTTATTGTTTAATTTCAATTTTTGCACATTTTTTCATATTTTTTGTAAAAAGCGGCAATTTTTAACTTATAAAGGTACATTT
Source organism: Abscondita cerata (assembly GCA_030710515.1). Lineage (NCBI taxonomy): Eukaryota > Metazoa > Arthropoda > Insecta > Coleoptera > Lampyridae > Abscondita > Abscondita cerata. Next base: position 22,437 of record JALBCR010000804.1, on the reverse strand, counting down.
AATTTGTAAACTTTAAAGCCATAAATCATTAAAATCCGAGTTGGTTGAACCGGTTCCGAAACAACATTCGTTTTTTGTCTCTACTTTTAGTATTAGTTCCTGCTTAGTTAATCATGTTATTTATTCGTATTAATGATTTGTAAAGTTGTGCTTTTTTCTTCTGTAGCCTTATGTTAATCAGTGTTTTGTTTGAAAGCCATTTGCGACGAGTCTTGACAAATGTGAAGAGTATTTTCTTGTTTATTATCCTCGCACACAAATTCTTCAGATTCTCATCTAACTATATCTAAACAATGTGCTACATATTGTTGTGATTGCAATTTGGTATTTAACAATAGTATATTGAAAACAAGTGTCACAGCAACCCTTTTTGTCGCACGAAGACAAAGCTTGCAGACCGACCGAAGGGAGGTCTGCAATTGTTGGAGTGGGACAAAAAGTAGTTGTGACGCGTGTTTTTCATACTATTTTTTTATTTCGCAAAAATTTACTTCAAGAAATAAATGTTAATATATGATCTAGTGTTTTTTTTTTTGGTTAAAAGCTATGTTGGTAGAGTAGTTGCTATCTTAATAAAGTTAGCAACAAATGCTGTTTAAAGTTTGCTATCTTCAAAATAATGTGTTGAGATTTTAATCACCGTTTAATTCACGAGTTAGTTACAAAACTTTTCCGTCGACCGTACTTTGTAATTTTAATTTAGTTATATACTCTAATAATTCTAAAGAAGAAATGCTATTGTGAATGCACCACAACCACAAATTTATAACCTAACTTCATCGTTTCTACGTTTTTGTGAGAGCTTCGTCTTTATTGCCAACAGTATTTTAATATAAGCTCACCAAGTTGATGGAGAATTAAATTACTCAATTTCGATTGTTTTGTCGAAATAAAATAGTTTTCATCACAGTAAAACAAGAAGACTAAATTTTTGTGGGAACGGATTGGTGCTTAATCAATATAATGGTCCATCTACAAAGACAACACCAAAAGCGTTTGACAATGTTTGATATATCATGGATGTAACTTAAGCACATCTCGAACAAGTTGAACTTTATATAATGACTTGTCGCATCATACCGAAGAAAGATATTTATATCCTTACTGTGTGCAAGCAGTTTACCAATTTATTGAGACAATTATCCTGCACATATTCAATACTGTCAATGGCTTTGCAACACTTTATCAGAGACATATTTGCTTAAGACTCCTTATCGATGAAGTTTGGTTTTACATTTACCGTTCTATAATTTCACAAACACATTTAGAGTTTACAAAAAACATTTTGTTAAAGTGGTTCCGCTTCACCTCCAAAGATCTTTTCAGAAGTCGGAATGTTTACTTTTTATAGTTTTAATTTTTTCTTACAGCCTTACTTAAAGAATCTAACTTTCAAACAATCATATATAAAATTGTTAAATGTTTGTCCTTCTGTTGTCTGTCTGTCTGTCTGTTTGTTACGCTACTCCTCCGGAACGGCTGGACCGATTTTGACAAACAATACCTCAAAATTCTTAGAAAATTTCCACTTAGAGCGTAGGCTATGTTTGAAGTCGGTCCCACCGTGGGTACCGGCCCCACCAGGTGGTGCCGTCACAAATTTTAAGCAAAGATAGGCATGCAATATATCGTTCGAAAGGGTACGACAAATGGAGTCTATCCATGTATGACATGACCACACAGGCTTGAATGCGACTCAAATGAGATGCTATTTTTCAATTTTTTTTTAAATTTAAGCGTTCTAGAGCCCATTTTTAGAAAATGGGCATCTGACTAGTGAGTAAATAATATTGAAGAACTATGTGAGAAAATAGTTTGTAAAATAGATGACCTGAACACTCTTAACATGTTATTAAACGTTATTATTGGAATGTTGCATACAGTAGAAAAATGTCTTAAAAATCACTGTGAACAAATTCAAGATTTATTACAATTGTAGATTAATGTCGATTTGTTATTATTAAAATTTCCTTTGCTACAAATTACGACAGATTTTTATTTATACTTTCATGTTGTAGTTGACTGAAGATAAAACGGCAATATGTATGTATAGTTGCCTATACTAAACTCAATTTTGTTTACATTAATAAATGCGCGGTCGATAGAAGAATATTGTTTGTTAAGTTTTGTTTCATAAATTAACATTAAATTTTCTTTGAATATTAAAATCTACTTAATAAGAACTAACCAAACAAAACCTCACTTCTTACGTCAAAATTAAAACTTTAAATTATTTGGTTATACACTAAAATTTATAAAATCTCTAAAACAATTTACGGAAAGAGCTTTCTATTTCCGTATCGTGTACAATACGGAAACAAAGCTATAGAAATTGCGAAATAGAAAAAATAAATTTATTGACTTTTATATTATACATAAACTCTTTGACTTTTTTATTTATAATTTCATCTCAAGGTATTGGTTTTTAAATAAAGTACGTGGTTTGAAATTTTAAAACATCAACTAAATAATAAAACAATACAATTTTATTTGTTAATTTTATTTTAATGAATTTTTAATTAAGGCAACGTGCACGTTTAAAAGCAACTAAAAAATTTTTGTCTGTATGCAAAATTTTCCATTACAACCTTAACACATTTACATTCAATTATGATGTAGGGAGTACAACCTTGTGTAACTTTAAACAATGACTTATCTATAACTTGGGTGTTTCCACAATGTCTTTGTTCGTAATAACCTTGATGCTTAGTGTCTGTACTTTTCATATTTACTTTCCATCTATCTATTGGAATAAAACTGTGTTTTTAAAAGGTTAGCGACAATTTTAGCACATTCAATGTTTTATTCGCCAACTTTATCGTCTGCTACCAAAAATGTAGTTGTCTTCAATTTCATTTCGTTTTAACACGTACACCGTATATCAATATAACTTCATACTATACAATACACAAGTTTATCCTACAATTCATACAATAACTTTGCGTTCACTGCAACATGTATAACCGACGTATCTAATACGTCATCTGTGTATTTGCAAAAGAATTCATTGTCAAAATTGTGAGGAATTCAAAGTTTTAATTAAAAAAAATAAACATGGAATTGTAACAATTGCAGTTCTGCGAGTAACTTCGTTCATAAAAATAAATCTACAGATATATTAACCAACAGCCTTTTAAATGAAATTAAATTATTAAGGTGATATCAAACTTTTTAGCTATTTTCTAAGATTTGCAATTCGCAAGACAAGCTAAAGAATGATCTTATGTCCGAAATTAATCACATTAAACTGAAAGTAGCGGCAATAATTTTATTTCTTCTCACCAAACAAAGCTTCATCAACACATAGAATCTATAGACAAAGTAACTTCTGACTTTAGACAACAAAATTAAAAATCTGCAATTAAATTTCAGGTTCTTGTTTATTGCATAACTGAACAATGTGACGGTACTAATGAAACTAATGCACAATTATTAATTGTATTAGGATATTACTAATTATCCTACACCCCAGATTCATAGGCTAGGTTCCTTTACCCTAGTGCACCCCTTCCTCGTCCTGCTAAAGTTTTCCTGGCAAAATTAACATTATCAAACATGCCAACATCACAACGAAGGTAAAAGTTGTTAGCATTGCTTTTGATAGAACACAAGGCAAATTAAAACCTACGTAAATCTAAGAAAAAGTTGTCTCAAAGAATCGCAAACGGCACAACGAATTTAAAAATTTGCTATTCATTTCTTTCACCTGCCTTTTTATTTTCAACCACTTCCCTAGCTATACTTACTCTCTCGTAGATTTTTTGTTTCGTCTTATCCTTTTTCTACTTGGTTATTCCTCACCTCCATCCAGCACGACTGTGGTATTCTGTTTTCCGCTGTTTGTCTTTTAGTCTGTATCCTTATCTTTCCCTTCTACTCTACAATGTAGTTTGGAGGATGCTTATTTAACTTCAAAGTCTATCTCTATTTTTGTTGGATTTCTTCAAATGCATCCCATCTTTTTTATTTTTAAATTTTAGCTTTATTACCTATTACACTCTTCACCAGTTCGTCAAACGTCGATTTCCTATTTTCTTTTTTTCTTTTCCTTATTATCCAAACTTTTTCCTCCCTTCCTCTTCTTCTAAAACACTACAATCATAGTTTCATTTATATTAACTGTTAACCCCTTCCTATTTTAATATTTTTGATAAACCATTAAAGCTGATCTCATCTTAATTAATATATTTTATAATTAATTATTTTAATTAGGCAAAAGGACCGTTAACCAACACAGACTTTCAAATTTTAAAAATATTTAGAAAAATATTCATTTTACACATTATTGTTATAAATAAAAAATGTTTATAATTTAATTATACACATTTTTGTTTTAACTATTTTTGATTTAATAAGTAATTACTGAGATATAACAGTCACGTGACAATAATTAGTGTAACAATACCAATTTTACAAAAATGTTGATGAAGAAAAGTTTTGGAAATTCTATTGTCTATAGCTTTTGTTTGTACCATTTTTTTCTAAAACGCAATTTTATTTTTTGTTTATCGAGGCCATGTAGAGTTTTAAAGGTAAATACTTGTTTTTTCTAAATATATTCCACATCTTTTCTGTATTCACTGTATCAAAAGTAACTCAAATATCCAGAAACAGAAACACTTCGTTTGCCGCTCTTTGTTGACCGGCTGTTTGAGTTATCTATGTTATCTACTGCTCTATTTCCTTTTTGATTCCTGCCTGCTATAAGTTTTCTATAAGTTACTTTTCTTCTACTTCCTTCTCTAGTCTCTCTTACTATCACTGCGTATTTGTTATACTCACCACCCTCTAACTTTTAGTTTCTTTCCGATCTCTTCCCTTGTAAATGAAACATATTAACTTTTGTCTCCATTTCTCTGAGAATTCCGTTCCTCTCAAAATTGTATTAAGGATTTTTCTGATCTCTTCCTTTGTCTTGTCCCTTGTAAACTACCACCGCTCTCCTTGTAATCCGTCTGTTCCTACCGTTTTCCCTACTTTTAATCTTTTTCAAATTTTTTATTTTACCTTTTTTTTCATACGCTTTCTAGAAGCTTAATAAAATGTTTCTTTCAGCAATTTACATTTATTTTGTTTTTTGTTCACAAACTACCAGATTTGTCCCTCATTCCTCAAATTATTTATTTCCTCTTCTTTTTTTCCATTCTCTATTTTTTTATATTATTCTTTATACATTTTTCTTATACTTTTGCATTTTCAACTCTCTTCTTCTTTGCTATCTTTTCCACCTTCTCCTATATTCTCTCTTTGAATTTTTCTATTCTTTGTTCCAGCAAGCTCTATTTTTCTCTTCTCCCATTTTCTCATTTTGTATATTTGTTTTTTAAATCTTTCCTCTTCGTTTTGATGTTCTTCCATCTTCTTTTATATGTTACTACTCTGTTTTTGGCCAGGTTTTATCTTTTTCTTTTTCGAGCCGTACAAACTCATTTCGAAAGCTGATCTAAACTTATCTAAGCATCACATATTTTATTTACAATTACATAATCTATTACTGACTCTTCCCTCGCTAATGAGTGTATTTCCGTTTACGGCATTTATCATCATTCTTTCTTGTTCTCGTATTCTACTGCTATTACATCTCCTATCACTTTCTTAATCTTTTTAACCATTTTTCCCAATTTTCGTCTATATACATACAATCACTATTATGTACTTTGTCACAGTTAAAATAAGGAAATTGTAAATTTAACTAGTGTCCACATTAACAAAGATAAAATAAAATATAAATAGTGATAGCGTATTGACGGAAAAAGCTAATAGAGCAAGTTACTAAAAATCACTATATAGTTGCTTATCTTTAACGTCTTGCTTTTAGTATCTTATATAAGAGAAAGGTGGGGTGGTGTTATAAAATGTCCTACAATGAGCAATTACTCGTACATTAGTTGTTAGAGACGGCTGGTTGTTGATATCTTAAGGTAGGAGTGTACACCATTCGTATTTCGAGATTATCCCCAAAGGACCCTTCATGTAGATTAGACGGCTACTAGTTATACATAGAACTGCGTTGGTTATCCAAGATTAAATCGTATAGAGGGTAGGCAAAAAACAGTAACTACAAGACACGAACATTATGTAACGGCTACCAGGATGTAATAGAAAACAAAATCTTGACTTTTGTTTTATGCGAATTTAATCATAAACATTTTTATATAGATAGACATTGGGCATGATCTACCTACAAAGCATATGTGCCACAATTGAAGACTTCTGCAATGCAAACTCGCAAACAACTGAGCAGCACGTAGAAATGAGACCTTCGCAAATTTTCCGAGATGAAGCAGATACAAAAAAGCTAAGCGACTGGTTTTTTAAGCACTCTTTATTTCGTAAAACATATGTAATTACGTCCTTAAGTGGTTGTCATATAGGAGCAAAAAAGGTCAATTGTCATATGGCAAGGGATATTGAAAAGAAATCAATGTTGAAGTTTGTAGAAGAAAACTTCTAAAACGTCAAATTTCAACGTAAACACAAAGTTGTGTCTTTTTTTCTCTGCTGCTCGTATCTTTCTATGCAGCATTCAAACCTGTAAATCTTGTTGAGTCACAAGAAAAAAGTAAATTTGTTGTTGTAGAAGGTGGCCATTCTCTTTACAAGATGGTGTGGCTAGCACTCAAAGTTTGACCTCCGATGTATAACATATCTGCAGACATATTATAGTCAGAACATAGCTGTAGTGTTCGATGGTTACCCAACAAAGCCCTACACGTAATCGTTGAGCTCAGGGTTATTTTTCTCCTGAATATATACGTAGTTTCATTATAAAACAACTGACCAACAATTTTGGTTTGCCATCATTACAGTGCATCATCAAACATAATTGATTAAAAAATACAACCACTTGTAATGTTTCCCAAGATATTTTTTATATCCAATAAAATTTGAATCCAAAAACATTGAGATTTTTCAAGGTGAAGAAGAAGCTAACAAAAAAGCCTCTGATTTTGAGGTCGTATTTATTGTAAGAAAAGAGTGGACTTCTTGGTCATCCTTGCCGGTCTCAGATGTTATACTAAAGATTCCATATAGAGACAAAACAGTAGATGTCTTCTACTCAACAAACTTAACATCTACAGATAGTCAGCTCGTTACTTTTACTCAGTGGTTACGATACTACATATTGCTTTTCGGCTACGGAAAACTTAAGTTGCTTCCAACTACTACAGATCCATGTATACCTTAAAGGGAAAGCTGCAGTTTTTTCTAATCCAGTTGCAACACTTGCCCTTCTAGCTGAAACCGGGGTGAAAATCTTTATCCAACTGTATGGTGAAGAGATTTTTGTCAAAACCTCAAAGGTCTGCGTTACAAGCTTTTCACAAAGGCTGCCGTCACGAGCAATTTTAACCAGGCTAGATTTCCTCCCATGACAAAGGCTGCAAAGCTACATTTGTTTTGCAAATACTGCGAGGTGCAACTGTGTCAGGGCTACAAAAAAATCAAAATTTTGCCGAAATTTGAAAAACTATATTTAGAAAACTATTAGTGCTACAGAATCCATTCTGGTTTCAAGAAATAGCAAATTTAATCTAGCAAAGAATAATCTTTGTCAAAACCTGCTCCCTTTTGATCAAAATGAAAAAATAGGTGTAAATATTTGGCAGTATTTGAAATATTTGAAAGTGTTTCGGAGGGATGCCGAGGTCGAAAACATTCTATCTCATCCCATTCAAGAAAAAATCTACAAAATCAACTACCTTCACTTAACACAAGTTATTATTTAATAGGTTAGTGGACTATTAACTCTGCATAGAGAAGTCAGTATTGGTTTGTTTGGTAACTAGGTCATTATTTCCAGGAAAAATGTTAAAGTTTTTGTTAATTGCCGCTAGAGTACATACCTTCAAATAAGTGTGCCAAGTTTGAAAACTTTCTAATTTTTCAGGAGGTTAAAACTCTGTTTTGACTGGTAATAAATGAATAATTGGTTAGTAAAATAATTCTTGTAAAATACTTGAAAAGTTAATGAATAAAATAAAAAAAGGTAACAATAAAGAATGAAAAACGAGCAAATAATACTTGACACTAAGAATCTAAAAATTTGCACACAAGTGAAACAATCCAATCACTTACCTCTGAAGAAAAAGATACTACTGATAAATTCATAGACAATACAATAACTACTTGTTTTGGCCCAAGTTCATATAAGTCACAACGGAACTAAAGTGACGCAGCCATTTTATCAGCAGCGTATAGGATTTTTGAAACAAGACGAAGAAAAAATTTTGTTTTTTAAAGATGTAAACAACAACAATGGTAAGAGAGAAATCAATAATAATAATATTAATAACTTATTTACTATTTATTATTATTTATATTTGACACTGTTATATACTGGACTTGTCTCTGAAATACTTATTTAACGTTATTAAAACTATACCACTCGTGAGCGAAAATATACTAATTAACTTTAATTTTTTCCTAACAACTAATTTTAATAATAATTTGATAGAAAATATAATGAAAAGACCTAAACCAGCCAAAATCAATACGAAAACACCAATGACATCCAGTAAATAATATTGATAAAAGGCATGTCAAGCATAGGACTCTTAAATGTTTGGTACCATTATGACGTATTACGTACTCGGTCCACCAAATTGCCTTTTCCAAACCCGTCATAGGTTGATCCAAAGCTAATTCCGCCAGCTTTTTAATTGTCTCTTTGTACCTTACATAAAAAATATTCTTATAAATTCTTAGGTATTAACTTTACTTACTTTTGATTATTAATTACTTCAAAATTGCTGTTTTAAATTCTTCTTGTTGATTGTTCTGTAATCGATAGATGCCCCAAATCCCATTGATACCATGTTTATAACATTTGCATCTTGATCACCAAAGAATGGCATTCCTAACATCGGTACGTGATCGTAAATAGCTTCCTCCGTAGATTGTAAACCGCCTTGCGTTATGAACAACTTAATGTTAGGTGTTCTGTTTATAACATATTAGAAAAAAAACAACTTGGAGAAGAATTACTTAATATTCTTACTTAAAATATCTTGTTGGGGCATCCACTTACGCGTTATTACATTTTTTTGGTTTGTATGGTAGATTGTCTGTTTCAAATTTCCATAAAACTGTATATGGTAGTTCTTGAACGTCTGCATAATTACTTCGAGAGTACCTTCAGACAAATCTTTACTTTTAACGTTAGATCCCAAACTAAAATAAATAAATCCATTTTTTGCTTCGTCTAGTAATTCTTTTAAATCCTGCAAAAATGGAATTACAGACAAAACTGCTAAAGCAAACTTACAGTTGGTAATGGTTTTGGCGCGGTTCTGTGGGTACCTCCACCAAATTGAACAATAGTTGGCATTAGCGGTTTAACACCGTTAAAAATTGGATTTGAGTTTCCTAATACTAAACTTATATCTTTATTTAGTTCTTGAATTGTTGCAAAATTTTTTCCAAAATATTGATCAAGAATTAATTGCTGCTTTGGATAAAAATGAAAATTGCTAATGCAGTGCCCAAAATATTGTATAATATAATTATCAATCTTTCCAGTAATGTCGGATCTTTATGAGTAGGAACAATGGATCGCGATGCGCAATTGGATGTGACGGACATCCCATCATATAACGCATATCAGAAAAATATCCATAGAAGACATCAAAACTAATGGAACGTGAAACTTTTTTGCAAATGCTTGCGTCGGTATTAACGAATATTCAACCATAACCAAATCAAATTCTTTTGAGTCACTGTTTAGTAAGTATTGAACCTGCGGATGTGATAATTGATAATCAGCTATTTCGGAAAATACATCTGGTATTGCTATAAGCAAGTTCAAAAATTTTTAGTTGTAAGATCAGCAATATACTTATTCCAAATATTGTAAGACGGGCGCAAGTCTATTTCGGTTAGGTTTACAAGTGTAGAATTTTTATAGGATCTGTTGTTATTGTAGTCACTTGATGTCCACGTAAAGAAAGTTCTTTCCAAATTGGTTGAAATGCCACTTGATGACTGTAAGATGGAGTTGGAACGATTCCTAATATTCTTGCACAATCAAAACCCAAAAAAGTGCACTTAAGCTACAAACTACTATATTAATTGCACTCATGGTTAATAGTACATGGAATTAATATTTTAAAATCTACAAATTCGTTTTGCAAACAACTAACAAACTAACGTAATAGATAATTTTGTTATATTTCAACATAGAGATATCTTATCAAAACAAAACTCGTTAAGATTTCTATGATTATTAAAACATTAAAATCGATTATAGTCACTTTTCAAGTACATACATACAGTATAAATTATGTAAACATGAAATTATTGTTTAACACTAATTAATAACTGAAATTGAAAAATTTTAGAACAAACTAGGAAACTAGGAAGTAAATCAAAGGAAAGGAACACCAACTGCAGCGTCTAATTTAACCAACACAAAACACCAAAAACTATACCAAAAAAAAAAACTGCACCAAAAACTTTTTGGTGCAGTTTTTGGTGTTTTTCTGTTGGTTAAGATGTAAAGTTTAAATGAGATTATTAGATCGAGGATGAGGTAGGATAAAAGAAAAACATACTGCAGTGTTGTAAGGTCATTTTGCTATATAACCATAAAATATAGATATTGTTTGGTGTAAAATTTATTTAGTGTAGGGAAGAGTTGGGTAAAACCGGGTGGTCGGGTAAAACCGGGTATCATAGGTTTTCACTTAAAGGTGATGCCATCTGGCAAATCATAGCCAAACTATTTTCAATACACCGAATATGTTTTCTGGCATTAGCGAGAGTGTTCTGTAGATTCAGTGTGTGACAGTTATCCGTGCCTGTTCATTTCTGTGATTAGAACTACAACAAGTTGTGAGCTGCTAACGTTGTTACCAGTCATTGAATTAAATAAGTAAGTGATTTTTTAATAGACGTATTATATTAGCTAGGTGTAACGATGGAGAGTAGGTTTCACTCTAACAGACCTTCGTATTCTAGCCTTTGAACTAGCCGACCAAAATATATTATTTTACACATTCAATTAAAAAAGGAAATGAGCTGAAAAAGCATGGTTTTATGTATTTCTAAATAGGCATCCACGTCTAAGGTTGAGGACACCAGAAGCTACATCTATTGGGCAAGCAATTGATTTCAATTGAACTTCCGTGTAAAAATTCTTCACGTTGTTAACCAAAGTATATGAAAAATATAAATTTCCACCAAAGTGCATCTGGAATGTTGACAAAACTGAAATCACAACAGTTCCAAATAGGCAATCTAAAGTGATTGGCTTAAAGGGAAAATAGGCAAGTTGGAGCGCTGGTTTCTGCGGAGAGGGGTGTTCTCGTAACATTAGAGATTTGCACAAATGCCCTGGTGACTATATGACCCCCATGTTTATTTTTCGCGCAAACGAGAGATGATTGAATTGTTAGACGATGCTCCCCCAGGAAGTACGACAGAGTTCCATCCAAGTGGGCGGATTCAAAAATACATTTTCATCTGATGGTTTTGAAGATTCCTGATCAACACTAACCCTTCTCTTAAAAGCATGGAATTAATCAACTTAGCTCGTGAAAGTAATGTTGTGTTGCTGCGCATATAGAATGCAGCTATTAGCTGTGTCATTTATGGCTCCGTTGCGCACATATTATGATAAAGAAGCAAGGAAATAGCTACGTAATCATCCTGGTCGATGTATTATAATAAGCCAGATTGGAAAGATATTTGGGGTTGCTTTTATGAAAACCGCAAGTATTTAAATTGATGTTAATGGGTTCAGAAAAACTGGCATATGCCCACTAAACCCAGATATTTTCGAAAAGTGGATGTTTGCTACTTTCGAGACAACAGAGAACTCTGTCAGTAATCAGAATACCTCTGGGTCAAAATTTTACCTCCTGCGTTGGTGAATATTACAAATAAGTTTGATTCTACTGTTCACAATGTGGTCACTTTCGACCAAATTATACCAACATCATCTTCAGAACTAACGTCGATATTACATTCATCACAACCAAATTGTAACTTTACGGTGTCTCCAAAAGATTTGTTCAAGATTTCCCAAAGCACAAGAGAGCAAAAGGGCACTGACAGAAGGCGTAGCAAAACAGTAATTTTAACTTCATTGTCCTACAAGGACGAGTTACTGACAATATCAGAAAAAGCCAAAACTCCTAAACGTTCAGCCGTCAAGAAACGTCTAGGACTAGTTGTGGGGGAAAACCAGTACGCAGATCTTCAATCACCTAGGCGGAAGCTTACAAAAAAGCTAGTGTTGAGAAAAGAGAAAAGAGTCATTATCAGAAGACGACTATGTAAATGTTTCATGCCTATATTGTGACGAACTGTATTCCAACTCCAAGTCTGGTGAAGGCTGGAACATGTGCGCGCCATGCATCAAATGGTCTCATGATGCCTGTGTTAATGTGGAAATGAATGTTCTTCTTTCGAATACTGTAACTCCTTCTCAACACTTCTCATTAAAAATTTGTTCATTTTGTTCGTTTTAAATAATAGTTAACCTCCCGGTTTTACCCGACCAGTTCGGTAAAACCGGGTACTTTGACATTTTACAAAAAAATGGCTATAAAAAGTTATTGCGGTCAAATAAAAAAAAATTTTATGACTTATCACAACTATATACTATTATCTCAACTTGTCAATCACTCTGAAAATCATTTTCCGATTACCAACAATTTTTTATAAGCAATTACAAACTAAATACCCGATTTTACCCGACTCTCCCTTATATAAAGAGCATATATCGCTTTTTGTGCGTAAGTGAGAGAGTGGAAAAAAGTAGGGAAGAGAAGGTTACGGGCAGTGAACAATGATGTGTGTTTAGTTTGAGAGCGGGCATTAATCAAATTAATATTAAAATTTTACGTTAATAATTTAAGGACTGGTTACATTTATAAATGTGGTTAGCCATACAATTATCGGAAATAATTACAACAAGAAGAAAACAGCGTACTTGTAGAAAGCCCCGCATTTAGTAAGCCCGCGCAATTGTAGTAAAATAAACTAAAGTTGGATAAAAATAAAGTTTTGGCAAATAAAATTATTAACAATTTAAACCTAAGAAGAGAATAGAAAGCAATAATTAAAACAAAGAAGATATCGTTGAAACAACTTAAGATCAAGAAGTCACTGTTTAGAACAACGTCGAAGGTCGCACACAACACATTTCTATAAAATGTAGCAAAGTTAGTTTATTTTTAGAGTAATTAATATTGTTGTATTAAAAGAATTAGTTTTAGTTACATAAAGTCGTGTACGTAGCGTTATAAAAAATCATTTTATGTTTGTAAATAATTGTACGTTTGATTATTTTGTTTTCTGATATTAATATTTTATTAAAAGTATAAACCAAGCTTCATTAAGAATCCAAGACTTTGGGATAGTGTAATTAAGAATAAATGATTAAAGAGGCTCATCTTCAAAATACAATTGAAATTTATTTATTTAACACAAAAATGCAATCACTGCATAATATTTAAGTATTTGTATGCAATTACTCAAATATAAATAAAACTTTATTTTAAGATTATTGATTAAGTTGAATAAAGTACACAGATAATAAATAATACATTATATAATTTTGGTTTCACGTTAAAACAAATAATTGATTTTTAAAAAATATTTTGTCTTGTCGAAAGGTAAGACCACATTGTTTATAGTCAAATAGACATTTTTGAACAAAATGGAAACGCGCAGCAAAAGAACATTAACCGACATGATTGTTGACAAAGAAATTCAAAGTAATGAAAATACGATATACGATAACATGGATGTATTTATGCAAATAACAACAATTCTACAAGAAATGAGACGTAGTCAGAAAAAACAAACCAAAAGCATAAAAAAATAAATGAAAATATGAAAGTAATGGAAAAACAAGTGGCAAAAGTAGTATCAATCATTAATAAGTTGGGATCATCGTAACGGTAAAACAGATACTAAAATAAATAAGAAATGTTATAAAATGGATAATAAATTAAAGGTGTGTGAAGATGAAAAAGACAAACGATGAGAAAGGCAATAATACAAAAAGTATAAATATGGAAGTACAGAACGATTTAAAAGACGCAACAACTGGCGAACATCGAAAAAGAAAAGAAAAAGAAATAGAATGGATAATGGATGTATTCCCAAACGAGGAAAATTAAATACAAAGCCAGATGAAAATATGCCAAAAATGTAAATAAATGAAGAAATGAAAACCAAGAACAAATTTAAATCAAAAATAGAGAAAGAAAAATACAATGAAAAACAAAGAGATACAAGACGTCGTGTGAAACATGAAAGATACTACAGAAGAAAGTGAAGAAAGAAAAACTAGAAGTGAAAATGAGGAAATAAGAAACAAAATGATAATTAAAAAAAGGATATAAAAGTAGTCAACACGAAGTAGACAAAACTCAAAAAAAATAGATAGCTAAAAATGAATAACTGAATAGTTGTAAGATCAAAATAAAAAGAAGAGAACAATTACAAGGAAATGGAAAGATGAAAAGACCAAGATTGAAAATGATAGCACAAGATGAGGGAGTATACCAGGATGATGAAGAAAGAAGTGTCTCAACAATAAAAATTGCACACGATACGAAGAATGTGGGAAGAAGGCATAAACTGTAAATTAAAAATTAATTAGAAAGGGTTAGGATAGAAAATGAATTGAAAATGGAAATGGCAATAAATAGAACATGAATAGAGTAGTTACGATTTTATTCAGATGACGGTACCGATCTAGAAGTATTTAATGCGGAAACTTAGAACAACATTTATGAAATCGACCCCAGAAAGAATAGTTATCAAAAAAGTGATTATTTTACATTTGGTATTTGCAAGAACAACCGAAAAGTAAATTTTTCTTGTTTTTTCTAGAAAATAACCATGACGAAGTTTGGAGAAAAATGAGGCAAGGTATGACGAATCTGATTTATGTCAGAAAGATGAACATATCTGTGACTTTCAATGTGCTAAGTAATAGTACTTCAAAAGTAGAATAAGTATAAAAGATTGCTAAATTTCCAGTTAAAAATAAATAAAGAAATCAAGTATAATTTAAAGCGTTAGTTGGAAATGTAGTAACCGACTAAACTTGTTGTGCGCAATTAATTTTTGCGGCAATATGCGACTTCTAATACTACCGACATATTATCATCAAATTAAAATCACTTTCGCGATCATAGCCCAACGCCGCTTCGTGTTTCTAGGATTCCCGCTTCGTGTCAAACTCGAGCCGCTTTTTGCAGCTTGTACGCTAGATTTTCTTACTCAAAAATATAATTTTTATGCAACTTTGATAAAGAATGGCTCGCTTTGTTTGCCAAATTGTGAATCAAAAAGAAAAAAATTATAAAAATATTGATAAAACGTGTAATTTAAGAACCCATTATTGAGCAAAAAATAAAGAAAAAAATTATAAAGAAACAAGTTCGAACTTTTTCATATTGCGTAATTGTGTTAAAAAATAAGTTTTATTTTGTATTTAAAAATGAGACTCTTTAATTATTTATTCTTAATTGCACTATCCCAAAACTTGGATTTTAAATAAAACTTGGTTTTTAATTTTAATGAAATTTTAATATTCGAAAACAAAATAATCAAACTTACAATTATTTACAAACATAAAATGAATAAAATAAAATAAAATTTAAATACTATATTTAACTTTAAATAAAATTTAAATTTATATGTAACTAATTTATGTTTTAACTTTGCAAATATCTTATCAACTAACCAAATATACATTATTTCAAATTGTTTGTATTTATATTTATTTTAAATTTTTTTATATATTTCAACTTCATATTTTTATTTAACTTTGGACGAAGTTATATTTTGGATTTCAAAGAGTAAACAAGTCTGAATTGCTCTGGTATTTCTAAAGTGAAAGTGCAAGTGATAAACATTCATTCACAAAGTGATAAATAAAATGTTAATACAGTTTAATTCAATAAACATTTAAAGTATTACATTTATCCATAAGGCAAGTAATTATTATTACTTGGTAAGAGGTGTTTAAGTTTAAAAAATGTTCCTTCTAGGGAACTTAGTAGGGTTCGATAACAATGGACAATCAGTACATATACAGGGTCAGCCACTACAAATAATCAAATCTCGCAGTTACAATTGAGTTTACCACAAAATAACTTAATGCAAAACCACCAACTAGTTAACACACAAACAAACACTCCGCAACAACATCTCTTTCAGCCAAACCGACCACACCGCAGATACTCCGAAATGCCACAATGCAGTCAACAAGTGTTAATCTCCATACCATACACAAGCCAAACTTGTAGCACTGTCTGTACTTCTGAAGAAGAAATAGAAATATATGAAGATCCCACGCAAGAGAACAACTCAGTGTCCTGGCAAATAGTAAGAAGCACAAAACGGAAAAAACTTGTTAAAAACTTAAAAAGCAACGAACATGTCACTGAAATAAAAACTAATAACAGATACTCTGTACTTACTAACAAAGATATAAACGTAGATAAGACCATTGAAAATGTTACAAAAGAAAAAGATTTGAAACCACCACCAATATTTATATACGATGTTATAAATCACCCTAAAATGATAGAACAACTAACAGAAATAATTAACAAAAAGAATACACCACTAGATCTATGGCAAATAATATTATCAAAATAAACTGCAGTTCTTCAGACATGTATAGGAAACTAGTCAAAAACTTGAAAGAAAAAATGAACGTGTTTACAGAGTTGTCATAAAACACCTTCATCACACTGTTGAGCTAAATGACATACGTGAGGAATTAACTACAAAGGGTCACATAGTTAGAAACATTATCAATGCGAAACACTATCAAACCAAGGAACCTTTAAATTTGTTCTTTGTAGACTTGGAACCTGCAAATAACAACAAGGATATATATATATATATATATATATATATATATATATATATTAACATAAGACTCTACAGAACAAAATAGTTGTAATTGAACCCCCAACAAAACCATTATACAATGTACAAGATGTCAATTATATGGCCATTCAAAAAGTTACTGCAACAGAGCATACTTCTGCGTTAAATGAGGAGCTCAGCACAACACGACAGATTGCAAAAAAGTAAAGACACTCCTGCTACTTGTGCACTATGTGGTAAACCGCATCCTGCCAATTACAAAGGTGCAGTTTTTATCATAATCTGATAAAAAACTAAAGTGTCACACAAAGGCCTAAGTTTTTGAGAAAAGCACTTTGGAACGCGAACGGATTAATACAACACAAAGTTGAAGTAATGCTTTTCCTCAAAGATCAATACATAGTAAAAGTTACTTTACATGTTCCGGGCTGTAAAGTGTTCACAAATCATCCAGACGGCACACCACATGGGGGAACGGCGATCCTCATAAAACAGACAATAAACCACTATAATTTACCCAATTTTAAAGAAAATTATCTACAAACTACTTCTATTAAGGTTCGAACTCTGCATTGTGAATTAACTACATCAGCAGTATATTGCTCACCCTAGGCACAATATTAAAAAACAGGATTTTGAAACATATTTCAAAACTCTTAAATACAAAATTTCTAGCTGGTGGTGACTTTAATAGCAAAATACATTATGGGACTCAAGGCTCTCAACTACCAAAGGAAGAGAACTTGCAAGTTTAATACAGGATTGTAATTACTCATTCCTTTCTACAGGCACTCCAACATACTGGCTCACAGATTCTACAAAACACCGGACTTGTTAGATTTCTTTGTAACAAATGGTCTCTCACCAGCTTATGCATATAACTCCAAATTTAGACCTATCATCAGATCATTCGCCGGTCATAGCAACTATTTTATCAACCATCATCCTACCCAAAAATGAAGATCCAAAACTTCATAACTACAAAACAAGTTGGAAGAATTTCAGGAATATAGTTAGAAATAATATAAATTTAAAAATACCACTGCGAAATACTAATGAATTAGAAATCGCACACAGAAAATATTATTAAAACACTACAAGAAGCTGTAAAATTATCTACTCCACTACAAGACCCACTGAAACACACAAACAACATTCCTCTTCAAATCAAACAACTTCTACGACAAAACCGAAAAGCTAGAGCTACTTGACACCGCACACACAATCCATTAGACAAAACAAATATAACCAACTAACTAATAATTTAAAAGCGAAGCTTAAACAAGCGAGGGAAGAATCATTTGCAGACTATTTAAATAACCTAAATAGATACGATTATTCAATTTGGAAACCAATTAAAAATGTAAGAAAACCTAAAAATATTACATCACCCGTTAGACAAACACTACCAACCTTTGGGTCCTAGGCAAAAAACAAAAAAAAAATCTGAACTTTGCGATACATTTTTCCAATACCTTTACCCCTCACAGTGATGATCCAGATAATGAATTAGAAGCAAACTAATATTAACTCAACATCAACTAGAACTGACCACTCCAAGTGAAATTAAAAGAGATTAAATTCTTAGGACCCAAAAAAGCACTAGGAGCAGATAAAATAACGCCGAAAATGCTAAAAGAACTTCCTCAAAAAGCATTAGTGTTACTAACGTATATTATTTTATAAAATGCTAAGACTACAATACTGGCCAAACAGCTTAAGCTATCTCAAATAATTACTATAGTTAAACCAGGAAAGATCCCACAGATGTCAACTCATATCGATCAATAAGCCTTATCTCAGTAATTTTTAAAGTATTTGAAAAACTAGTACTCCGTCAAATCCACAATGACATACCAGAAGATCAGATCCCATATCACCAATTTGGTTTTCGCAGTGGACACTCGACTATCCAGCAGGTCCATAGACTAACAAATAAAATCAATAAGGCATTTGAAGACAAGAGTTACTGTTCTGCAGCATTTCTGTATGTTAATCAAGCCTTTGATTGTGTCTAGCGTACTGGTCTTTTATTTAAAATTAAACAAATTCTTCCTTCTTATTTCAACATACTGAAATCATATCTCAGTGATCGTAAATTTCAAGTAAAAGTAAGAGGCAATAAATCTGAACTCTACCCAATAAAAGCAGGAGTACTACAGGGCAGTGTTCTTGGGCCGTTGTTGTACATTATTTATACATCGGACATACCAACTTCCAGAAATACTACACTTGGAACATTTGCTGATGACACCGCCATATTATCGGTAAATGACAATCCAATTAATGCAGTATCAAACCTACAAGAACATCTTAACTTGTTACAAAATTGGCTCAAAAAATGGAGAATCATAATTAATAAACATAAATCTAGTCATATTACTTTACGCTTCGTAAATCACCAACCACTGATCTATGTATCAACAATTAAATTATCCCAAAAAAAAATGAAGTAAAATATCTAGGACTGTACATGGATAATAAATTAACTTGGGAAACCCACATCACTAAGAAAAGAAAACACATTAATTTAGTTGCTAAACAACTACACTGGTTAATCAATAGAAGATCAAAATTGGCTGTAGAAAACAAAGTCCTAATTTATAAATCAATTATCCTACCTCTATGGACATATGACATAGAGTTTTGGGAATGCACCAGTAAATCTAATATTAATATAGTCCAAAGATGTCAATCTAAGCTCTTGAGAGCAATTCTTAATGCACCATGGTTTGTTCCCAACGAAACAATACATAACGATCTCGAAATAAATTCTGTAAAAATGTTATCTAACAAAAAGTAATATTCATCACTCAAGACTCGAAATACATAAAAACCATCTACTCGCATTGCTACTAGCCCGAGAAGACAACAGGAGAGTCAAAAGAAACTGGCTAATAGACTTATTGTGAAGTGTTATTGATTTTTGTTAATAGACAAAATCTTATCATGTCAAATATACATACATAACATTAGCTTATAGAATATATTTGTGTTCTGATTGCTAATTAATAAAAAAAAATATTCTTCATTTTTTTTTATGTAACATTTTCATATGACTTGTCTAATCGCCGTTTACATACTACACAATAACTTCTATTCCATTGAATTAATCTTTATTTTAATACTTCTTATTTTTATTCTTTATTTCATTTACTTTTTAGAATAAACCTTTTTGAAACTAACTGATTCTTCTTCTCTTTCAAAACAACTGTTCTTAACTCATCTTTTCTGTCAACTTATAACTTCCTTACCTTACTAATTAATATCTTATTGATTATATTCACATAATTCTAAACTAATCAAATTTTTCATTTCCCAGAACTACTCTATTCATGTCCTATTTATGCCAATTTAAATTCATTTTTATCCTACCCTTTCTAATTAATTATTAATTTGCAGTTTATGCTTTCTTCCACATTCTTCGTATCTTGTGCGATCTTCCATTGTCGTTCCGTCCTCCGGGACATTTTTCTTCATCATCCTGGTACACTCCCCATCTTGTGCTATTATTCTTTTAATTTTCATTTTATTCAGTATTCAGTAGTTCATATTTGTCATCTATTCTTTTTGAGTTTTTGATCTACTTTGTGTTGATCATTTTTTTTTAAATTATCATTTTGTATCATATTTCCTCATTTTCACTTCTAGTTTTCTTTCTCGCGTTTTCTTCTGTATCATCTTTCATGTTCAACACGACATTTTATATCTATTTGTTCTTCGTTGTATTTTCTTCTTCTATTTTCCATTTAGTTTCATTCTTGGTTTATATTTTTTCATTTATTTATTCTTTTGGCAAATCTTTATCTGGCTCTGTATTTAATTTTCTTCGTTTGGAAATTTCCATCATTCATTCTACTTCTTTTATCTTTCCATGTCCATTTCGTTGTCTCTTTTCAAATCGTTCTTTACTTCCATATTTATTTCTTCTTCTATTATTGTATTTCTCATCGTTTGTTTTTTTTCATCTTCATACACCTTCAATTCATTTTCCATTCCATAAAATTTGTATTTATTTTACTATCTGTTTGCCATTACGATTATCCCATTCTATTAATGATTGATAATCCTTTTGCCAATTCGTTTTCTATTGCTTTCATATTGAAGAAGTTTAGAAAATCTGCCAAAATATTCTTCATGTTACTTTTCTGGGATAGTTTTGCGCACAATTTTTGTAAAGCTCACAATTTTGCACGATTGAAAATCTGTGATAATCATATGCGTTAAAACTTAAGACATTTTTTAATTAGACTTATTTGCATTGCTTTTTACAATTCATCAAAAAACTTTAAGGCTCCGCTTCACATAAAACAAAGAAATTAATTACTTTCACTGAGCCAGACAAATAGGTACACAGTATTGGAGATCAATTTAGGAGGCTGCATTTGTTGTAAGTATACATCGTGTAACAGAAAAATGTAACAAATCTTCTTAATAAATTATCTTCATTATCATCAAAAAGAAAAAATCTGAATTTTTGGTAAGTAAAACAAAAGGATGTATTAGTCATGTTTTATTTAGCTAAGCAGATGAAATTAAACTCATTAAGTTGTTAAAGTACTCAATTAAAATCGTACACTTATTATTAGGAAAACCTTGGCATTTCCGTGATATTATATAGTTTATGTCAGTAATCAGTTTTTATCCTTTATTTTCAAACAGGTTATGTTTTCTTCAGTTATATCTTACGTATTATACGTATTATATCGATAGAAAATTGTGTAAGTTAGAAGAATACAACAACTTGGTGAATACGTGTGCTATGACACCGTTAGTATAAAGTCGAAATTGATGAAGGAACCAACATCAATTTACACTGTTTACAAATTAGCTAAACACATGTTTGTTCTATTACTACGTTTTTAATAAAAAGTCCTTCATTGCTATCATAAATTGTGTAACTTGTACTTTCAATCAAGACATTTATATGGTTGTTTGATTATATAGATAGTGAATATCAGTGAGAACGAGAGTCGATTATTATTAGTTTTGTTAATTGTACGTAACAGACATGTGTGCTTTTAAAATTCATAATTGTTGGTTTGAGTTCTTTTTATGCTACGGCGATTGTGCTCGAATTTTAGGAATTGTGCCAACACCTTCTTACAGTCACCAAGTGGCGTTTCAACCAATATTTAAAGAATTATCTTTGCGTGGACATCAAGTGACTACAATGACTACAAATCCGTTAAAAGATCCCGCACTTACGAATTTAACAGAGATCGACTTACAAGCATCCTACGACATTTGGAATAAAGAAGTCTCTAAAATCACAAGCTATAATATTGTTAAACTTTTATTTGCGGTATTGGACTTAATGGAAGCAGTTGGTCACCACCAATTTCTACATCCCGAAGTACAAGATTTAATAAACACTAACACCAAAGAATTTGACCTTGTAATGGTTGAATATACGATGATACCAATGTTTGCGTTTGCAAAAAATTCAAAGCTCCGCTTATTATTATGACTTCTGTTGATTCAATTTCCGATGTTCGTGAAGCACTTGTTAAGGTGACCCTACGCATCCAATCCTTTATCCGATCCAATCGTTCCAAATTGAAACAACAA
>JALBCR010000803.1:360000-367862 GCA_030710515.1 Abscondita cerata | reverse complement strand
AGCTCAGTATCAAATACTTTAACACATTTCTGCCAATTTTTTGTTAATATCTATACAATCTTTGAGTTGAAAAACAGTATTAAATACGAAATAGACAGGTTTGCCCTTTAAAACAAACAAGTTCTTGATTAATTTATTATTTTTCAAATAAATGTGGTATAGTCAGTGAAATTGTTTGAACTTTATACAGACTACATAATCATATTCAGGAAATAATTTTTTACAATGGCCACCTATCGTGGTGAATCCATTGAAGGGCAAACGATAAGTTGAGATTCTAACTTTGTTATTTTATATTCCTATACCTCCTATTTACTATAAAACAAATTAAAGTGTTTTTAATAATCAAAACAGAATCACATACAAAACATTTTCTCTTAGCTACGCTTTTTTTGTAAACGACATAGGTTTCAAATATAAACTGACACAATTTTACAAATATCTTTGTTCCACAAATACAAAATGTAATTTAACAAGAATGTATTGCTTTAGAAATACGTTGAATTGAATTGGCAAGCGAAAAGGTGAAAGGTAAATTACGTAAGAAAGAGACCTTTATATGCCATTCTAAAGACTTACGATTAAAATCTTTTATTTCGGGAGTTTGTTGTAACAATATATAATTTAACGGTATTAAAAAGTTTACAGAGGAAGGAATACAAAACGTATTAAAATTTGTATTAACGTTTTACTGCGAAAATGCATTAATAATTCGCTTCATTCGAATTTCAGCTTAATTGAATATTGCAAGTTTATTGCGTTTTCGTGTTTAGTCGTGCCTCTTAATCTACAAAATTCGTTTCAAATAATTTAAGTGTCTTTGAGTAATAAATTAAATTGGAGATAGATAAAGTGGGGAATTCGCAAAGTTAAAGGTTTATTTGATTTTTACGAAAATGTATGACTTTAATTTACCTCTAACGAGAAAGTCAAATGCACCTTTGACTTCCCAAAAGTGATACTGCGAATCCATTGACGTAGTAATTTGCTCTGCTATTAAGTTAATGGCAGGGTCATAAATAGAAATTCCCAAGCGTATATTATCAGTAAAATATTGGTTTCCCGACAACACAACAAACAAATCTTTACTATGCGTTCAAGGCCCTAAAATCTATAGTATACATACATACATATAAAGCCTGTTTTTTTTTACTTAGAATAATGATGTACAATGAACAACTGAAAAGCGAAAATTATTGTGTTGCAAGTCAGTTTACATTAATCAACCAGATTTAAGGGTGCTTTGTTTTTCTTCTCTATTGTAGAAAGTCAACTTATTATTTTTGCACAATTGTTGTTCTAGCAATTATACTCGAAAAAATATTATTATTAAAATAAATCTATAAGTTGAATATGTTAGATTTATTGATTACACCAATATTTAAGCAAATGTATTTCTAGCGTGATGAAAATCATTACCAAATTTTTAGATTTGCTGGAAAACGTTTACCATGAGTTAAAACGAATTTGCTATTGTGAATGAAAAATCGACATTTCTCTATAGTAGTGGGTGTATAAACACTAAGGAGTTCAAGCATTTGGTTTTCCAATAAAAGTATAGGATTACAGCCTTTTAGTTCGCCAATGCGGGTTTAGCGATTTGCATGTTTTCAAACTGAAATCTTTTTAAGGTAAAAACGAAAAGGCTTGATTCAGGTTACTGCACTTTAAACCCAAAGTCCCTATGTAATTTAAATTTCACGGGTGATATTAACATTTCCTTATCGTCTACGTAATTGAAGACACGATCGCTAATCGATAAGCCCATCCAATACAATTTTGAACAAAAACTTAGGTGGACAATGAAACAAATTAAAAGCGATAAAAGCGCTTATGAGAACAGTTCTGATAGATTTACGCATACACAATCAGATTGAAAAATAAATAATTATTTTGTAAGGCAAACTAAATTAAAATAAACATCAAATTTTCTTAAATTGAGTTAAAGTTTATTATTACTATGTACAATGTGTAATTTATGTTAATTATATAAATTATTATTAAAATAGGCTGAACAATTATTCTAGATTTTTTTCAGATTTTATGCAGGAACCCGCAATATTTTCATACATAGTACCACGAATGGTTAAACTTTGCAGGGAAAACTTGCAAAAGTTTTAGACCGGGAGACAGCAGGATAATCTTCGTATGATTTGCTCTATACGTCGAGGCTTTGGGGAACGTTAGCTAGTAATATTTCTTGTAGGAAGACCCAAGTATGGCAGTCGTCAGGTGTCACCTTCCCACCGGGCCGAATTTTTATGAAACTTTGCACATGAGTCTTGTTTACAATACCGCAGATCTGATTAGCAAAAAAATCACCCCCTCCTATTTAAAAATTTTTAAATATTTAGAAAATATTTATTTTACACATTTTTGCTTTAAATAAAAATCTTTTGTTTAAACTACTTTTTGATCCAATTAGTAATTTCGGAGATATAACAATATCTCCACTAATACCAATTATAAAAAAATTATGAAAAAAAAGTTGTTGAAAATTTTATTGTCTATAACTTTTGTTTGAACAATTTTTTTCTAAAACGCAATTTTCATTTTCTATTTGTGAGAGAGAATTTTCAACTCGTCTTAAAAAGAACGTAGGCACACGATGTCTTGTTTTGTTTCGATGTAGGATATTAGGTACTAACGTACTAGCTCTAATTCGTCGGGAAAAGTGAAAAGAAAGGTGTGCTAAAATTTTTAATTTGGAACCGCACAGCCCCCATCTTATTTATTAAATGTGAATTAACCATCACTTATATGATGTGGGGTAAAAAATATTTTTTTTCATTAATTATTTTATCTACATGAACACAAATGTTGTATACTTGCATACACATTGAAAAACAACCATCTCATCATACGTTAAATAATAGGGTGAAACGAAGTTTCCGATCAAACCCAAAAAATGTTGATACATAAACAATTCTTAAAAATTTATAAATTTGTATAGTTTTCGATTGTTAAATTATTGTCAAAAAAACTAATAGAAAAGTTACAACGTGTTTACTTTCAGAGCAGTTTCAAAATCGAAAATTTTAATATACAATTTTTTTCACACTTTATTAAAACAAATTAGAGTTAGTATAGAGTGTATAGACATTGTTTGCTTGAATCGCCCACATTATGAGAACAACAAAAATTACAAGAAAAGCAGTTCGAAACAAAAAGATTCTTGAAGGTGCTCATACACAACAAAAAAAACTTAATTAAAATATATTTTGATTTGTTAAGATACTAAAGATTATGGATTTATAAATTAGTGCATCATCAGGCTTAACGTAAATTTACAAAAAAATAACTGGTTGACTTGTTTGAAAGATACGAGTTCTTGGTGTTTTACATATAAGTCCTTTTAAGAATTGCAAATATAACAGTACTATAAATACACCTAAAAACTTACTGAGCTTTAATTTGAGAATTTATCTCTTACAGAACAGATTCTTCCAACTGATGGATATAAGCGAGATTTGGATATACAGTGTGTCTGTAAAAGTTGACAACATATAGGAAACATTTATATTATTAATTTTACAAAAAGTTATTCTTTATAAAAAGTTGTGCATGTTCTAAAATTTAAAATTCAATAATCTTATATTAAATTTTTGTCAAAATAATTGTAGATTGAAGAAATGCGGAGGTACAGCAAACTCACATTCTTGCTCATGTTGGGTCGCTTTCTTCCAACATAATTTAGTTTCACAGCCGTGCTTGTGATTCGAGGAAGGAAATAAAAAAACTCAGCAAAGCGTTCAAAGGTAACCGCATCAAGATTCAAAGAATCTTGGAAGCAATGACCACGTGTGTTACCTTTACTAGAACTGTAGTAAACAGGAGGCACAGAAAGTAGTATCTTCGAGCACTGATTACACTTTAGTTCAATTATTAATAATTTGTTAGCGCATATGTGGAGCATCGTGCAACAAATTTAAAATCGTTGATATTTTTCAAGGTGTACTAGATAAATGACACAGACGTTCCTGCAATAACATCTTTATAAACATAGTCCATCTTGTTGGAAATATGAAGAAGAATCTCTGCAGTCTATAACGATTATTCGGAATGCTTAAATTATTCATGAACGTTACGTAGGTAGTTACTATTAATAACAATTTATACTAGAAATTATGCATATTAACTAAATATGCTAAACCATTATATATGAATTATACCTTAAACAGTTATGCCATTTGATTATTATTAAGCATAATTGTTAATATATACATTATACAAAATTTTGTTTTTAAAATCAATGATATTACTAACATATGAAAAATGTAATTGTACAAACTGACAGTTTCAATTACTAGCGCAACATTAATCAATTCCATTAATTAATTTTTATTTTTAACTAATTCATACATGTGCGAATAAAACATTTTGGGTTGATTAAGTACAAATTGTTCTTCTTCCTTTTTATATATACAGTACATATGTATCTACAGATTGTCAAATTATCGGTGTACACCTGCGATATTTTGGCAACCGTACCGTTCATCTTAGAGCTTCGGGAATAAAAATAATTACAAATATGTCCATCTAAAATATTACCCTTGGACACGTTTGTAATACCTAACAGTCGTTGTCCATCGGTAATAAAATACCCTATATATTTGTGTGATTTCACGTATCTCTTTAAATATGTATTGTTACGAATCTTATTGCTTTCGCTTTCTTTCACAATCACATAGACATAGCCAGGATCGTATTACTCAATCAACGTTATTAAGACTTTATTTATTTTACACGTACAGTAAATATAACACAATATTACACAACTTATAATTTATATCAACTCGCATTAAATGACAATTAGTAACTGAACTGAATAAATACATCTTTACGCTTTTATAGTTCTAAAATAATATTCTAGAAGATAATCAAACGTTCAAGATACAGATACAAATTTTTTTAATATGGATGTTATTCAAACAGTTTCCCAAAGCCTTTCAAAATTTTGGAATCGTTTTTATAAACCGTACGAAAAGTATAAAGGTTTTTATTTATAACAATTTTACACGTGGTATTTAATAGTCCAAATATTTTGTTTTCATTTTTAAAGTAACATTACATAATTTGTATCATGAAAGGTAACTATTTCCTCCTATAAATTATCAACTAATTGGATTGTTCTTCGTAGAGTATGTGTTTTATTACAGATATTTATTTACATTTAATTGTTAATTTATTTTGTGTTTGTTTAATATCTATGTGTTTTTACACTTATTCAAGTGGCGGACCATTTATTTGTTTTAAAGGCCTGAAGAAGTGCACATGCACTGCGGCTGCACGTAACGTTACCTGAAAAACGTCTTAATGGTTTTGGTGCCCCTCTCAACGAAGAACAATCCAATTAGTTGATATTTATCATTTATTTCTAATATTAAAAAAATCAAACGTGGCGTACTAATGTAATTCAATATAGCATTTGTTATTAAATAAATAAGTTAGTAAATCATACAAGGTGTATCATAAGTAATTGGAAATATTTTAACTGTAGAACCATCAGTTCAAAATATTCAGATTTTACCCAAATCACTTAAATAAAATGTGGTTCCTTACTGAGTTACATGGTGTTTTTTTTTTTAAATTTAAAAATTATTTGTATCCAGTATTTCAGAACAATTTTGCTTATCCTTGTCATACGTGGCAGAAAGTGTGGATATATAACGGCCTTCTAAATTATGTTAAATAAAGGTTTCTGGTTACTGCCAGAGGCGTTCGACAGAGGAGAGTGATTTTTTGACCGCTCCAAAATCTATGCCAGTGGCGGAATTGCTATTTTAGCACACTTTTTCGATTTTCCAATACTTTCTTTCAATAATAAGATACTCTTCCTTCGTAAAGGTAAAGTCATTGTTTTTCGAGATATTTAAAGTCAAACACAAAGCTACACATTATATTTTTATTTCATGTGTATTAATTACGTCGGTGTTTTGGTGCCATAGGGCTGCATCAAATGAAACGTCAAATAAGTATCAACAAAAAAACATAATGTTATTTATTGAATTTTATTGAAACGCATATGTAGATGCATTCAACATTTAAAAACAATATTGTTCATAGAATGCATCTACTTATTCCTTTCAATAAATTTCAATAAATGACAGTATGTTGTTTTGTTAGTACATTATTGACATTTTATTGAGTATTGGATGCAGTTCTATGGTACCAAAGCACGGACATAATTAATAGACATTAAAATCAAAATAAGTGTGTAGCCTTATGTTTAACTTTAAATATCTCAAAAGTAACGACTTTATCGTTGCAAAGGAAGAGTATCTTTCCTTCAACTAAAGTATTGGAGAATCGGAAAACTGCTAAAATGATAATTCCGCCAGTAGCGTAAATTTTGGAAGAGGTCAAAAATTAATGCCCCTGTTGTACGCCTTTGGCAGTATCCTTAGTAGGGTGATCCGTACGTACATTTCATGCCAGGTTTTAAAGTACTAGGTACAAATAATTTCTAAATTTTAAACCAAAACACCCTCTAACTCAATAAGCAGCCACATTTTATCTAAGTGATTTGAGTTAAATCTTAATATTTTGAGCTCATAGTTCTACAGTTAAAATTATTTATGATACACCCAGTATAAATTAATGCCAATGATACAAAAAAGTCTGACGTGGTAAAAGACTCAAAACCCATGTTTTAATTACAAATAAATCAATTCTCAACGAATACTCGTTTACGATAACACAATCATACAATATACTGTGGATTTAAAATAAAATTCAAAGTTTGTTATTGTTTTTATCGATTAAATATGTTCAGTTGCTGTATCACTAATTTAAGTTGTAAAAATTTAATCTCTTTTAAAATTTGTATAATTTTTTGGTCCTATTAATAGTTAAAAATGTATCGACGTACATGTTTGATAAAATTCTCCTAATTATATATACTGTCGTGTACATCTGCGAAAATTATTGTAATTTTACGATTAATTTATTTGACGCTATAAATCATGATTTCACTCCACTTTTCGGATATTAATTAACGACTGACTGCAATATTTTTTGCCAATACAAATATGTTTTCCTTTAGCAACACTCAACATTGTAACAATAAGTGGAACATTACGTATAATTAATTGATTCAGTAAAAAGGTGATATAAAATACCTATTTTAGGAAAATATAATAAAATTGTTTCTAGTTCGCATGATTCGTGAACAGATTAAGTAAAAAGTTAATTAATTTTGTATAATCGTTTAGTTAAGTATTGCTTAGATCGTGTAAAAGAAAATAAAAATTAAATACATAGGCATTCAATAATAAATCTTGTTTTTGCTTATAATAAGTTACGCGCATATTAAAAAGCGTTTAAAAATGTATGCATCAGTTTGAGAGCCCTTTCAAATTTTAAATTTCCTGTCACCAACAAACTTTTAGTTGTTTGTGTCATTGTGACAAAATTAATTAAAGTGATAAATAATGAAACCTAAAACTTTAAAAAGTTCAATAATAGTTAAGTTTGTGCAGAATATTTAAATAAGTTTGGTTTAACTTAACATTAAAAGTAAACAAAATTTGTTGAAAAACATTTCATAGTGTTAGATCGTGTTAGATCACGTACGCAAATCCTTGGCAGGTATGTAAAAGCAGTTACATAAGTCAATCCTTCAATAATTATAGCCAACATAAGTGTTAGCAAAAATAAAAATCTCGAATTTCATAGTACATTTTTTAAATGAAAGTTTTATTTTGTTATACAGTGTGTTTTGAAACTTATGAGAAAAAATTTATGGAGTGATTCCTGATCGAAAATTAAGAGGAGTATTTCCTATAAAAGTTATCCTTAACTTACACCCTGAGTTACACCTAATCAAAGAGAGTGTTTTAAATTGGGTTTTAATTTTGTTC
>JALBCR010000803.1:237500-355000 GCA_030710515.1 Abscondita cerata | reverse complement strand
CACTTCCTAAAGCAGACATTTAATACGCGTCAGATGAAGCAGATAATAGATAAATAAATCCAACAAATACAACATACCAACTTGAAAAATTAATAGTTTTTTTATATACGAAAAAGATAATAACTCATTACTTAATCGCTGAAAGTTGTAAGATCAACTTTTAGTGACATAATGTCAAAGACAATATGATATTTTTCATTAATACAAATGTCAAACATTTTCAAATTAAAACTCAACGGAGATTTTTTCGTATTATTATTTGAAAATCCGCTATTACTATTATACTTGACCATTTAAAACAAATGTAATTATTTACAATTTATAATCAACGCAAAATATTAGTTTAAAATGCATACGCAGAAACGTATACTGCTACTACATGAAACACTTTAGGTTATACAGGGTGATTCAGCTAACCCGTTAATTAGAAGTTTATGGACTTCCCGTTGAAATATTTGTTTAAAAATTTGGAATAGGGGATTGTAGAGTTCCAGACTTAAAAAATTAAATAATAAAAAAAATTATGTATAATTACCCTGAAAGGTAGACGACATATTAAACCGCTTTTTTTTGTACGCTTTTGCTCTCGAAATATATCGGAAAGAATTCTCCGCCTTAAATTTTTTTTGTTTGAACTAATGAAATAAGGGCGATGCAGGGACACTTGTGTGTGAACCTTGTAACGTGTTACTAGAGGTATGTACAATATATGTTTAGATTAATTTTGGGGATGCTTTATTTTGAACCAGATTTAAGTTTGCCCTTTTGCACGTTTTTAGTTTTACCTTTTACGATTGTTTAAACCACAATTATAGAAAAATTAACTAATTAGGAACCGCTAATGTAGTTTCTTTGTCTGAAAATTTATTGCGTAGAGAATTGTCTCGCGCGTATTTTCTTTTTGTAAAACGCCTTCATGAAGCGTTCGTCACCGATTTATCAAATGTTTTTTTTATTAAGGTTTAATTTAAATTGAGTTCATATATATTGCTATGGGAAACAATAGATAAAATATAAGTTAACAATGTTTAGTTCAGATTGTAAAATAACCACTGTCGCGGAGGCATAAATTTGGGCGTTTTCAGTCTATTTTTAGAACATATGAAGGGGATTTTTTCTAACAATGCAACAAGATGTGGAACGCTACTAAATTATTATTTGTTTTAAATCGTTTGTTTTAAGGGTCGTTTACATCTATTTGAATTGAATTAACGTACGTAAAATTAAGAATTGGCAAATGTTTAGCACCATTCCGCTAACACTTGCGTATACGGAAAATTAACGTGTATACGAAATTGTTGTGTCAACTTCAACTTAAGAAGTTACTAGACAGTTTATTATGTTTGTGTGCAGTTTTACCATGAGTGATTGTAAAGTAATGTTCAATGAGAACTTCTTAAGCTAACTTAGTAAATGTAAGCGGAAAGCTTCGTGTATTCGTGCGTTGATTCTTATTTTTTTGTGTCTGCATTGATTTAGTTTAACTGGATGTGAACGATACCTTACTCATGAATTCGTTTGTACTTAACTTTTACAAGTTGGGGAACGTTTTTGAATGAAGGCTCTTATCGATGTTGTTTTTTTGATATATTGATTTAGTTCGAATCGGATGGGTGTATTTTAAGCCGCCTGGTAACGACCGTTGGTTGACTTAATTGTCCTACCTGGTTTGTTGCAAGTGGAGTAGCTTGTACACCTCCACCGTGGAATTATTTGATATTTTTGATTTAGCAAACGTTGGAGAGTGTTCGTCAGAAAGGGAGCGGTTCAAGCCGCCTGGCAACAACCGTTGGTTGACTATGTCCTAGCTGGTTTGATGCAAGTGGAGTAGCTTATCTCTCTCCCCGACTTAATGCCATAAAGAGAGAGGTTCAAGCCGCCTGGCAAGAGCTGTTAGTAGACTTAATGTCCTAGCTGGTTTGATGCAAGTGGAGTAGCTTATCTCTCTCTCAATTTAACATGAAACTTTTACTATGACATTTATTGTCATTGAACTTATTATTTACCTGCTGATACAAAGAATATCAAAGCAGAGGTTATTGATTTATGATCTTGATTTTATTTGATATGATATTTATTATGTATATGCAATGTGTTGTTTTTTTTTGTTTTCTCTGTGTTTTTACTAACATTCGACAAACGAAGTCATGAGGCTATTTGATGATTATTTATCTCATAAGAATTGAAATATGATGAACATATCTTGTTGCAGTGTTTTATTTGATTTGGTTAATATTTTGATTATTGACATTTTATGTGTTATGCCTTTGCGATTTGTGTGTTATTTGTGTATGTCCAATGTACTTTTCAGGTTTTCCTTTTTGTAAGCAGCCTATGCAGGAATTAAATATTAAATGTTATTGTGGTTTGCATGTGAGTTTTATTTTAATATATTGGTTTATAATACATTATCCAAAGTGAATCAGTTCTCATTCAATCCGAATCTATCCAAATCTTGTAGAGAAATTAAAAATAATCACAACGTAGGATCCTTTTCCATTTTATTTATTTGACGATCACAACTTTCTTTTGTTAAGGCCAAATTTTATTAACTTTATTTTTGGAGTGGGTTACTGACTTCTAATTTATGTACTACGACATGGGTTAGTTGTCACCTCTGATACTCGTGACTTGTTTTGAAATTTTGTCATGCATGTATCACTATTGTGATTGTTCGAAAAGTTTTATTTAATTAAAAATTTTAGTTTTTTCTTACACCCCCAAAAAAAAGGAAGTGGCTACCAACTTTCTTATTTTAAATGGAATGATATATTTTTTTTGTATATTTGGATTCTACGCTAAAATATGAGTTACTTTCATGTAGCACAACCTATATGAAAAATCAATAGTTTTTGAGATATTCTCATTTTTTGAGAAAAATTGGTTTTGTAGTATTGTTTTCAAACGCTTGTCAATGATTGAAAAAGAAAGTTATAGTAACAAAATTTGGGCTATACTTAGGAAGACTGTTAAGTTTTTAAATGATGTGTAATTTGACATCTTATTATTTACAGGGTGTTCAAAATGTTTGGCTAAATCTGACTAACTTCAACTGCCCAAAAGTCAATTTTTTTAAATAGAACACCCTGTATCTTGTTAGTTTATGTGATGGAGAATTAAGTGGTCTTTCAATCTTCATAAGGGTTCCCTATACCTATCTGTTACCATTTTCCTGCTATCGATGTATTTACATTCGACACACAATATTTTTCTATTTTATTAAATAATTTCTGACTAATGGTCTGTGAAAATTAAAACAATGTGTCTTATTTATCAAACTTGTAAACGTCGACGTGACACATTATACACGATATGGAAATCCACCAAGAATATTCGAATGAAGACATACTAAATTTATTTTTTATTCATGGAGAATGTTACAAGATTATTGAAAGAACTTGCCGTTTGTTTAACGAGAGATATCCACACTTGCGACCTCTAAATAAAACTACGTTTAAGAGAATAGAAGCAAATTTTAAACAATTTGGAATTCAATGTACTAGAACACGCCCCAAGGTAGTCACCGGTGATGAAGACAACGAAATAAATGTATTGGTATATTTTAATGCAAATCCACATGCATCGATCAAAGCTGCGTCTGAAGATTTGGGACTGTCCTACTCGTCGATACAGAGAATTTTGGCACAACGTAAAATGCATGCTTTTTCTATTATAAAACTACAAGCTTTTCGCCCAGGTGACGAAATACGTCGTGTAGCATTTTGTGAAAGCATTTTATTGAAAACACAGCAAGACCCAAATTTTTTGAAAAAATTATTTGGACCGATGAGTCAAAATTTAGTAGAGAAGGAATCATTAATAGGAAAAATTGGCATTATTGGGCAGAACAAAATCCTCGGATGGTGTGCGAAGGTAACTTTCAAGACACATTTAATTTTAATGTTTTTTGTTTAATTATGGATAATCGTGTTTGTTTTGAAGTGTATGACAAAAATTTAAATTCTCGCAAATATTTAGAAATGCTTAGAGAAGTGGTTTCAAATTTTTTGGAAAATTTACCCCTAAATCTTCTAAATTCATGTTGGTACCAAATGGATGGTGCTCCAGCCCATTCAACACATGAGGTTTATCAAGAATTATCCCATATGGGATAAGATCGTTGGTTTAAACGCAATGGTCCATCTCTATGGCCTCCCAGATCACCTGACCTAACACCCCTGGATTTTTTTTTATGGGGGTATGTCAAGACTAAAGTCTATTCAAGGCCAGTCCATAACAGAGATGACTTATTACATCGGGTTCGAACTGCCATTGTTTTAATTTCCACAGGCCACTAGTCAGAAATTATTTAATAAAATAGAGAAATATTGTGTGTCAAATGTAAATACATCGATAGCAGGAAAATGGTAACAGATAGGTATAGGAAACACTTATGAAGATTAAAAGACCACTTAATTCTCCATCTCATAGAGCAACAAGATACAGGGTGTTCCATTTAAAAAAATTGACTTTTGAGCAGTTGAAGTTAGTCAGATTTAGCCAAACATTTTGAACACCCTGTAAATAATGAGATGTCAAATTACACATCATTTAAAAACTTAACAGTCCTCCTAAGTATAGCCCAAATTTTGTTACTATAACTTTCTTTTTCAATCATTGACAAGCGTTTGAAAACAATACTACAAAACCAATTTTTCTCAAAAAAATGAGAATATTTCAAAAACTATTGATTTTTCATATAGGTTGTGCTACATGAAAGTAACTCAGATTTTAGCGTAGAATCCAAATATACAAAAAAATATATCATTCCATTTAAAATAAGAAAGTTGGTAGCCACTTCCGGTGTAATCGGAAGTGCTAGAAGAACTGAAATATTTTAATTAAATAGAACTTTTCGAGCAATCCCCTATTCCAAATTTTTTATCGTTGGTTTGTGAAAAAGTTATTCTTGATAAAAAGTTCGGCATGGTTCAAAACTTCAAATTCAACCATCAGATATCAATTTTTTTTAAACCGTTAGGAGGTTTAAAGGAATGGAACAATAAACTGCAGTGTCTATTTAACAAACAGAAAACACCAAAAACTGCACCAAAAAACTTTACTCGGACACGTGTTTCAATAGCTAATCTATCATCATCAGCGAGACTGATACTAAAATTAAAAACAACAGGAAGCTTATATACTATCTGCGTGTCACGCATCGTTAAACTTAATTGATTCTTAGATAAGCTTAAATAATTCCGAAAATCCTAATGGACCGCTATCATCATAATTCATAAGCAAATTTCTTTTTTTTTAAATTTCTAAACTTTCCCAAGAATCAAGTTCGTTTTTATTATCTACCCTCTTAATTAATTCAATGTAACCTACTCTATGGCCATTTTGAAACATATGCATGGCAACAAAGAAGATTTTTAAAACTATTATTTTTTAAAACTTTTGGATATTATCCAGAAAGAGGATTTAGCCAACATAAGCTTTTAGAAGTAGCCGGTATAATATCTCTTGGAAGTCGAAGGAAAGTATGTAGTTTACGGTTTTTGCATGGGTTAATTCACAACAAAATTGATTGTCTAGAACTATTAGAATTGCTTAATTTTAATGTACCTAATAAGTTAACTAGAAAAACGGATATGTTTTACCTCGCTACGCCACGCACTAATATTATACATATGTCCCCAATGTATAGAATGTGTAAATGTTACAATGCTGTTAATATTGATTTAGATATATTTATATGCAGTATCCAACAGCTGTCCTCAGTTTATAGGATGTAGTGAAGAATTATTAATTTTGACACTTTAATTTTTTTTTTATTGTTTTTTTTTGGTTATGATAACTGATTATTTATTTAAAATACTATTGTTATAACAAAGATAAAATTTAAAATGTTGTAGAAACCTCTATGTATACATGTATATTGTCCTGTAATTGGGTAATCTACCTGTTGGGCAATAAATAAATAAATAAATAAACACTGGACCTATCTGTGCGATGATATTTGATATAGCTAAGTGCTCTTCAGAGTTTTAATAGGTCTCTTGGTTTGCCCTATATATACTTGGTTACAGTCTTTACAATTAATTTTATATATTCCCGATTTATCACACATTTCTATTGGGTCTTTGGGATTGCCTAAAAGATTTTGCAAGTTGTCACAAACATAATTAGAAAACATAAACATAAGTTAAACATTAGAAACATTACAACGTTAGGAACTAGTAATAGCAAAATAGATAAGAAATATGTCAAATTACCAAATTATCCCACATACACAAAAGGTCTTCAAAAAATATTTTCAAAATTTGATTATAAAACAGTAACCTCTAATAGTAACAACTTGCAAAATCTTTTAAGCAATCTGAAAGGCCCAATAGAAATGTGTGATAAATCGGAAATATATAAAATTAATTGTAAAGATTGTAACCAAGTATATATAGGGCAAACCAAGGGACCTATTAAAACTCGTTTTAAAGAGCACTTAGCTCATGTCAAATATCATCGCACAGATAGGTCATATGGCCATAGAGTGGGCGACATTGAATTAATTAAGAGGGTAGATAATAAAAACGAACTTGATTCTTGGGAAAGATTAGAAATTTTCAAAAACAAAAATTTCCTTATGAATTATGATAACAACGGTCATTAGAATTTTCGGACACGCAGATAGTATATATAAGCTTCCTGTTGTTTTTAATTTTAGTACCGGTATCGTTGATGATGATAGCTTAGCTATTGAAACACGTGTCCGAGTAAAAGTTTTTGTGCAGTTTTTGGTGTTTTCTATTACGAGGTTTGTCAAAAATATGAATTTTGCTCAAGGGTAAAGTACCATTATTTTTACAATACAGAAGAATTTTATTAAGAAAAGTTGTTTTAAATTAAAAGTTATATCTAAATAGAAATTACAGTCATTTAGCATAAAATATTCAGGTTTGGTCATTATTTACTAATCAATCCGTGTACTTATTCTGCTTGATACATTTAACGTAATCTAGATGCACTGACTTGAAATATTTGACACTGAATATGTGTTGTTTGTTTTAGTAAATATTCTTTGAATGTATTTTCCTTTTAAAAAATTAATAATTATTATGTATTAAATTCCGTATTTAAATTGCAAGATTGTTCAAAACTTTAACAAATGGAAAGTTATCATATTTTTAATAGATAAGAGCAATAAATTGGCATTGAAATTTATAACTGCAAATATTATAATGTAAAACGTAAATAACATTCTTTTGTATTGTAAAAATAAAGGTACTTTACTCTTGAGCGAAATACATATTCTTTGACAAACCTTGTATACGACTTAAAAAATTTGATATCTGATGGTTGCATTTTAAGTTTTGGACCATGCAGAACTTCTTATAAAGAATAACTTTTTCAAAAACCAAAAATAATTTTTTTCTATATGGTTCCAACACCAGTAAACACACTGTATTATAAAACCATTATTATAAAATCTTTTTTTTCGTTGGTTGGCAACATTAGCTCTCATCCGAAATGAATGAGCATAAGTTTCATTTAAATATACAACCAGTCGTATACGATCGGTAAATTTGTAAAGAAAAGAGAATAAATAGGATGCTAAAGATTTTCATTTTGAAATTATAGTAACGAATTCAATTACAAAATAAAATTTAAAAATTGACAAAGCGCTAAGTAATCAAGCACGAAAAGACTTAAGACGCAACCATCGTAATATTACAACAATGGTAATGACTCATATCGATTTCCTTAATTAAAAACGTTAATTACTTAAACTTTTTCATTCAATATATATAACATGAGTTTTTTTATATTCAATAGATGCGAAATATTGTTCCCCATACTGTACTAGTTGAATGAACATGTGAACATTATATTAACACTCACGCCCCAATTTTTAACAAATAAATATAAAGAGAACGTCAATTTATCGTAAAATATTTCAACAACTAAGTTGAATAAAATAAAACTAAAGCTTGTCGGACAAGATTTTTTTTAATATGCTATACCATTATGTAAAAATAAATTATGAGTTTGCTGATTAAAATTTTCATACATTTTAACATCGTTATTCCGAAATTAACAGTCTTATAAAACTAGTTACAAAGTAGTTACTCTTGGAAAGTGTATACTTACTATGCATCATAATGAATTTTAAAAGTTAATTGACAAGGTATAAGCTTTGCGACATGACAAAATGTCTAATGTGTAATTAAACACTTTTTTTTCTATTGCAGAGTTTTTAAAATAAAGTTTGAAGTTGTTGCACATATTAAAATAAAATTTAACACACGTTGTGTAGCTGTATGTAAGTTTCTATATGAAAAAGTACTTAAAAACACTACATGAAGGGCTACCAAACATCTGGTATCGACAAACATCTGTTATAGAAGAGTCAAAAGATGTCAAACAATCGAGATGGATACAATGTTGCCTTATATTAATCATACGATTACTTCAACGCGCTATCGATTTCATCTTTAAAATATACTTCTCAAAACGCTATTAGAAGTAGTTCTATTTTTCTACATTACCACTGACGTTTATTTTAAAGCGAATAATACTCTACATATTTACATAATAATTGTCAAATAAAAAACTTTATATAAAATAACAAGTTTCTGCTGTTATGTAACTAGAAAACTAAAAGTAATAGTTATTTATTTATTAGGAGGTAAAAAGAAGAACAAATTTGTGTTCCGAGCATAAAATCCTCGTAATAAATACAACATTTAATGTCTGACCAGGCTACCGCTTCAATAAGGATTTATATGCTTTTCTAATTTTATGATTTGACCGTACATGCATTCTGTGATTATTTAGGAAATTATTTATTCAAAATTATTGCACAAAAATTGAATAATTAATTGACATATTACGTACTTGTTATGTTAACACAAGTCGACACTACATGTCGCAACACTTTTGAAGCTGAATATAAGCGCTATTATTTCCCCCCCCCCCCCCCCCCCCCCCCCCCCCCCCCCCTCCCTCCCCCCCCCCCCCCCCCCCCCCCCCCCCCCTTCCCCCCCCCCTCCCTTCTCCCCCCCCCCCTCTTCCCCCCCTTCCCCCCCCCCCCCCCCCCTTTTCCCCCCCCCCCCCCCTTTTTTCCTTCCCTTTCTCCCCCCCCTTTCTCCCTCCCCCCCCCCTTTCCCCCCCCCCCCTTTTTCTTCCCCTTCCCCTCCCTCCTTTTCCCCTTTCCCCTCCTCTTCCTCCCTTTTTTCTCCTTTCCCCCCTCCCCCCCCCCTCCCCCCCCCCCCTTCCCCTCTCCCCCTCCTCCCCCCCTTCTTTTCCCTCTCTCCCCCTTTCCCTTCTTTCCCCTTCTTCCTTTTCCCCCCCCCCCCCCCCTTCCTCCCCCTTCCCCTTCCTTTCCCCCCTTTTTTTCCCTCCCCCTTTCCCCCCCCCCCCCCCTTCCCTCCCCCCCCTTTCCCCCTCCCCCCCCCCCCCCCTTCCCCCCCCCCCCTCCCTTCCCCCCCCCTTTCTCTTCCTCTCTTTCCTTCCTCTCCCCCCCCCCCCCCCCCCCCCCCCCCCCCCCCCAAAAAAAAAAAAAAATTTTTTAAAATTATTTTAAAAAAAAAAATTTTACCCCTAGAAAAAAAAAAAAAAAAACAAAAAAAAAAAAAAAAAAAAAAAAACAAAAAAAAAAAACCCAAAAAAAAAAAAAAACCCATCAAAAATCACAAAAAAAAAAATCAAAAAAAAAAAAAAAAAATCAATAAAAAACTCCCCCCCACCAACCAAAAAAAAAAAATCCACCACACAACCCCACCCAAACAAACCCAAAAAAACCCCCAAAAAAAAAAAACTCCATCCCCCACCATAAACAATAAAAAAAACCAAAAGAGCCTCCAACTATAACTACATAAATACACTCCAAAATAACACTACCTAAAAAAAAAAAATTAAAAAAATACATTCCCCTATCCCCTACCATAATCAACCCCTCTTAAAAAAATAATAAACAAACCCTTTACCCTCCAATATCCCAACCCCGCCTTTTATCCCCTTTAATAAATCACACAAATTACAATACCAAACCGAAAATATTAGTACACTAAAATCAAAACAATTTTTAAAATTACTAAACATTTCCACTAAACCTAACCAATAAAAAATTAATTAATTCTTCAACAAAAAAAAAAATTAATAATACCTCAAAAAAAGTCCTTTTAATAACTTCCCCTGTTTCCTTTACTCCCCTACCTCCCCACCAAATCCAGTCTTACATAATACCCACTTTTTTCCTTTACAAAAAACACCACAAAAAAAATTTTTCAACCCACATTTTGTGAGCGAAAGGTAACCATTATTGCAACGATAATCATTGATGACCATCTCCTTGATCTACTGAGGTCTATGGTGTTTAGACGGAACTCGTTTCGCAGCGCTCATTTTCGCATCGCTGTTCCGGCGTCGCACTGTACCGCCGTCAGATACTTCGGCGTCAGTAAAAAGTCAAAGTTGTTAAACAATATTTATGTGGTGTCAATATTTCTACATATTATACATGCATAATACAACATTCTATAATTGTGTGCTAGTTGGATGATGTACGCCCAATTCCATCTTTAATATTGTGTTCTTCTTCTCTATGATTATTTGTTCATTACAGTCACGGTCCTTCAGGAGAGATTCCACAGTTTTGGAAGAATCCATTTCCTCTTGTTTACGTACATCATGGTATGCAAAATAAGCTATAAACGCATCCGATTCAGAACGAGCATCTACTAGTGTCCAAACGCCAACAAAATGTGGTATGCTTGGAAAGGTAAAAAAAGTCTATTTAACTATAAAATAAAATATATGAGCACGTGTTTACCCTCACTTTTAAATATTAAAATATTTGGTAAAACTGGCCTAAAAGTACTTTTAGAAATAGTTTTAAAATTAATTTTTTCAACTCAAAAATCGTATTTTTCCTTTTAAAGAAAATTATTACGGGTGTTATTATTAATACAATTTTTATAAAATAAGTTTAATATTTTTTACTATTTTTCCAAAATGTTAAATTCACTTTAGAAAATTGTATTATAATGTTAAGTTGATAAGAAAAATACTGCATTCGGAATCGAACCCTGGATAGGGACGGCTTTTTAACTTAGAATATGTACAATATGCAGATAAGTAAGCTAACAAAACAATTCCTATAAAATTTTTCACATTCTTAGTAGTACACCAATTCACAAAATTATGATACGTATCTTCATACCTTCTCCTACTTTTTAAATCTAGTAACTTATTGGAATGTACTTTTCATATAAACTGTCTCATATTGACGCCTGGTAGAACCGGCAGATGGTTTAACAATCCTTTATAGATCAGAGATAAATGTAAGTGAAAAATATTGTTTGTACAGTATTTGTGCATTATCAGTTTTACTGCGTTAAGCACATGCTTCGCGATCGAGTACTAATAAAATGTCTAAAGCAGTAACTTGATTACGCACTTATATTGTAAATATAACGTGAGCGGCATAAGTAACGAATAAATTAATTTTTGGCGTTATTATTCCTTTTTATGAAAATTGTCAGAACACGTCAATTTTTGTTGTTATATAAAATTTTTTAACGTGACACTTAGTTAACTATAATGATCGAAGAATCGACTTATGTAGCTGCTTACACATCTGCCAACAAAGTTGCATTAATGCACATTAATTTTCGGACGTTTTACGATAGCTCGAAATGACAATAGCTGTCCCAATACTTATTTCTAGGTAATGATATGCCATCCTGTGGGCAGCCGCGTATTATACAATAGTGAGCTTACACTCGAGTCTTTTCACTCCTGAAGAGTCCAAAAACACAAAGAATATGTATGTAGAATAATTCTTGGTGTTTGTTTGTTCGTGTGTTCAATCACTTGCGAATTTACAGCAAGCGATTCGAGATTGTTTTTTGCCAACATTTAAAAATAAAAAAATTTTTTCCACGACATACTTAGAAAACGGACGTTTCTTCTCTACAAATAGTGAGGAAAATTGGTTTTTCCTCACTAGCGAGGAAAATAATGTCGTGTTACAAAAATGCCTCTTTAA
Organism: Abscondita cerata; assembly: GCA_030710515.1. Lineage (NCBI taxonomy): Eukaryota > Metazoa > Arthropoda > Insecta > Coleoptera > Lampyridae > Abscondita > Abscondita cerata. The sequence goes on along the minus strand of JALBCR010000803.1, from coordinate 343,011 downwards.
AAAAATTTAAAAATGTGTCATTAGAACTATATGCGCCTAGTACTTAGTTAAATAATTTAATTTAGTATTCAATCAGGTTTGTTTAATTTAATATCTTATATTTCGACTCTTAAAAATTACTACCCTACATTTATTGGTTAGAATTACGCGACTGCGCTATGACAGATTGAGACCACGCCGACACTACAGAATACTGTAGCGAGACTATTGGGACCCACCTATTAAATATTACTTCTTTCATTAGGTTGTTTTTTTGGGGAATGTCGTGAAAAAAATGTTCAGTCTAACACATGAGGAAAGCCTTTTTCCACTCTCACTCTAATGCCACTCGAGCTCGAGTGGGAAAAAGAATCGCTTTCCTCACTTGTTGGACAAATAACTAATGTGACTGCTCGCACCATCGACAAAGTAGCTTTAATCAAACAATGTTCGCTTTTTAAGTAATTAATATTACCAAGTAAATAGACAAATTTGGATCTTTCCTTGACAAAATATATAATTTTTATGCATTCAAAAACCGTTTCTATTTTTTTAACTTGTTTTGGGAAGCTTTTGTTTAAAATACGTTAATTAACCATTTTTCTTGTCACACACCTTTTACCATCAAACTGAAACTGCAAGTATTTACATATAGTAGTTTTTATTGCTTTCTTAATTAAAATGTCTGAGATATAAAAGTAGAATATTTTACATGTGAAGTTTTACTATGCATTTTTACCAGCTAGTAAAACACATCTTACGACCAAAACAGACTCTTTTTTTATATATTAATTAGGTTTAAGTTTTTATAAAAAAAATTTTGTTCTGAAATCAGAACCCAAATCGTATATAACAATGAATAAAAGCATAAATATCTGTAACAACTGTTTATTTTAAACAATTTATTATGACAAACATGTGTATTGTTAATTGGTAAAGCGTAACTATCTAGTACTTTCCCCATTCATTTCACAGCGATAAATCGACTTTTTATATACTAAATAAAAAAAAATATTACCTAAATTAATTTTTTAGAAAAGTAGTAACACTGATGACAGATCATTAATTTATAGTATGTTTGGACAACAATTCAAAGCTTCAGCATCATTATCTGGTTTTTTGTAAGGATCCAAAAATACCTTTTAATCTCAAAGCAAACATCAAAAAGTAAATTTAAATACGTATGGAGTACAAGAAAACATCTTGGCTTCGTTGTGAAATTACTACCTACGTTATAATTTAAAAGTCGATAACTCATTATGGTAATCGGAACGAACTTCCTCATAGATTAATTTAAGAGGAAATTGAAAAATGTATTAAACTAACCTTGATATAAATTTAAGGTTTGGTTGGCGAGTAACAGAACATATTGTTGTATTGGAATTTAGCCAACTATGACAAATCAAAGAATTGCAAAAAAAATTATTAGTGTATTATTACTTTATGAAGCATGCAAAATATACTATTACTGACGTTTATTATTTCGTTATGTTTTAATGTCACAACAAACGGACTCGTCTAAATAAAAGTAATATAAAGACAACAGTTTACCGTATGTATTCAGTAATTTAATAAATTTACGTAATTGAAACGTCCAAATCAATAAAATAACATGCTAAACTCGCTTAAAAAATGTTTTGTATATATTTAATAAGACTGTTACATTACTTGATTCATAATTCGTATCTTTTAATTTTTATTTTAATTTTAAAATTATATAATACCATCTTCAATAAAAATGGCAATACCTACAATTTGTTGAACAATTTTATTAAAATTTTCATAAAACGTTTATTTTTATGAAACAAGTTAATGATTAAAGTTTTGAAATAAAAAGTTTAAAAAGCTTTTTAATTATGAGTTGCTCTGACACGACTTGTAATACAATGCAATCGTGTCAAACTTCTTGAATTTGTAGCTGGAGATCGTGTTAGTTATCTAGAGGGTGTGGTAGATTACTCAGTCGCCTACCGATCATATCCCATACATCAGGCTATGAGAGAATGGCAATGATAGCTTCTTCGAAAAAAAACGTCTTGTAGCTCTAGACGTATGAGTGCGCCATTATCCTTTTGGAATAGAGAGAAAAATAGGATGTTCCATTCCAACCTGCGTAGACGGTGAATTGGTAAAAAAAAAACACAAAAAAAACAAAAAACACAAAACCCCATAATCTTTAAAAAAAAAAAAAAAAATATTGTAATAAAAATAAAACAAAATTTTTTACTTTTGTGTTTTTTAAAATATCTCTCTATAGGACGATACCCTAAGCGATCTTCTTCGCTATCTGTAGCCCTCCGAGAACGTCCAGATTCAGGGCGACATTGTTGAACCTCTTCCTTCGGACCATTTGGATCAATATCTCAATACACAACGGGTAATATCTCTTAGCAAAAGTCAGTCGTCTCTCATACCGATAGTATGGCCATGTTCAACAGCAGCTAATTGGAAAAATGTTAATGTTGACGTACTCTTGGCGTTGTTCCCAAGTTCAGAAAAAAATTCTGAACAAAACAATTTGCAAAGTCGACAGTTAACAAATTAACTGGTGTATTTATTCAATTTTATTGTTACTAAATACAAAGCAAAAAATAAAAAACTACTGGTGAATTTTTTCACTTTGTTTTATAAAAATAGATAGTCTGGGTGCCCACCAACACAAAGTATCATTTATAAATAACCAGTCAGCTGTAATCAAAGGAAAGGAACACCAACTGCAGCGTCTATTTAACCAACAGAAAACACCAAAACTGCACCAAAACTTGACTCGGACACGTGTTTCAACAGCTAAGCTGTTATCATCAGCGATACCGATACTAAAAATAAAAACAACGGGAAGCTTATATATACTATCTGCTTATCACGCATCGTTAAACTTAATTGATTCTTAGATAAGCTTAAATAATTCCGAAAATCCTAATGGACCGTTATCATCATAATTCATAAGCAAATTTCTGTTTTAAAAATTTCTAAACTTTCATAAGAATCAAGTTCGTTTTATTATCTACCCTCTTAATTAATTCAATGTCGCCTACTCTATGGCCATTTTCAAGCATATGCATGGCAACACTGGACCTATCTGTGCGATGATATTTGACATGAGCTACGTGCTCTTTAAAACGAGTTTTAATAGGTCTCTTGGTTTGCCCTATATATACTTGGTTACAGTCTTTACAATTAATTTTATATATTCCCGATTTATCACACATTTCTATTGGGTCTTTCGGATTGCCTAAAAGATTTTGCAAGTTGTTACTACTAGAAGTTACTGTTTTATAATCAAATTTTGAAAATATTTTTGAAGACCTTTTGTGTATGTGGGATAATTTGGTAATTTGACATATTTCTTATCTATTTTGCTATTACTAGTTCCTAACGTTGTAATGTTTCTAATGTTTAACTTATGTTTATGTTTTCTAATTATGTTTGTGACAATTGATTCTTGAAAACCATTGTATGATGCAATCTGCTTAATATTTCGCAGTTCTTTATCAAAGTTTTGTTTTGACAATGGGAAATGTAATAATCGGTGAATCAAAAGTTGAAAGATGCAAGTTTATGTTGCATACTATGGTTGGAATCATTTGTTATAAACCTCATAGTGTTAGTGTCTTTACGATAAATATCTATATCTAGTTTGTTGCCATTTCTTGTCACTAAAGTGTCTAAGAAAGGTAACTTAAGGTTTGTTTCTGTTTCATAGGTAAACTTGATCGTCTCAAATTTTGAATTTAAAATTTCTACAAATTGCTGAGGGCTGTAAACTTTAGTGTCGATGACTGCAAAAACGTCATCTACATATCTACACCAAATTCTAGGAAAATAATCTAATTTATTTTTTATATCAGTTTCAAATTTACCCATGAACAGGTTAGCCATAAACGGAGATAAGCTGTTACCCATTGTTGTACCATAATTTTGTTGATAAATATTATTGTTAATTTGAAAGTAGGTTTGACTCATACATAATCTTGCTAATTTAATAAAATTATCTACTTCTGAATTGTCTAAATGGTTTTGGTGTAACATATCTTTCAAATAATCTAAAGTGATATCTATCGGAACGCTTGGAAACAATGAACAGACATCGAATGAAACTAAAACTTCGTTCTCAGTCAGCTCAATGTTTTTAATTTTTCAATAAAATCGTATGAATTTTGAACACTGAAATTTGATTGTTGATATTCAAAACTGTTGAATTTATTTGACAACCATTTAGATATCAGATAAGTAGGAGCATTAATACCTGAAACAATGGGACGCATTGCTTTTCCGGGTTTATGTATCTTAGGTAAACAATACATTCTAGGAAGAACCGGGTTAGATACCGTTAGTCTAAACCTAAGTTGTTTTGGTATAATATTTTCACATTCTAATAAGACTCTACGGGTATCAGCAATCATTTTGGGAAGAGGATTTTTAGATATTAATGAATAGGGGCCTTCATTAAGCATCACCTGAACTGACTCAAAATAATCCTCTTTGTCCAAAATAACTACTTTATTGCCTTTATCTGCTTTGAGATAACAACAATTTTTCTCTTTAAGATTTTTAACAATGTTTATTTCTCTCGCGTTAAATTTAAATTTTGGTAACTGCTGAATATTATCTGAAATTTGAATTTTACAGGCATTCCTAATGAATTTGTTGTTATCTCAAAGCAGATAAAAGGCAATAAAGTAGTTATATTGAACAAGAAGGACTGGTCGGTCGGTGCATTGAACATATAACCGTAATTATTTCTAAATCTCTTTCAACAATGATTGGCGCGCAAGTTAGTATTGAAAACTGTTAACTAACTTTAAACTTAATTGGTTAGCTCTAGAGCATGGTTTACCTCCAGATACTAGGTAAATAAAAACGTCCCCATGCGATCCCGCAATCTTTCTCGTGTGCTTGCTACCTAAATGATTGTCAAGCAAATGTCAGCTGGCTATCAGCACTTTCAGTGGCTTCAATGCTACGCATTTTATTGAAAAGATTAAAAACATTTAGCTTTGAGTAAGGCGCAGTTTCGTTTCGATGTTTCAAACGTTCATTCCAATTCTTTGGTTACTGAAAGGTTTGGTACACCAAGAACACCATTTGGCTAATTCAGAAATGAATAATTTATTAAATTAGATAAGATGAATCAAACTATTTTCAAGTAGTAGCAATAATATTTATCAGCAAGTGCATGTTATGCTATAATAATTAACAGCTTATCTCCAGTTTAAATTAACATGCTTAAATGAGAAAGTGAGCTGATATAAAAAAATAGATGGATATTTACCCAGAAACTAGGGCAGCCAGATACTGGCAGATGACGTTACTACGTCATCGACACTAAATCATTTACGGCCACTCAGCTATTCAAAAAGGTTAAATTCCAAAGAATTGGTCAAACTTATCTGAAGTAAACCACAAGTGCATTCTTGGCGCCAACAGGGCGAAACATAACAAACAGTATAGGCTAACATAGGTAAAATTTGCACTATGAGGGTTTATAACAAATGATTCCAACCGTAGCACCATCATTAAGCTTGTCATCTTTCAACTTTTTACCATTATTGTGTCCAAACAAACACGATAAAACTACAAAAGATTAACGTGCAAATCAGTGCAATAATTTTCAAATCCATCGCAAACATGTAGAAAACATACACATAGCTAAACATTGAAACATTACAACGTTAAAAGCAAAACTAAAAATAGACAGAAAAATGTCAAGTACAAATTATCCCACATGCACTAAAGGTGTCAAAATATTTTCAAGAATGGAAGGTATCACGTGACTTCCCTATGTCATAGCAGCTTGCAAATTGTAGAAAAAGCAACCAGTGAACGTAAATCGAGCATATAAGGTATTGTAACTTGCTTAACAATGTATAGGGCAAACCAGAGACCTGACCAAAACTCTCGGTTTTGGCTTACGTAGCTCACATGTCAAGTCATGTCGCACCGAAATAGGTCAGTAATTACCATGCATATGAAAATGAGGCATGAATTATTAAGAGAGTGAATAACAAAGGAGCCAATGCAGGAGTTTAGAAATGGGAAGGCTATTATGAGCTGACTGTTATGAAGTATAAAACATCTAGCAGTCGTGAATTTATATGCGTGATATGCCAGTCGAATATAATAAGCTTCACGACATTGCAAACTTCTCCAGACAGTTATCGGTATCACGTTGATCGGCTAGCTGGCTGATGAACTATCAGTCCCAGCACGGTTTTGAAAATTTTAGATTTTCTGAGTTGTTTTCGTCAGCTGTAAGTTCCTTTGAGTTTTGGACTTAATTATTGTGTGGCAGTCCGACAAGATGTTTCTATCGTTTTTCACGAATCTTGAGTGTTTTCATCATAATCTCGTCTGGAAGCCGTCTTCCCTTATTATTTTAAAAATTTATTAATAACCCACTTTTAAAGAAAATAATGGTCAGAAAAATTAGTGAAACCCGAGAAAAATAAATTTTTCGACAAAAATTTTGGGCCGTTGAGGGTGTCCACCAACTCAAACATGTTAAAATTTTAAGTTTAAAAAATTTATTGATAACAATTCAGGATTGGTTAATTAAAACATGCAAAATTCAAATATCGAATTGTCAAACAAAAAATATTTTCCGATTTCTCAGTCCGATGCGTGAAAAGTGAATGCGACTTTCAGACGAGATTATGAGGAAACGCCCCAGTTTCGAGACAAACGATAGAAACATCTTGTCAAACTAAACTTACAGCTGGTTATTTATAAATGGTACCTACTTTATGTTGGTGAGCACCCAGACAAGATGTTTTATGAAAATTTCAATAAAATCGTTTAACAAATTCCAGGTGTTGCGATTTTTACGAAAGATATTATATAACCTAATCACTACGATAATTAAATTATTTGTACGGTTTCTGGAGGCTAACTATGTGTTATTGTATTTAATATTCATGATATTTGTCAGTTTTAGAAACAGGTACATAAAAATTCTATAAAATTTGATTGGATCAACTGAACGACACTAAAAGAATCCAGTATACCCATTGATATGATCCCTTATAAGTAATTATCTAAATAGAGATCGATCTTTTTTGTATTAATTCTGTTTCAGATAGCTGTAGAGTTAATGCAGCTTTTATTAACGATAACAACAGTTTTCTTTGAAGTAAAGAATATCAAAATCCCAACATCTAATTAAAATTGACAGATTTTTTTTCAAAGTTATTATTAATAAAGGCGAAAATACATATTAAAAACCTTATTCTTCCACATATGGTTCAAAATATTAATTTATTTAGATTATGTGTACCTAATTTTTGTATTAATCATGTTTAATATTATACACTTTCTTGTTATTTTAATTTTAAAATGCATTTTAGCCAAATGATTATAATCACGGTAAAACGTTTTACGAAAATAGATTCATTACATTTCTATAAACCTTTGTTATAGTTTTACAGGCTGTCATTTAGAAGTGTGACAATACGCATTAAAACGTCAAACATGTTATTTAATTTAATAACACGCACAACAAAAAACTAGAACAATGCATTATCATTATTTCCGAGCTTTACATAAATGTTTGTGGAGTAATTCAAAATATCTGTAAAAAATAGCGCACTTGTTCTATCTAGAAAGTTAAAATGCAACATTGCTTGGTAAAATTATTTGAAACAACATTATATATAGTTCAATGTTTGACTATTTATGAACTTTACTTGTTCGTTATAACTGAATTAACAAACATGGTAGATAACAAACTAAATGGAACAGAAAGCCTAAAACCAAAATAAACATGTTTTTTGTATAATTGAGTTCATCAATATTTAAGTATATATTATCTAGTATTTTTGCAATATTTTATTCATTTTATAAAACCAATCAACTTCTGAGTTCTGCTATCATTCGTTAGAATAGAGCTTGTTCTTAACTATATTTTAATAACGTTGTCTGCGACATCTAGGGCGGCCTCGTGCTATAGTAGCATATCCGAATATGAATACTAAGGTGGGTGGGTAAAGTTTACATTGTAACTACCCTTATGGGGTTGAATATATGGAGGTGAAAGGAGATCAAAATCGTGATGAATATTTACATATATTACAGAAAAATCATATAAAACAAATTTTGTGGATACGAAATGCGTACAAAAAAAATACAAAGAAAATATAAATAATCGTATTCAACGATCCTGATTTAGGCAGCGTGCATGTTGTAACAATCACACCAAAGAAGGAAACAAAATAATAATTTGTTATGTGTAGGGAAACGAAATAACAGGCTTCATGTAACATATGGTGAAATACTCTAAAACAAAAGTAATGTAAAGAAATTATTATCGTATGTACATTCATGCAAGCTACCAATAAATCACTGTATACCCCCAATTAACCTAATTAAATAAACAGTACTAAATAAAATAATTAACTATTTTTTCACAAACACTGCCCTGCTGACGGTATGTGGCTTAAGATGTTTGGGGTATGATTAAGATGGTGAGCAGTAAACAAGGAGAACAGGGCCTTGAACGTTATAGCCGCAGCCTTAACCCTAATGCGGAAGAAAACCAGTGCTCAAAGAAATCGTACCCTGAAGCCGATGGTTATTCCATTTTGGGTAAGCAACACCCGTTTTCCAACAACCAAAATTATACAATTGGTTCTCACGACAATGCGAGAAGTCAATTTACGATGAGCAGAAAATAAAAGCCAACAAGATGCAAAATCAATGGTAAGGGTTCCTAAATTATCAAATGACATACCACTTGGTGACAATGTGGCTGGAATAAAGGTCACGAATGTACTTAGATCCTAATAAATTAGATTTTAACATTAACGTTCTTTAACAGCTATGTAAATCGAAACGTAATTGCCAATGGTAAATTTATGAATGGATGGCTCCGATAAATCCATATAATCATTAATGGTGCATTAAGGCAATACAGAACCAACCGATTTTACATACGTGGAACTCTAATAATATTTAAAAAATTATGAACTAAAATACAACAACCAACAACACATTGAAGACAACAAATACAATATTCTACCGTTTATATTAATGTTTACAGTAATTACCGTTACAACATGTTTAAGTTTTAGTCGTAAAGCACATGCTTTTCCAAGACAAACCAATCCACAAATTGTACACGGTTTCGTCACCACACTATACAGGTTTCATCTGGTCTTGTAAAGTTTAATATGTAATATTCGAGAATTTGTGGTTATAATAGAGGAAAAAAAGAAGGTAGCAAACATAATCAAGAAGAAGTTATAGCATGGAAAATATCTAAAGAAATATGAGGGTAGAAGGTAACTAATAATTACATTAATATGAAGAATAAAATGAACCCATTTTTCCTTTCAAACTACCAGACAAAACAGAAACAAAAGAAAGAATCAATTACCGATATGTGGGATATAACCGCACTGAAAGGAGATTAAGGAGCAATGGAAGAGAATAAAAATTGCCTCAAAAAAGAACATTGCTTTGTAGTAAATCCATTTGAGATAGTGATTATATTGTATCGAATTTGGTGACTCATTTGTATGTTAACGACGAAAACATATTCGATTCTGATTCAGAGAAAAAGAAAAATATGTTTCATTTGCTCAAATAAACAGACTTTGTCTGTTCCTGAATAGATATCCTAGATATTACAGGATACAGAAGAACCTTGTGTCTGTAGAAAATTTCTTTGTTTCAGGAGATTGTGTAAATGTATGAATAAATGTCCACAAAGTTTTTAATGGGTTCGTTCAGATTCTATCACCACAGATTAATAAGACAGATGCGAAACTCGAGTTGTAGAGATTCTTTGCGCATGCGTTAATTCTCCATTTTATTGTTGGTGTTGTGAACAACAAACGATTTATACGCTTCAATATTTATTTATTATTGTCTAATTTTATCGTGATTGTGGTGTAAAAAATGTCTGGTAAGGGTCGTGGTGGAACTTGGTGTATGGTTCCCCTTGCAAATCAAACACTAAACAAAAGTTGTTTGTGTTTTTTGGTCTGCCCAAAGAACCTGAAAGGTAAATTAAAAGTTGTGTATTTTATGAGCTTTCTTAAATTTTACTGGTAGACGTAAATTATGGCTGCAACAGGCTGGAAGAATTGATGTTGATGTCGATTGTGGGAAGCATTTTAGGATATGCAACTTACATTTCGAAAATACTATGTACCTAAACGATATGAAAAATCGACTGAAACCAAATGCTGTACCAACATTGTTATTACCATCTCATCCGAGAGCGAATCAATTGACAGGTAAATAACATCACATTCACAGAATGCAATGAAATGCTGCAATTTTATGTGTTCAATTACAGATTCACAGGTATTCCCACACATTAAACCGAAAATACATATTATAAGTTCTCAAGTGATTCCTCCAGGTACTACTTATGACAAATTAATAATACAGATAATATTGTTAAATTAATTTAGGTGATTGTCAACCATCTTCTTCATTTATGCCAGACCCTATTCTGCAAACATCTCCAGAAAGCGTGTTATGTGTTGGAACTCCAACAACACCACACGTTTCTTGCGCAGGAACGCAAACAAGTCAACTTTTATCGGTATATTCACCTCGAAAACCAAAATGAGGTCCAAGATGAAGACCCTAAAGAAACAATTAAATAAAGCAAGTGGTAATGTTGACAAAGACGCAGATAAAGCTTCGGAACTTGAGCTACTTAGAAAATTATGCTATAAGTATTTTCCCAAGCCATTAGCTGATATTTTTTAAATGGACAAATATCTTTAATTGGCAAATCTTCTAAGGGTTATAGATACAGTTCAAATTTGTGAACCTTATGTGTGGCACCATAGCTTATTTATGTTGTTTTGTAATATTTATCTCTAGTTGTATGAGTAGTACCTATGCTAATGTTAAGTAAATGATGATCAATAAGTCCGATTATTTATTTGATTAATTACATTGGACAAACTCATTTTATACCATGTAAAATAGGATTTTAATATATTAATGGTTATAGTTTGGAATAGAAATGTTTTTATTAAAATTAAAAATATAGGTTTTTTGTTTTCACAAACGGTTTTATTCAACTTCAATTTTCCAATTATTAATTATTCGTGTTAAAGCAATAAAAATCCGATATCAACAAGCATGAAGTTTACTTGTTCATACATTCAGTGTATAGGCAATTTTAAAATTCCCGCAAAATAACACCAACAAAAATATGGCGTCTTGTTTGGAGGTCATGAAATAACGACCCTGAAACATCAAACAGACCGACACAGAGTTTCGCATCTGTCTTAACCCCACCATATCATTAATCTGTGCTATCACTAAAGGCAAAACGCCAACTAAAGGAACAATGTCGACAAAACAGTATAACATTTTAAATTTTGTTTTCTGTTAAGTTGAAAAATATTTGTGATTTCCGCTTATGGAAAAGAAATGTTCACGTTGAACGAATAAAAGAATTAATAACAAGGAATTCAACAAGATCACGAGTTGAATCAACATCACGTACGGAGTAGTATAAAATGACAAACGATGCAACCTTGAACATGAACACTCTTAGTGTAAATGTTAAATAAGTTGATTCTCTATTAAATTAATACTAACGCGAGCACTATTTTTCTCGAATTCTGTATAACATTTTTTAAAGTATTATCTCAAGAGAACTCCCCTGACTTGTATTTCCGTTATTTTTATGTTTTTTATTATTTTTTTATTTAGTTTTTTTTGTAAATGAGACTAAATTCTCTATTACTATAAGATAAGTAATACCACGATTTTTAAAAGAAAATGCACTTGTATAATGAGGTAGCGATATGAAACATTTTTTTCAAATAAACATAACATATATTTTTAATATTTCGGATAGTAACCTTTTATTCTCTTTATAACCACACATAAAAAATATGGGTCTTACATAAGGAATTTTTAGTAAAATACGATTAATAGTTGAGACTCAGTTTGCCATGGAAATAACTGATTTTGTCATTTTATCTAGGACCTATAAAAACAATGCGTAAAGTTAGTTATCAAATTGATTTCCCTAATTTTTAGTGTTCAAGTTTATCATATTAAATATGAATTATAATAATTTCGAAATGTTGCGACATGATGCTAATGAGACATTTATTATTTTTGTGATTATGTTATAATAGAAAATTGTATTTACTTATCTTATAGAAAATTTAATTTCATTTACGTAAATTCAAAAAAATAGTAAAAATACAAAAATAACTAAAAATACAAGCCTGGGATGTGATATCTTGGAACACCCTGTATGTTATGATAAACGAAACACTCAAAAATTAAGAAAATCAGTTTGACAACTAACTTTACGGATTGTTTTTTAGCAATATACTCCTAGATGGAAATGACAAAATCAATTATTTCCATGGCAAACCTACTTTCAAAGTATTAATCATATTTTCTAAAAAAATTCTTATGTTAGACACTATATTTTTATATGGTTAGTAAAAGAAGAATAAAATGTACTATCCAAAATATTTAAAAAGTAAATTATGCTATTTGAAAAAGTTGAATAATCGCTACTATTAAAGGCAGAATTTGAAAATTGTATTTACTTATATTATCGAAAATTTAATCTCATTTACAAAAATTTTAAAATATAATAAAAAATTAAAATAACGGAAATACAAGTCTGGGGAGGACTAATTCGGGACACCCTGTATATCAAATGAATTGTACGGTTTTTGATAAATTTGGTCCATTAATTATTCATCTTATTTCATCAGCTTCATCTCTTCTTCTGTTTTTTGTACAAAAACTATCTCAAATCGCGTACTGTAAATTGCAAAAGATTGTAAAATGCCAAGAATCATTCCACAGCTATTTTGTCCTTTTTGGGAATCTTCATGAGTGAATAAACACTAAGTATAATTTCAATAGTACCCATGGCTATCGACTTATTGGGTTGTCATTCACACATTGATTACATAAAATAAATAATTTTTACTAACGTGAAAAAACTTCCCCATTTTTCTAATAGTCTTATAATTTTAATTATAAAATTTATTAAATTAACATTGTGGAATCATAAAATAAAAAGTTAATGTATTTTATATTTGCAAAATTATTTTATGAAAACATACGTTTTTTAATCGTTCATGGAAGGATTGATCCATTCATGAACCATTCATTTGTTTCGTGCAATAGTTTTTATGTGGGAAAAACGTTAAAGTTTTAAGACAAGGTTAAATGAACACCTTAGATATATTAACAATCCCAATAAATATGTTTTAAACCCTAATTTAATAAAATCCACCTTTGCTCTTCACGTTTTAAATGAAAGACACCATATTTCTGATTTCTATCTTATACATCCTCTCAACGTTAACAATTTGAATAATAAATACATTTTAGACTTTCTAGAAGCCATTTATATACAAACTGCAGATAAAAAATTATTACTGAATGACCAAATCAATGTCATTGATTTAAAATTATTTTACAGTTAGTTATTTGTTTGTGTTGTGCAACCAGCTCAAACGCTTGCCTCCTTTAGTTTTAAGTCAAACAACCTTTTTAACAATGTTACAGTTTCCTTCTTTAATGGTAATTTTTACAGTTTCCTTTACGGTTTCAACTACCTTGTGGTTGTACATAACCTCACTTTCTTTCAGTTTTCACAATCTTAACTTTGATAACGTACCTGTGGAAAATTTTTAATTTTTTCTGTCACTTTATAAAGTTTCGTCTGCGAAAGTGGAATTATAAAATTTTCTTACCAGACTTTCATGTTTTTAAACCATATAAGTGTTATAATTATAACCAAGATGTTTCAATTTAATTTACTTAAGTACATTTCATGTTTGGTAATTTAAGCCGGTACAATTATATACTCCATCCTTACTTTACGTTAATTTAGTCCATTGTAAGTAGTTTTTCTTATTTGAAAACTTAATATTTATGTTATTTAATCTTTTGTAAAAACTAGTCTGATGATGACTTAAATTGTTCCTATACATATAAAAGTCGAAACTAGTAACTGGTAATAACATAGTTTGTGTATTAAAAACACTTTTTATTGGCCATGACTATAAGTACTTACTTTTTTCAAGTTCAAAAAACAGAAGTTTCTTACCAATGAAATAACGTACGGGTAAAATTTTAGTCACTGAGTGCATTGCTCTTCTAATTAAATTTTCAATTACATTATGGCCCTTTTTAAGTTTCTTGGTGCCAAAAAAAAAGAAAAAGGAATTTAAAAACTAAGTTTTATAAATTGGTATTTTCACTATTATTGTATGTAGTATTGCACATAATTTAAAATATCTGTATCTATCCACATATTTGCATTAACTGTTAGTGATGACCCAATAAATTAACTAAATGTTATACTAAAATTTTAGTAATATAAATTTAAAAAATTAAAATTAAGAATAACGAAAAAAAAAAGGTTTTGTTAATCAAAAGAATTTAAATACAAAATAACAAAATTTGACATTATCATTAAAAAAAACTTTTGATTGACATAGTTGATTTATCAAGAATTATAAGTTTCTCAAGTCAATTTTAATTAATTTCAGAAATATATTACCCAAATATTTGGCAGTGTTACAAGAACATTACAGATGTAAATATACTCTTAACATAATGCAAAGTTTATTACATGCTTGTAGTTAATATTTAATTTATGTTTTAGTCCTACGTAAATTAGAAAAATCTAAATTAAAACCACTAATGTAAATTTTAATTAATCGAGGAGAAAACGTGTACCCGACGTGTAGGGTTTTTAAAACACAAATTAATAAAAATATAGTTCTTCTTAAAATCTTAAATATTTTTAGAATACCGTTTTCTTTAAAAGAAGAGAGATAGTAAAACAATGATGCAATTGTAGAAAATGTAAATATGAATAAGGAGTCATTTATTGAGTTTTTTGCAACTGAACGTAGGAAATACATGTGTAACGATTTTACCATTGATTGACATCTTAAAAATGAACATAACTGTCTGATTTATGTCAATAGTTAAATATATTAAAATTTTGGATGACGTCTGTTTTATTAAGACAATTGGTTCACCAAGTACACGAATAAATAATTACAATTTTATCTTCTTGCTTGTAAATGGTGCACGATTAATTTGCAATAAAAAAATATTTTGGTAAGATGTTTTCTCCCGTATTAATTTTTGAATTAATATGGTGTTTGGTTGGTTGCATTACAATTGTTGTTTTAACGAAACTAACCAAAAACCTTTCCCACACTATTGGGAAAACCAAAATTAATACAAAAACAATATTTTATCCCAAATTTTAATCTGTGCAATTGTTGACATAAATCAGACACGGCTTCCTCATTAAAGTGCATGTTCCCTATGTTCACTTTTAAAAACTCAATCAATCAATGACTCTGGAAGTTACTAATTTAAAAAATATATAACCTTGCAGCATTGTATTCGATTTAAAACGGGGACTCGGACTAGTCGTAGCATTAAAATTAACATAAATCCAAGATTTCCTCCAAAATTGGGAATGGTGCCAAAAATGGAATCTTTGCAAGAGCCAGCATCGAATTACGAAGAGAGTTTTAATGAAACCAAGGTAGTGACAGACAAGACAAAAATTACTATTATTAGCAAATATTTTATTGAAACATTCTGCGTGGTTTAGCTTCAACAAATTTCTCGACTATTTTACTTACATCTAATTCGATATCTGTATGTGAACCAAAGGAAAGGAACGCCAACTGCAGCGTCTATTTAACCAACAAAAAACACCAAAAAACTGCACCAAAAACTTTACTCGGACACGTGTTTTTGGTGTTTTCTGTTGGTTTTCTGTATGTGAAGTGAATAATTTCGGAGGATGTTTGAAAACCCATATCCCCCCTTGCTACTCGCCAAGCTAATACTTCGTTTAATGTCAGCGGAATACCAGGTTGTGTGATAACCATGTGTGATATGGAGGAAAACAGATGTTTGGCATCAACACTCCAAGAGTTTCTATGTTTCGCAGATTGTGCTAAATTAACTACAGAACAGACGAGAAGAGATGAAAAGGTTATATATGAAGCAGCTACCTTATCGATGCATATAACATCCCACACTAAAGCTTTCCCCTTACTCCAAAGAATTAAAGTCAAACCATCAGGACGTTTATCGTCATCACGTAATAATCCCGATGGTTCCAAAATACAAAGAAGTTCAGCTGAACCCAAAGCTTGCTTTAAAATATCATGTGTTGAAAAATCATAGCTTTTATTACAAGAGACACCATGATGACCAAGAGTGTCAACTTTAGAACCACAATGACAAGTGTATGGTTGTCAAACATTAACTCCAATTATTAAAGATGTGACAATTTGAAGAGTTTGTTTATCTAACAATGTTCTTAATTGGGAAGACAGGAACGCTTTTAACCAAGTATTTAATTATGCTTGGGCACTGGTAAAGAAAGTAGCTTTATATCGAGTAGGATATTGTGGAAAAAAATTAAATCTAGTCTTGACATCTTTCCAAACTCAAACATCTAATGTCACAGCTAAATAAATAATCTCGATGTTATTTGAAGGAATTGATTCAGTGAGATTAGCAGAAGCGTAAGTAGAGGTAAGAAAAGATGAAATGGCGATATCTACTTTGTTAAATTTCATACAGAAGTACAACTCACATTTTGAAAAATTGAGCATTAAACCTAACGGTTTAAACTCATCTAAAATAGTTTATAAATCTTAGAATACACTCACTACTAAACCTCTATTTGTACCATCATCCAAGTACCAAACATTGAGAGAAGAAGGAGGTTGGCTAATGATAGGATAAATTGCAAGACTAAAAAGAGTAGGGCATTGCTGTACACAAACACAAGACTGAATAAGTTATCACTATATAAAAGATTCAAAGGTTGTGCTGCCAAAGATATGGGAAAAATTGTGGAATTTAATTTTTAACACAAGTTTAAAAACACCACGTTCGATTGAATTAAAAGCATTTTTTACAACTATTTTGAATAAAGTTTCAGCTGAATTATCTCTAAAAAAGCTTCTAACACTATCTACTGCAGCTTCACAATAAATAAAATACTACCTACAATATTTGAAATATAAAGAATAACCTATTTTGGAAGCAAGACGACGAAAAACAAAACCAACTGTAATTGGGTGAATACCACCATCTTTTTTTGAAAGTTAACCTTACCAGAAAATAAACAATTACAAAGATTTGTGATTTTCGAGAAAAGATTTTGTGGACGAATTCCATCCAAACTACCAGTACAACCAGAGGAAAAGACATTCCAAACTTGACTTGATCTTCATAAACAATCATGGTTTCATCTGACGACAGTAAATCGATATGACACGGATGTTTAAAGCGGAGTTGTTCAAGACTATTGGAATTATCCTCAGCAAAACAATCAGAAGTAGTTAAGTGACAAATAGCACCACGAATGTTTCCATCTCTATCTTGTTTTCAACAGGTTTGTAGACAGAATGTTGATTTGATGACTTATTGCTTTTTTAAATAAATTTTGATAAATCGTAATTTGTGATGTTATTTTTAACTTTTGTAATTAAAGACATGTCTTTGATGTTTGTTTTTGGTAGTACAAAAAAAATTTTATATGAGAAAAAAGTTCTTCACATGCTTTTACAGTTTTTGAGGATAGATAAGAATGAATAAGAGATATTAGAAACTTGGATACGTGCACCACGAAGAATCCTCTTGAGAATCAAAACATTTCCCGGTTATTCTCGATGCACGGGAAGTTCGATTTCCCGACTATACCTAACTTTTTCGAGAAGAAATTTTCCGAAATCGTTAGGTAAATAACTATTGTAATGGTACATGAAAATTAGGAAGGGCTTCTGAGACATCGTGTGTGCGTGAAACTTTTTGAAAACTTGGTTTATTAGGTATAGATGAAGAGCAATCACTGCTTGACATTGACATTTTTTTATTATTTGATTTCAATAAATCGATTCCCCAGAATTGCATGTATGCAGTAATTAAACCGAAATGACTATGAGTATAAAATGAAGTTTGCATGTTTGGTAGACCAAGATACGCTGCTGTACGTTTATTATGCTTATAACAACTATACGGTTATCGATAAAAGGGTATAGACTCATTTTTTTAATAATTATGTATAATAAGGTTTCAACTACAACAACTTAAGAAAATTTAACATCAAAAATTTTTCGAAAGTAATTAGTGCTCTAGGGGTATTATAAGTGAAATTTTTTGAGCTTGGTTACATACATATTGTCTCCCAGCAATTTGAGACTCCAACAAAACTACATCAGTTATTTCGAATTAGAACCATTGAATATAAAACTTAAGAACAGAACAGATAATCAGGTAAATAATAAAAAATGGGCATCTGTGAGAGACACAGTAAAACTTAAAAAGAAGTCAAAGCGATATGCTTCAACTTTTTGTAAAGAATAAACAGAATACGTAACTTATAGCGCGAGGGAAATAAAAGAATCCTACAACTATTCAACTGTTTTTTTAGTCTTAAAAGAAGAGATGCTTAGAATTTCGTTATAAAACTGAAATTATTATAAAACTTCCAAAATATTATGTCATAATGCTATTAATCAATTAATTAACTTTGTTAATGTTTAGTTATAATACTTAACATAATGCTAATGTTATGGAATATAATTTGATCTCAAAATAATGAAATCATTTCAATAAACAATAAAAAACTTTTGTTGTGCAAGTCTAGTTTTCTTTCGTATTCCAAAACTTTAAATGGAATAGTACCCCACTTGATATACAATCATTTAAGAGAGTTTTTATGGCAAATGTATGTATATTCTTTAGGAAAATGGTTATTAGATTTGACAAAACAGTCAAAAAAATTCAATAGGTGTTTAGAATGTATTAATTTCATATTTCACAACACAAACACGAATCTAAACCAATTTCCAAAAAGATTACACTCTCCTATTCTCTGTGAAATGAGGTAACAAGTAAAACATTTCCATTTAAAGTTAGGGTTGCTATGGGTTACAAGCATGAATACGTCAAAACCACTGTCCTGTTAAAAATGTTCCTTCCCTTCAACAAAAATCGAAGTGTCCGAGCGAATAATTTATTATATATTCTCTTCGTTTTTAGATTATAGAGAGGAGAATAAGTTTTTAAATGAACACAATGCTCACCGGATTGATACCATCAGTTAAAAAAAAATAAAAAATAAAAAAATTCTAGTGATATATTATCCGCTGATGATGATAGCTTAGCTATTAAACACGTTTAATGATTTTTGTGCAGTTTTTTATGAAAACAATGAAGCAATAAAAGCTTTAAATCCAATTCGATTATAGTAAGTTTACCTTTTGATGTTTCAAAAATCATTACCACCATGTTCCAAAAATTTTGTTTCAGTTAGTTTCAGATTGAATTGTTGTGTGTGTGTGGGTGTGATCTAGTGTTGTCCTTGTGTGGAACAATCAATTATTTATGGTCAATCGTTAGCTTCGGTTGTTGAAAGTAAAGATCCGAATTTATAGTGTTTCGCCATTTGGAAGCAACTCATAATAAATTATTCCTTTCCAATCCCACCAAATGCACAATAGATAGTCCTTGTTTGACCACCAATTGAGCTGTTCTGACCACAACGGTTTTCGCACAATCTTATTTTTGTGACCCATTTCTCATCCGCAGTTCTCACCCGTTTAAGGAATAAATCGATTTCATTCCGTTTGACTATCTAGTTTGACCAAGGCTTCGCAGATAAAAATTTGATCCAGTATGTTTTTTTTTGTTAACTGGTGTGGCACTCAAACATCCGGTTTCTTTTCAAATCCAGAGTCGTGCAATTGATTCAAACTCATAGGCAATGCTACGATTGCTAACATGCATGCCAACTTCGATAATAATAATAATATTTATTTGTCTAAGGACCATACAAACTGGTATAAAACAAGTCAGACAACATCAATGAAATGAAATTTACATATATATATATATATATATAAAACGATAAGTTTCGCGACATCTAGTGTCGACTCGTGAAAGCGTTCACGTACGTAAATGTAAGCAACTATATATATAAAATAAAATAAATACAAGAAATAACTATGAAATATATAAAATACGTACAAGAATAATTATGGGAAACTTATAGCTAATAACAGTTTAAAATTTAAAATTTAAAAATTCATCAATACTATAAAAGGCACTGCATAGTAAAAAGTATTTGATGCTATTTTTGAAAACAGTGGTTGATGTTATATCTTTAATGTGTACCGAAAGCTTATTAAACATTTTAGCACCTATATAGTAGGGGTTTTTTTTCATATAGTACTAACCGATGCATGTCGTACTGCATATTATTACCAAATCTAGTTTTGTATGAGTGGTATTGGTTTAACTTATTAAGTTTGTCTTTGTTAGTATGTGCAAATGTCAAGATTTCTAAAATATAAATACTTGGAAATGTCATTATTTTGTTTTTTTAAATACATTTACACACGATTCGTTCCATTTTAGACCAAACATATACCGTTTTTGTAGAACAAACAAACGCCTTGTTGAGCTACTGTTACCCCAAAAAATAATACCATATCGAAGTATTGGCTCTATGTGTGATTGATAAAAAATAACTGCAGTTTCCGTGTCAATAATTTGTTGTAGTCTTCTTAAGGCAATAATTACATGTTTTTGTAAGGACGTAGTCCACATGCACTTTAAAAGTTAAACACAAGTCAAAATGGATACCAAGTAATTTAAAACTTGAAACTTGCTTAAGACTTTTGTTATTTAAATATATTAAAGGACTACTTTCGTACTGGTTTGCCGTAGTAAAAAGTTTGATTGTGAACGTTTTTTCTTGATTGAACATTAATTTGTTGTTGCTTAAGTATTCAAGGACTTTTTCTAAATCTGTTTTTAGATCATTAACAAAATTTAACCCTGAAGATAATAATGTTATATCATCAGCAAATCCTACAAATTTGTTTAGGCCTATATCAATTAGGTCATTCATGTAAATTAAAAATAGCAAAGGACCTAAAACACTGCCTTGTGGTACTCCAATATTAACATCTAGAGAATCAGAATTTGCTCCTTGAAACGTAACAAATTGTTTTCTATTGGACAGATAGGACTTAATCAGATCATAGCATATTCCACGTATACGAAAAGCCTGTAGTTTTAATAATAGAATTTCATGGTTGACACAATCGAATGCTTTTGATAAATCAAGGTATAACGCCATTATCTTTACATTTTGATCTAAGTTTTTATATATGTAGTGTAGTATTGAGGCTAAGGCAGTTATGGTTGATTTGTGTTTTGTGAAACCATGTTGTTGTTCAATTAGAATGTTATGTTTGTTTAGAAATTTGACTAGTCTAACAGCTATAGTTTTTTCAATAATTTTTGAGAAAATTGATAATATGGCTATTGGCCTATAGTTTGTGAGTTTTTCTGTATTCCCCTTTTTATAAATAGGAGTTACTTTCGTGATTTTAAATAAATTGGGAAATGTACCTTGTATAAAACAGTCATTAATTATGTTACATAAAACACCAACGATAAACTTAGTACTACGTTTTATAACTTTAGAAGGAATTTCATCCCATCCACACGAATTTGTGTTCTTTAAATTTTGAATAATGGTTGTTAGTTCGGTTTCCATAACTGGTGTTAAAAATAAAGTTTTATTTATCTGGGTTTTTTGTGCATGTAAACTATTGTAATTTTTATTGCTATGAGTCTTAGGTTTTGTTAATTGTCTAGGAACGTCAATAAAGAAATTATTAAATGCATTTGCAATTTGCTGTGGGTTTTTTGACAAAAAATTGTTAACTCTTATGCTAGATACAATTTTATTAGTATTTCCCCCAGTAATCTCATTTATAATTTGCCAAACGGATCTTTGTTTATTATTAGAATACTTACTTTACTGCAGGCGATTCGAAATTTTTATACTTGCCAACTGTTATGTTGGCTATAATTATTGAAGAATCGACTATGTAACTGCTTTATACCTGTCAGCAAAGTTGCTAACATTTACGTACGTGAACGCTTTCACGAGTCGACACTAGATGTCGAAAAACTTATCGTTTAAATATTGTGATCCCTCAGTAGGGCATATAGTCGACAGCGCGTTTGTACAATAGTGAACTTACACTCGAGTTTTCTCACTCCCGATGAGTCCCAAAGGACGAAACAGCTGTCGGGTGATTCTCAGTGTTTGTTTGCTATTGTACAACCTCTTGCGTACTTTACTGCAGGCGATTCGAAATTTTATACTTGCCAACTGTTATGTTGGCTATAATTATTGAAGAATCGACTATGTAACTGCTTTACATACCTGTCGGCAAAGTTGCTAACATTTACGTACATAAACGCTTTCACGAGTCGACACTAGATGTCGAAAAACTTATCGTTTAAATATATATATATATTCAAAAAAGAATACAAAATTCCATAGAAAATAAAAAACTTCAAGATCACGACGTATTGTAGTAGTTCAATACGAATCTAAAAATCACTTTCTTTCGGTGCGAGATGAAATCTCCCGTTTTCCCGCAGGTTTTTCACCACAATAAACAAATATATGTAAGTACACCAAAAACATTAATCCGAGTATAAATCCTATAATAGAAAAATATTGAGGACAACATTCAAGAATTCCAAAAAAGTACATCATAGTAGACAAATTAAGATGACAAGAAAAGGAAGTTTCAATAAATACAGTTACTCATTCACATACTCAAAAAAATAGTCTAATATTTATCCAGTTCTTTTTATATTAATTCTGTTCTAACGTTGCAACTAGAAATATTAATGCATTTGAAGTTATTAAAAACGCTTGATTTGATAAAAATTAACCTCAGTCTCCACTGAGGTTAATCATATCAATATTAATTTAATCGACTTTCACTCTAGAAGGTAATGTAACATAATAAGTAATGACAGTTCGACAATTAACTTTACAAATTTCATCGCAGAAACTCGCTTTGTAATGCCATTAAATATTGACTGGTCACTGACGAACTAAGTTCATAATTTATTCATAAATTTCACAGCCCTATAACTACTCAAAACTACTTTAAAATAATTTTTCCTATGTGTACAGGTTACACTGTCTCAAGTGATTTTAATATAGTTACAGAATTAAGTAGACTATCACCTACTTTACATTATATCACACTATATAGATTTACACTGCCCATAATTGAATACAAATTTCAATTCAATTCTAACTTTTACACATTGGTTTACGCGTCACAAGAATCATAGCTGGTACGTTCATCGCCAAAAATAAAGCCCATGGCGTTAGGCATTTTCAATGTTTGAACATCCTTTCTATAATACGCCAGGTAGAAGTAATCGCAAACATATGCAAGTATTATGATACGGGCATAGATTGAGTAACGATTAAAATTAACTACCTTTTGTTTACTGTTGTTTAATATTCGCGTTTGAATGGTTCGTTTTATCGATTTGATTGTAAGAACTTGTGAGTATGATTGATTGGTGTTAAAAATTATACAGTGAATTTCTTTTATAAGTATACATATCTATGTATGTAAAAGAAACGAGTCAATGCATTGATATAGCCTACCACTATAATAAGTTCAATACAAAAACAATTGACGTTGATGTGTCAAATTGGGAAATTTTAGTATTCTTTAGCATCAGCTTAATTAAAGTAAAGTCCTTGGTAAAAGTCCTTATTTCTTAAAAATGTATACAACGCAAGAAAAATTCAAATGGTTCTGTAGCATCAAGGCGGTAGTAGTTTAAAAAATGTGCGGGATTTATTTTCGATAAAATATCAGGACAGACCAATTCCTTGCTTAAAAACTATTCAAAACATACTACAAAAATTTAAATCTAAAGGCTGCCTTGCTAGTCTCACATAAAGAAAAAAAAGATGAGAAATGTAGTAACTGATGAGATGGAGTTGAACATTTTATGCTTTGTTGAAGAAAATCCTACATCATGTTGGCGGAAAGTTAGTAGGTATTTTGGTGTAACCAAGTCTTCAGTATTTAGAACTTAAAAACAAATCAAGTACAAAGCATACAAATAGTCAACTCATCAGCAGTTATTTGCGTAAACTTTAGCGAAATAATGTTCAATTTATTAGAACGAAATCAAGAAATTTTACAGAACATTATTTTCACAGACAAGGCGACATTTACATTAAATGGGGAAGTAAATTCGCAAAAATTCCGGTGAGTTTTTACATTTGGTAAAAAATGATGGTTTAATTTTTAAAGTTTAATATTAGGTATTGGTCCTGTACAAATCCGCACGTTCAAAATGCCACAAGAACCCAAGATGACAGTAAAGTTAATGTGTGGACTGGAATTGTTAATAACAACTTTATTGGGCCATTCTTTATTGACGGAAATTTAACGTGAGCAACATTTTTAGAATTACTAAGAGACCGAGTTTTGCTCGCAATAGAAAATTTAAAATTAGATGAGCCCTTTTATTAAATGGATGGTGCTCCAGCTCATTCAACAGCTGCAATTACGAATTTTTTAAATGCTCATTTGCTACAACTCTGCATGGACGATTCGGTCCCATAGAATGGCCACCTCGCTCACCAGATTTGTCTTATACCGACTTCTTTTTGTAGGGATACTTAAAGTCTAAAGTTTTTACGAATAATCATATACAAGACTTAAATGAATTAATGGAAAGTATTATGGCCAGATCGAATGAAATTGACCCGGCATTTCTCAAGAACGCAAGTTTTAGTTATCGAAACAGAATTTATTATTGTATGAAAGTAGAAGGCGGGCACTTTGAAAATTTGTTATAGTTTAAAGTTCGATAAAGTCATTTCCTTGTTTTTTTTGTTTTAGTTATTTAAGGTAGGTTCAAATTTTGTTTTAATTTAGTTTTGCTAATGACTATTGCAAGTGTTTAATACATTTAAAACAGTTTAACTTTTAGTTTTAAAAGATATTTATGACACAAAGTTGTTGAAAGTACTACGGTATTCCAAAATTAATAAGAAATCAAAACTAGATCCACCGACTCCTGAATATGGGAATGAGATGAATTCTGATAGCAAAATAGCGTTGGAATTAACTTTTAGCGTCAAAGAACTGCAAGAATCAGTTGCTTCTCTTATAAAAATTGTAGATACACAAAATGATAAGTTGAATCAAATCTCGGGAATTTTGAATAAACTTTCTGAAATTACAACTGAAAACGCTAACCTTAGGGAAGCTATAACAGTTTTGACAGATAAAGTTAATACTCTCGAAAATGTATGTAGTAATATGGAATCGTCTAAGAAATCTCATGACGTAACGTCTAATAATACAACATCAAGTGATGAAGATCTAATTGCGGAGCTAAATGATCGAAATTAGCACAAATGTAATGTTATTTTATTTGGAATAGTTGAATCTAACAAAACTTCAATTATTGATAAAATAGAAGATGATAAAGTTATAGTTAATAACATTTTACAATCAATTGGGGTAACTTATAGACCTTTACGATTATTTCGGGTTGGACGTAAAAATAATAGCAAACCCAGACCTCTAAAGCTAATTTTTAAGGATGTTTATGAAGTACGAGAAGTTTTAAGATCTAATGCAATTAATCCTAATAAACAAAATCATTTTCACGCAGATAAAACACCAAAACAGCTAGAGTATTTGAAGAAGGTGATTTCTGAACTTCGCGTAAGAAAAATAATGGAGAAACAGAGTTAATCATAAAATATCGTTTTGATGTACCGTTTATTACAAAGTCCCTGGCACCGAAACCTTCTGCGTCAAAAAACTGAATTTCTATTTTCAAAATTGTGGTGGCATTAGAACCAAAATTCAGATGCTATCTATAATGATTGCTTGCAGTAATTTTGATGTTATTATTTTATGTGAAACTTGGCTATATGAAAATTTGGGTAACAATTTGCTTCAGTTCAGTAATTATAATATTTATAGATCAGATCGATCTGTATCAGGTAACGTTAGAGGAGGTGGTTTGCTGATCGCAGTAAAAAATGTTTTATCACTTCTTTAATTCATCTTGATAATAAAATCGAGCATTTATTTGTGAATCTAAAAATTAATAACGTCATATACATTATTGGTGCAGTTTACATACCTCCTGCTTCCAGTTCTATGATTTACGACAAGCATTGTCAATTTCTTGAATCACTTTTGTCTAATAATAGTAATGCTAAAATAATACTTGCAGGGGATTACAATTTACCTAATCTTGTTTGGAATAAGAAAGGAGTTGATTTTGAAAGGGTTTCATTTTTGATCAAAAGGAAAGATTCATCATTAATTGCTATAATTCTCTTCTTTTAAATCAGGTTAATTTAATTCCCAACAGTAGAAATGTTTATCTTGATTTAGTGTTTACAAATGTATTGAATGTTTATGTATCTCTATCTACTAATAGATTACAAGATGATAGTGTTCATCATAATGCTTATGATATAAATATTCCTCTAAATACGAAGTGCAGTACTTACAGCCTCAAGAAGTAGTAATATATAATTACCATGAAGCAGACTATGTTAGTATAAATAATTATTTTTGTTCTATAGATTGGAATATCGTTTTTAATAATAGTAATATTGAAGTCATTATTGAAACATTTTATTCTTTGTTTAATGAAGTACGTTTATACCATCTAAGATAGCATATAATAAATTAGACAAGTTTCCAATTTGGGTCACTAAGGAATTAAAGGAATTAATACGGCAGAAAAAAATATCTCATCACACATTTAAACGTAGCGGTTTGCCTCAAGATTATGATGTCTTTAAGTGTTTACGAAATAAGTGCAAAAAACTTTCAACAGATTTATTTAATTATTATATGGTCAAAGTCAATTCTAATTTACAAAGTAATCCTAAATATTTTTGGAAATTTTATAATGAAATAAAGGACAATAATTCCATCCCTCTTTTAATGCGTAATTCAAGCAATGGAAAGGTAGCCGAAAACAGTAATAAGGTGGTCGAATTATTTGCTGAGTATTTTGCATCTGCATACACTAAACCTAGTGTACTAAATTATTTAGACTCTTCCGAAAGATTTTTTGATCATGAATCAAATGCGGAAAGTGTTAGACTAAGTATTTCGATTGAAGAAGTTTACAAAGAATTAAGTTGTTTGGATAATAGCACAACTTCAGGACCTGATGGAATTCCTAGTTTGTTTTTGAAAAAATGCGTATCGTCCTTAACTATTCCAATTCATCGTCTATTTATGTTTTCCTTAAACAATGGTGTATTACCGAAAATATGGAAATTATCATTTGTTACACCGATCCATAAATCTGGCAAATCAGATGATGTATGTAACTACAGAGCAGTTTCGAAACAGTCTATACTTCCTAAAATATTGGATAATTTTGTAGCAAGACAACTGACGTGGTCAGTAAAAGATTAATATCTCCATGTCAACATGGATTCATGAAAAATAGATCAACTATATCGAACTTAATGGTTTTCCAGCAATTTATAATGAAAGGTTTTGAAAAAAAGTCAAACCGATGTGATCTATACTGATTTTTGCAAAGCTTTCGATAAAGTTAATCATGTAATACTGCTAAAAAATTAGAGAAACTAGGCTTCAATAAATCGATTTTATCATGGTTACAGGCGTTTTTGTGCAATAGATTTCAAAAAGTTAAAATTAAAAACTATACATCTGAAGTATTTCCAGTATATTCCGGAGTACCTCAAGGTTCTCATTGTGGTCCGATATTATTTTTATTATTTATAAATGATATAAAAAATTACATCAAACACTCAAATTATCTTTTGTTTGCTGATGATTTAAAAATTTTTAATTATATTAGATCTAAAGATGACTGCGACAAAATGCAAAAGGATTTACATGGTTTAAACTTGTGGTGTAATCAAAATTTACTATTTCTTAATCATGATAAATGTAATGTAATGACATTTACTAGATCAAAAAAAGAGTTGAATACATTTATAAAATTGACGACAAAAGAGTTTCTAAACTAGAAATAAAAAAGATTTAGGTGTACTTTTTGATAGTCAACTATTGTTTAAAAATCATATAACCAAAATGTGCAAAAAAGCAATGCAAAAATGGGGAATGATTAAAACTGTTAGCAATGATCTCACTATCAACTCTATTGTGACATTATATTACTCTCTGGTACGAACTCAATTGGAATATGCAACTATTGTTTGGTGTCCACATATTAATTACCTGGAAAATATGATTGAAGATGTTCAGAAAAAAGTTCTACGTTACCTAGATTTTAAACTAAGGAGAAGCAACATCACAAATATAAATAATCCAATTTTATCATCTTTACAAATTCAATCCTTATCCAATAGGCGTCAAATTGTAGATTTATGTTATCTCCATAAGATTGTTAATGGCGAAGTGGATTGCAGTGTGCTAGTTGAAGAATTAAATTTTATATCTTATGGTAATTTACGATCAAGATCTAAAGATATTTTTAAAGTACCTCAACATTCTTCCAATTTTGCGTATAACAATAGTATATCAAGACTTATGAGACTGGGCAACAAATTTAATATTTTTATGTGGTTTCATTTATTTGGATCACCATACAAAAATTTTAAACATAAGTTAAATTCATATACTGTATTTCCACAATTAAATAATTAAGTTTCAAATGTATGTATTATTTTTACTTATTATCTTAGTATTTCATTTGTTATTTCTTATGAATATATACATATATATATATATATATATATTTTTAATTATATTTTTGTTTAAACATATCAAATCAATAGAATTTGATTTTGTATTTAAAAAGGTTTATTCCGTTAAATAAAGTATTATTATTATTTATTTATTACGTACAATTTTCGATTCTATGTATAAAATGTGAGCAAAATTTTAATCTTACTTAAAATTTTTTACTTTTTGAATTGTTCTTATGTCTGATTTCGACAAAATCTGGTAGGCCGTGCCAATGCATTGACTTGCTTCTTTCAAAAAGTATAAGTAGGACAATTAATTTAATGTATACTTATAAAGAAATTCACTGTATAAGAATATAAAATTGCACGTGGGTGTTTGAACGAATTGTTTTGATAACCATAGAACAATAGCACTGAACTGTAAAAAATTTTTTTAGAATTTTGTTTCGAATATTCCCAAGACATTTATTTTTTTAATAAGTCGGATAATAAAAGGATAAGGATAACCAGAATTTACCTACAAACAGTGCCTTTACATTGTATAACCAAGCTATATGCTTTTTTACAAAAATTTTACATATACGTAACCTGACTTAGATAAGCTTTTGTTTTGAACATTTTCTTCGTATAAGAACCCTGATCTAAATAGGTCTGGTCCGCTACTGTTTGAGCCCTTCTTATTTATTTTGTATTGTATGTATCAAAACTTGTTACGTATAATCATGCACGTATTTATTATTTCCATAAATGCAGCTACGCAAAAGTTCCAAAACTTTAGGTTCCTAAGTCACATGTTATGTACAAATTTAACAGGATGTAAATAAGGATAATTTTGAATTTTAAACATATGGAATTTTTTACCTGTATTTCAAGTAATTGCTGTAGGTGTAATAGCTCCTTCTTCTAATCAACTGACGTCTTCTCGCAACGGCAGTCATCGATTCCACGACTATGACCATAAGGGCAGTCACAGTTTTCCAGTAAAAAAGAATGTCAAAAAAATTTCACTGCACATTCGCCACGCGTCACTTTATTAAAAAAATATATATTATTATTCATATCGACAAATTTCCAGTTATAATTTCATACAGTTACAAACGATTCAATATGTTAACTAAATTTACTGCTGTGCTTGTGAAAAAAGCTGTTATTGATCTGAGTCATTGCGGTTACGCAGATTTCTTATCAGTAAGAAATATTTATTATATAAATTAAGGAGACCACGCTAAATGGAACCTAGTAACGTGAAATACTGACAAATATTGTAAATGTAATAAATGTAATAAATGCGGGCATTTATGTATTGCGTGGGCAAAGAATTGTTAGTTAGAACGAACATGATTAAAATTTTCAATTGTACAGCTAATAGAAATATTTCTAACTGAATTAGTTGATAAACGCATACGATGGGACGAGGTAAAGCTGTTGGTTTATTAGTGAAATGTAATTGACGGTTTGTACATACAATCTATTTAACAATTCATTACACATATTTTCTATTCATACCGGAAACGACTGTTTTATTGTGCTCTTACTAATCGTCTCGTTTCACTCCGGTAATTTTAGCTTGTTTTCTACGCACCATTTTAACTTAATTAATAACAAACAAATTCTGCATATAAAATTCAAATTCTCGAGTTTTATTTTGCGAACAAACTTATAACACGCGCACCTGAATTAATCACTCACCTCGTACTAGATCTCTTAATTTTAGAAGAGTTAAAACAACTATTAACTCCTACTTGAATTTGTTAGTAAAAAAAACGTCAGAACACCGAATGTGTAACGTCAACATATGTTTCAGAAAAACATTGCATTAAAATAACCATGCGCACATACATATTTTATTCGAGTATTTGTACAGCACTTCAATTACGACTGCACGTTTTGCAGCTGGAAAATGTAATGCAATTATTAGATTTTTTTCGAATAAACTAATTCATTTAAAGCGATTCAAACAATGTTCAGTTGACGCTAGTCGCAATTACACTAAAAATTTAATTTAATCTAAAGTAGGTATATCTACTTTATTAAACCGCAATAAATGATAGCACTTCTTCAAATATTTAATGTT
Organism: Abscondita cerata; assembly: GCA_030710515.1. Lineage (NCBI taxonomy): Eukaryota > Metazoa > Arthropoda > Insecta > Coleoptera > Lampyridae > Abscondita > Abscondita cerata. The sequence goes on along the minus strand of JALBCR010000803.1, from coordinate 312,367 downwards.
TTAACTTCATACAGCTACTAAAAATTACACAGACGACAAATTAATTTAAAAGCATGACGAAAGAAACGAAATGTAATTATTTTCCTACAGTTCGATATGTAAATAAATGTAGCGGCTGTTTTTAGGTGTAGTATTTTTAACGAGTTTGTGCTAGTAATGACACTAAGATAGCTTGTATTTATGTTTTGGGATAAAATGAAAAATGTTCCGCGGCTGCCAGATTTATTTGAAAAATTTAAATTTTGCATTTAAGTTAAATATACAAAATTCAATCAAACTCAATCAATTAACACACTACAAAAGTGTAAGCAGTAAGCAGACTTAAATTGGCGAACACCTAAAATTATATTTCATACAGTAAGCTAATATAGCTGAATCTTAAAAGAAAAACTATGATATAGTATAGAAAGAAGTGATACGTCACAGAACATAGGTTGCTGCAGATTATTGAACAACGGTACATTCTTCCCGTTCTGTTTCAAGTAGGACTGTTCCAGCCAGAAATTCCTCCACGACAGTACCTTATGAGATTCGGAATAAAAGTACCGACTACTTTCCACTATATTCCTAATTCCTTCTAACAATAAGGGGTTTATACCATCATCGTCCTAACTGAAATACCGACCTAGTTCACTGTGGCCTTACATACATGTAGTGATGTGCTCATCATTGTTTTAAAGTTTTTGGACGACAACTAAACCACGAAACTGAGTTTTTTGTAATACATTGTCCGGTGGACATTTTGTTGTCTGAAATTTAAATATAAATTATTTTAAATAATGATTTTTCCAATCTTCGTTTTTTTTGGTAAGTTGCAGCCGATTCATTCTAATTATATATATATATTTTTTTTAAATCTTGTTTTAGTTACTTGATAATGGTAATTCGTCTTTACCAGGAAACCGGTCGTATTTGTATTTTAATTATTAAATAAATGTTGGGAAAAGTTGTACCGTTTTTCGTTTATATTTCTAAATGATCATTCGTTTCGTCAGTGGTTCCATAAATAGCTAATCAGTTTTTAATGAAACGTAAGCAATATTTTTTTTGTTATTTTTATTGAATAAGTATTTTAGTTTTAATATGATTAATAAACAAAAATCTTTTTGTAAGCCAAATATTTGGGATACCTTTCAAAAAAGTAGGTTTGAAGTGTCAAAAAACATTACTTTTTCTTAAAAACAATAAAGAACAAAACAATAAGTAGTTTCATTGTTTATCCTCTTTAACTGTAAAAAGACATATATTTCCGAACCTCTAAGAGTAAATACCCAAAAAATATCGGAACATGAAATTTTGAAAACCATCGTTACTCAACTAATTGTCATTAATTCCTATTAATGAAACATTGAGTACATCCAGTGGCGTAATTTACACCCCAGACCCCCATTGGGGGGGCGGGGTCTGGGGCCCGGGTGTTGAACCTTTTATTTAATTTTTACTTCATCTTGTTAAGAACCAATTGATATTAAAAATAATTTTCTGGTTATGTAATTTATTTCCTGGTTAAAATGTTTAGTATAGGCGAGTGATTATGTAACTCGATTTATAGTAGGAGTATGGTGGCAGTACGATCTGGACAAATGGTTGCGTTTGCGTCTGCCCTGTGACGAGACAACAGGTATAGAGAAGAGAGCTAGCTGGCGCGCCGGCGCCGTGCCGAAGCGGGCCCCTCGCCCTCTCCTCGCACTGCACAACTCCCCGTCCCACTCCCACCACATCTTCTACTCAGCCCTCAAGTCTCATCCCTCTCAGTGCAGTGCAGCGTCTGACACTTGTATGATGTGCGTTGCGCCTCAGCGTCAGTGTCGATTTTCTAATTTTGACGGCCGTTTGTAAAGTGAACTTTTATCGTATTGACTTTTGAGTGTGCGTGTATAAAGTTATAATGATGAAGCCCTACAAACACCTAAGTGGAGCGCAAAAAGGAAAAAGAAGGTGGAAGAAAGTGAGAAACGGTCTAAAATGACCAAAATAGACATTTTCTTACGGCCTTCAACATCCAATCTGACTTCAGAAGCCCGAAGAAAATGTTGATCATTCTGCTGGTGACGGTTTTTCTAGTTCCGACTTATCACCTTCAACATCTAAACTGACCTTGGATCTAAAGCCCAATGAAAATTGTGATCGTTCTGCTGATGAAGATCCATCTAGTTCTGAGGTATTGCCTTGTTCTAGTTTCAGTAGCACAAGCCGAGATATTGAAATAAAGGAAATTCCATCAGGCCCGGTTAAAGAGCCTGAACAAACAGAATGTAACATTGAGCCAGTTACTAGTTTTAATTCAAACAATATTTTTCCCACAGACCGGGCCCATTTCACAGAAAACGTTGATGACTTCACAAAGCAGCTTATTGTACGACATGGCCCATGCAAAACCCATGGGCCCTTTTCCAAAAGACCTGAAACAGAAAAATAGGCATTTTTCCAAAGCATATTATGAAATAAGGACTAAGACCGGCATGTGTATTCAGAGAGATTGGCTATGTTACTCTTTAATGGGAGACTACGTGTACTGCCATCCATGCTGGCTTTTGCTGACAGATCCTCACCTCACTACCACAATAACTGGGTTAATGGTGTCAGGTACTGGGAAGGAATTGCGAAAAGAATCAAAGAGCACGAAAATAGCAGTTCTCACTTAGAAGCTTGTGTCACCCTTAATTTTGGGTAAAACAAAAACAATCGATACTAGTTTCATAAACGAAATAGAAAAGGAGACAACCAAATGGTACAAAGTGTTACATAGAATAGTTAATGTAACACTTACTCTTGCGTCATGTAACTTGGCCTTTAGAGGCCATCGAGAACAGATAGGAAAAACTAACAGTGGCAATTTTCTGGCAATAATGGAACTTTTAGCAGAATATGATCCCGTGTTACATGAACTGTTGAATGAAAATACAAAGCAAAAGTACCTTAGCCCGACCATACAAAATGAACTGATTCAGGTTCTAGGTGATAAGGTTAAGAGCGATTTAGTGGGAGATATCAACGATGCAATGTTTTATTCAATGATCCTCGATACCACTCTAGACATCACCAAGAAAGACCAATTGTCCACGATAATTAGATATGTGACAATCCCTAAAGATGCCTCAGGCAAACCTATATCATTGGTGATAAATGAGAGTTTCTTAGGGTTCAAAGTGGTGGAAGATCAATCAGCAGGTGGATTGGAAGAAGAAATTCTACTTAGTCTTCAAGAGAATAATATCCCACTTACTAAATGCAGAGGACAGGGATATGACGGCGCAGCTACAATGTCTGGAGCTTACACTGGAGTAAAACCAGAATTTTGGAAAAACAGCGAACTGCTAAATTTGTGCACTGTGCGGCACACAATTTAAATTTGGTAGTAAATGATGCCATGACCAGTATCCCTGAAAATGTTTCATTTTTGGAATCCTTGAACAACTCTTTGTCTTTTTAGTCAAAGCAGCAAAAGATGGGACCTTCTCGCTTCGTCTTCTCGATCTTTAAAGAAGCTTTGCCCCACCAGATGGGCCTCAAGAATTGATTCACTGAAATCGCTTAGCCACTGCTATGTAGATGTCATGAAAGCTTTGGCTAAACTAATTGTTATTTCTACAAAACCCAAAGAAAGAGCCGAAGCGATGGGATTAAAGAAACAGCTTGAGAAGTTTCTTTCGTTTTTAAAGTCGTTATTCAAACAAACATCCTTGAAGCTATTAATGTAGTATCAAAAACCTTCAACACGAAGGGTATGATCTATTTCAGGCAGCTTCACAGTTAGGAAGAGCAGAAGAAAAACTAATCAATATGAAAATAACTTTGAAGAAATAAAAGCCTCTGCCATTACACTTTCAGAGAAATGGGGAGTTAGCCCCGAGTTTGATGAAAAAGAAATAGAAAAGTTAAAAAACACTTTGACGAGCTTTGCCAAGATGAACGACTATTGGATAGTGAAAGAAACTTCAAAGTGTGTGTTTTTGCGCGACTCTCGACGTAGTAATTTATCAGTTGAACTTGAGATTTGAGGCAATGTCTGAAGTCAGCAAACTCTTCTCAGTGTTGTTCCAGCGTTTTTGTTACAAGAAGAAGACGCAGAAATTACCAAACAAGTGAAAATTCTTGTACATGAGTACGAAGAAGATTTAAGTATTGACCTTTGTTCTCAATTGAAAGCCTTTACAATAGCTCTAAGGCCAGAGATTGCGAAGTTGTCATCGATCCGGCAACTAGCAGAACTGTTGTTTTGGACAATTATTGGATGACGTCTAGCTTCCCGGACTTATGCACAGCGTTTCTTCTTTTCCTGACTTTACCAGTGACAGTCGCCAGTGCGGAGCGATCGTTCTCCAAGTTAAAGCTCATCAAAAATTATTTACGGAATACCATGGCCCAAGAAAGACTCAGCAGCCTCGCGTTATTAAGTATAGAGAACAAAAGAGCCAAAAGGTGGATTTGGATGAAGTTATAAGGGCATTTGCTGCTAAGAAAGCTAGAAGGCAGAAGAAGATATTGTTGTAGCACCAGACCATCAACCACCGTCAGATCATCGCTGTCTTACAAAACTAAGTCTTTGTTTACAAATATCTATTTTTTAAATCTATTATATCTTGTTATCTTGTATCTATTATACATTGTAACAATTTTTTAAAAGTTGATTAAAACCAACGTTATTGTGTATTTCAGTCATATCCTGTTTTCTTTTCTACAAAATAGAGTATAGTCCGTTCACTTTTATAAAAGCACCCGGGAGGCTATGGAAATTTGACATATTCCACTCTGTATACTAAAATTTTAGGTTATGTTATTTATTTTCTTGTCAGATTGATGCACAATGTTGTCATTATCACAAGAACTGCGACTGTCAAAATTGAAAATCCTAAAGAATGAAGTACGGGCGCGGATCGACTCGGCAACGTTGAATTAAAAAATCGACACAGAACATTAATATAGAAATTGCTGCCAACTTATGATAATGAAACAAAGGCCTACTTTGTGCTTTTTAATATGTGAATGGAGTATAGGTACTATGTTTCACCTACAAATGAATTGTTAGACAGTCATATAAAATAATAATGGTTGAGTTGAGGGTTGAGGTAAGCCTATAGAATTGACGTTGATAATGAATAAAAGGAGATACAAGATGATGGGTAATTAGGGGTATGGTGATAGGTGCTGAAGGAGTGATGGGGCCCGGGACAAATCATGGGGGCGGCTGAGTAACGTTACGCCACTGAGTACATCTTAAGACAGCACGTGTCCGCCCGTGATTGACAAATTGATAATGCTATTCTACTAGTCTATAAACGCATCTCCGACAACGATTCGGGATCTTTAAAAGTAAGACACTCGTTAAAAACTCTACACATAGAGGTGTCTCGTTTCACGTTCGCGTGTAGTCAACATGATCGCTTATTCGTTTGTCGTATTAAAGGTGCCGCGTTTAGCGCTTCTAATAAGCTATCGCATTTCGAATTGGTAACACCTAAATCACCGTCTCACTTCATTTATTCTTACTTCAAACCGTTTTAATTGGTATAGCTTGGGGAACAGAGTTTGAACGATACGCAAGTTTTATAAAATAAAAATTGTATTACTTCCTTAAAAATATGTCAAACAAATTGTTTAATGTGAACGAATAGATCAAGCAAAGTAAGTTATCTGTCAAAGAAAATCCATAGCGAAACTGTTGAAATAAACAGTAAGTTTGGCGCTCTTCGGGTTGTTTCCCTAGTAGAATATTTTGGAGTAAGCTGGAATGTAGTGGTTGAGTTGTTCTAAAGGTATCAAGTCGATTACTTGCGTTTTTTCTCCGTTTAGGTTACATTAAGGTTCTTATTCATTTTTAACGTTTTTTAATTAATCACGCTATAGATTATGGAACCAGACAACGCATTCCTACTAAGTAGTGATTATTAGTTGTGAAACGTAGTTTACTGTTTAGCATTCGCGTTCCAATTTGTGTGCTGCTGAGACTGGTCTTGTAAACCGCCATATTTTTAACTCAAAAATAGAAAAATTAAATCTGACCAAGATTGATAGAACTGAGTTCAACGTCAGGAAATTTTAAATTCAATCTTATTTGGATATGCAAAATTTACTTGAGGTTTATTAAAATTGTTTTGAATTTGATATCTTAAAAAAAGCAACGCCTTGGAGTAGCCGAAACGTTGACAGAAAAAGTTGCTTGTTTTTTCTGCTATTGTCATAAAAAGAGCCTATAATTAGGAAATATAAATACATTACCCGAAGTTGTTGATAGCCAAAGCCTGACTGTAAAGATAACAGTACACACTAAAGAATTGGATTCAGTTGGGCAAAAAAAATGAACAATGGTTAGGAGGAGTAAGGTTAAATAACACACTATAGAAATGCATTTCCGCTAATGTTTTGGTAATAGCAAGGTAAACATTGAAGTGCCGTCGCTACTTCAATCGAAAGATGGAATTAAATCATTTTTGTGTTTACGAAAAACATTATCGGAAATCGTTTACAGAATCAAATAAGAGGGCAAAATCGTGTGTGGAATTAATTCATTACGACATTGTGGAACCGATGTCAGAACCGATGTATGGTAGTGCAAATCATCTAGCAGTTTTTGCCGATAATGGCAGTGACCTTGCTGAAACTAAAATCAGACATTGTTGTGTAAGTTGATTCATTAATTATCGAATGTAAGACCGTTGGTCATACGGTTCGTCGAATACGTTGTGATGAGGCACCTAAATTCAAAGATCAAGAGATGCTAAAAGTTATGCATAAGCTTTTAAGCAAAAATTCTCGATTGCATTTGTTGCTGAACAAAATGGTAGAATTGAACGACAAAGCCGCATTCATTTGTGAAATGGTCTGTACGGTGTTCAGCGCTGCTGATTTGTCTACGGGGTAATGGGGTGAAGCATGTTGAACAGCAGAGCACATTCGCAATCAGTGGCGGATCAATTGAGGTGGAGACCCTAAGATGTAAATATATCGGGGCATTGGTATTTCTAGGGACCCCTTACAAACACGCGGTCCCCTCCGCCACTTTTCGCAATTTAATACCCTTGAAACGTGTTAATGGTAAAACACCTAGTGAAATTTTTCACAGGAAGAAACCTGATATCAGTTATTTACGCGTATATGGAAGCACATGTTATTTTACGTTCAAAAACATAAAAGTAACAAATATTTTAAAAAGAGTCAAAATAAAGTTGTAGTGGAGTGAGGTATGAACGTGACTCAAAAGCTTATATCCAGTTTTGGAGACTATGGTACCCAACGAGTTGTTGTGCATCGTGAGTCTGCGTATTTGGAACCAGCAATAAATGCCGCAATCACACTTCAAGTGATAAATTATGTACAACAAGAAACAACGAAAATTGAACAGAAAAAAAATTAAATGCAAATTGGTCCTCAAATTTAGATGATCTTAAATCCATTACTAGAGTTGTTTTGATCTTAAATGGTGGATTAATAATATGGAATAGTAAAAACAGAGTATTGTAACCGACTCTACCATGTATGTAGAATATGTTGCTGCACATCGAGTATGCAAGAACGTTAAGTGGTTAAATCTATTAATGACCGAATTAGTTTTCCGCAACGTGAATCAACAAAATTATTTATTGATAACGAGGCAGCTGAGCACTTATCAGAGAATCCTGTTCATCACGACCGTTCGAAGCATATTAATATTTATATTTGTTGGTAAATACGTTTAAAATAAGTTCATACTCTAATCACTAGCTAATATGTTAACAAAAGTTTATCGTTTAAAAAATTTAGACCATTTGTAATATGTTATTATTCGCAATTATTTATGTTTCTGAAAGCAAAGAGCGAGTGGGAGGTGAAATAAACACATTATTCGCAACTAGATTTCGACGAAATTTAACCTAGAAGATTGGTATGAATGTTGATAATACCATATAATAATTTAATAATTTCCTATCGATTAAATTTGCCAAATTATGAATATTAGAAATATTCTACATGGTACAAAAGTAAATTAATTTTATGTTAAAAATTTTCTAGCATTTTAATTAAATTTCAAAAACTTTCAAATGATTTTTTATACTTTATACACACTTCTTCTAACAGTATATCCCCAGATTGAGATAACAAGAAAAACATTTTTATGTGATTTTACAAAAAACTGTAATTAAATTTCAATCTCTTGTTTGTCTTCTTAAAATATTTTTTGAATTTTATTTTTCTCGAAGTCCTACTATCTAAATCAAACATTTACAAATAATTGGATTACCATGAATGGTTCCTGTTTTGTGGCCGCCACGTGACTTGACCATTTTAGATTTTTATTTGTGGGGAACACAAACTTGTGAGTAATATCCATAAAGAAGGAATAAGCTTAATCAAAAATGATTTCAAGTTTCCATGTGTAATATATTATAAAATGTTTGCCAAATTATGTAAATATTAAAAAATCGTATAAGAGATGATGTTGCATAGACTTAGAATGGAATTAAAAAAGTTTAAAATGTTGTTTTGCTGTTTTTCGCCTAGTTCTTGTTTTCCGTTTTGATTTAAAAAAATTAAAATTTGTAATTCAAAATACAGATTTGACATAACAAAATGAAGCAAAAAATTATTTATTCATTTAGCATTTTTTTTGTCAAATCACAAACATACAATTTTTTCCTCTTGTAACCCAATCTAGGACATAATATATCATTATTAATTTTGAGAGGTGCATTATATTTCTAGTCCTTATACGTTGCTGCATTCTAGAGTTTTGTCTTGAATACGATAATGGTCAATAGAAACAATCACGGCACACAAACTTCCTTCAATGTACCGAAACACTAGAAAAATTTACATTACGCTAATACATTATTACTTATGGTGTAAATGGATTTTCCTTCCGTCGTTGTGATAAATACTTTGCCAGTGAGCTTATCAAGAACGTAAAAGTGGTGAATGTTAAGAAACAGTTTCTTACGATTCGCCACCTTGCAATAAGAGGTCCAGACGTTCTTGATAGGCTCCTGGCAAAATATTGATTAGTACTTATGGCTATTGGTTCGTAATTAGAAAATCCGATTGCATAGCATATACATATATGTTTGAAAATAAAATACCTTACTTGTTATTTGTAGAGCTATTTTCAAAGTTCTGCATATTTATCTCTTGAACGTGAAAAAACTTTAATAGATTTACACTATAATTAATTTCGACCACAACAACCGATTTGTGGTTTTCCGTTTTGGTTACTTTTTTTCGAACAAAACAAAAAGCATTTTCTCAAATACGCGAAAGTCATTTAAAATGCTAAAAGTGCAACGTAATAAACTTGTCGCGTATTTGATTATTATGTACGTTCAATTATCTTAAAATGGTTTTAATACGGTGTACACTTTATATGTGTATTGTTCCACATTCAGAAATGTGTTTTTGTTATTTCACCACACAACTAATACTAACCGTTCGTATGTAATGTAGCTCTTATCTAATTGTACCGCATTTTTAATCAGGACTTTCCTTTCGATAAGTTTGATTAGTGTTGAGAAATATTTAACTAATTAGCCAATGCATTTAGAATAATGAAAAAAAAACAATATACAAAAACAATTAATCTTTTTATTATTTATTTTCACGTCCTTAGAAGAAAAGTAAGTCTAAAAACTGCTTTTGCTAAGAAGGGGTATTTGTTTTTCACGTATTCAACATTTTCACGATGTTCTCTACACTTTGAAAAACACTTTGTCTTAACCAAAAAAATGTTAAAATCCAACGTATAAGCCATGTTTCATGGCGAAAATGAATTTTCATTATATCGTTTATTAACATTTAATGCAAAAAAACGTTTAAATGAAAAGTAATAAACTAACGTTAATCGTGTAAAAGAAAAGCAATTGTCGGGCAATTAGTTTATGCATAATTGCGATTAAAACTTTTTAATGCAATATATTCAATCGAGACTGAATGCTCGTGTGATGGTCCGATTATCAGAAGTAAAAAAAAGTTTTAAAGGTGAAATAGGAAGAAACAAAACGTATATTCTCACTTTTTGATAACATGATGTTTAATACGCAAAAAATACATGCAAAGATGACTGAAATTGACCGAGAGTGAGAAAGCGGTAGAGTGGTGGGGGTGCCCGGCCGCTAGCGCCGATGTAAGCGCACTGGTGCAACTAATTTATTTTTGGGTCCAATTTTAACAGCATGTAGTAAACGTATTTTAATTTTATTTTTATTTTGGGGTAACTAAACGTAATAAAATTAATATTCAAATTGGATTTTATGTAAGTTGAAAAAATTATCCGTGTATTAATTTTGGTGTTAAGAATAGTTGTTAAAAGTACAGTTGTTAGTAATAATTCAATATTTATATCATAAAAATTTGTTGTGTGGATTAAAAAATATGTACGTGTCACGTGTATACGTGACGTAGTTGAATTGCCATATTTCATCACGATAATTACTTTGCATCGGTAAGACAATTATCTATAACGGATGCAAATCTGCCACTTATTTATAAGCTAAAAAGGTTTAGTCTTTAGGTAGTGTTAAATTCTTGTATAGAAATTTCGGTATTAATGGTTAGCATTTTTTGTTTGACTTTAGCATTTTTGGCATTTTTGAACAAAGATTTGGCATAAAATATTTTTGGAGTTAGCAACACTGCTAACGTTACTCAGTACTCATCTGTTTTTCGAGTAAACACACGTTTCGTAAAGATTGTTGTATTTATTTATTTATTAAAAGTGTATTTATCAATGTTAATTGTTTATAAAAACATTCAGTTGTACCTAGTGCATAATAATACAATCAGAAGGTTTTTTCATTCTTAGTAAAGTATTTTAATAAATTTAAACTGACAGATACGGTACTTTTTCGGTAAAAATACTGGCAATAACAATTGCTGTAAATTTAAACAAACCGCAAGAGTGGCATAGATTCCAGGAATCTGTTCATTTGCAAAAGGGGAAAATTAGTTCAATCCTTAACTCAGTGAAAAAAAAAATAACTGAAATAACTCGGGAACTGGCAAATTTGAAATGCTGTAAATTTGATACATGCCTTAATTGGTGGGAAAATATTTGACGAAAGATTTACTGAGCGTAAAACTGTATCGGCTGAAATGAAAAAAAAATTGAATTTTGTGAAAAATTATATCTCAGTCCACCTAAATTGAAGTTAAGAAGATCTTCATATTCCTCTTTTAATTGAGAACACAATTGTTTTATTTGCAGTCAATTATTATTCAGACAAAAAAGTTAAACAGCATCAAAACTTCCTTTCAAACAAAACAGAAAATAATTGATGTCATAAAAAACACAAGAAATAAGTTTTCTTGATCTCTTCCTTTGAAGTTAAATTCTGTAAATGATTTAAGATCTGTATGTGCAAGATACCATCGTTCTTGTAATGATGTTATGAAGCAGGCAAATACACAAGAAAAAACAATTGATCCACGAATTATGAACACCAATCATGATATCGATCAAATAATAGATTACATAAATAATCATCCCAATTGTCAGTTTTCTCTGAATGAGTTGATGAAGGTTGTGTCTGGTAATTCCCGCTCCTCGGACTATTAAACATTGATTAGAGGAATATTATGCAGAAGATCTTGTTGTGTCAAATGTTGAAGGTCAATCTACTCTTTTTGTTTTAAGAAGAAACATCATGATATTTTGAATGAATTTTTTTTAGAGTCTCATTTGGATGCTGAGAATAAAAATATTAGAAAAATTAAGGAGGTTGCAAATATAATCTAAAAGAAAAATAAAAAAAAAATATAAAAAAATACATTAATCTCTATTGTTATTAAATGTTTTCTAAAACAAATTAATAGATGTAATTCCTCAATCATTACAATTATTATTGAGTAAAATTATACAGAAGAGTTTAAAGAAACAAAATTTTGATAATGAACTTGATAAAAAAACAACGTTAATTGCGCATGCAATTATGTCTGCTGTAAGACCACGCTGTTTTTTATCGCCTCTAGAAGTTGGATTGAGTGTAACATTACACAGAAAATTTGGTTCCATAAAAGTCATAGATATATGCCATGATTTAGGTTTTTGTGCATCTTATCATGAAGCACAATTATATGAAGCCTGAAGATTCTGCTATACTGAGTAATGATCCATTCATCCAGTTTGTTTTTGACAATGCAGATTTTAACAAGGCAACTTTGACAGGTGCAGGAACCTTCCATAATCTAGGAGAAATTAGTATTGTAACTCCAGCAGCTTCGGTACAACCACGCTAATCTTTACGACGATTAAAATCTATACCTCGAGAAGAAGATTTTGCTGAGATAGGAGAGATAAAAGTTGAAGCATACATGAAACCTGGTCGCGAAGGATTAAGAAAAATAATAGCTGAAGTACAAGAAAAACATATATAATTGAAGTCTACCTATACAACACATCTAAATACACTGTGGATGTTTATGAAGCATGTTGAATCTAATAATTATCTCGGATAAAATGCTTTTATGCAAAACCTGACCACTGGATTAGAGTATGAACAATCAAAAATCGTGTTCTTACCATTTATTAATTTAAATCCAAGTGACTATTTACAGTTATTAGATTTGCTATTTACAAAGCTAGATCTATTGGTATGAATGCTTGTGTAATAACTTTTGATCAGCCGCTGTATACGACAGCGCAAGATATAGCTTCTGCTGTAAATTTGACCGATGATCTTACAGTAATTATTAAATTGGAAGCATTTCATATGATGCTATCTTTTTTGGAGTATATTTATAACATCGTGGTAGAAAGTGGCCTAAAAGAAAAACTTTCTACTGTATATGGCGATAAAACATGCAATCAAATATTATCAGAACATAATTATTCAAGATCTGTACGTGCTCATAGTTCAGTGCAGTTGGCACTTTCAAAAATTATCTTTCAGGAGCTTAAAAGTGATGAAAAAATTGCTGCATTTCAAGAAGGATTTAAAGATTCTTCATTATTTTCTTCTTTAATTATACTGAAATAAGATATAATGAAACATTTAAAAATTTAATAGATTTAATAAAGCTAAAAATTTTTCTATATAAAAAAAGATACATTTTGTTTAAACAACAAATAGTAGATTATTTTACTAGGAGTTAAACAATATAATTGTTGAGCTTAAAAGTTTGCTGGCGAGGCGTTCGCCGAGACAGCAAATTAAGCAAACAATTATATTTTTAACTCCAAGTGAAATATATTATTTTTCTTTAAGCGTTTATTGCTAGTTTTTATGTGTTATTTTCAAATGTTCGAGATTTTTGAGTGTTATGGTGACGTTTTATTCTCGACAAATAAAGTTGGTACTTTACTGTTACATTCATAATATGACATAACCGAGGTACCAACCTCTAAATAGTTGTGAAAACAAAATAACTGTTTTGCTTTTAATGTCTAGACAGTAAAAGAATTTTTAGCGTCTGCCCGTAGTTCAATAATATGACGTTTTATTGTCGCTTGAAGAAAAAATAATTATTTCTCCCCTCTGAAAGATTTCTGATTTCAAAATATTATAAAACCAAAAATTAAAAAAAAATGACCAACATCGGAGCTGTTTCTGAAGACTTTCGAAGATTGCCTGTTGTACGGCTTCATTGGCGCGACTATTATAGAATATTTTTAAAGTCTATAGCATAAAGTAGAATGAATTATGGTGATAAATATGTCGGTTCATACTTTTTTTGAACAAAAAAATCGCGGAAAACATCCCCTTAAATACCAATCTAATTAAAATTAGATGTTGCCTTTCTGAAATTCTCTTTATTATAGAATTTGATCGGTTTAACAAAATTGAAGCTAAAAGTGAAAAACAGATTTCTGCAACTTAGTAAAAATGCCATTCTCTTCCAAATAACTCCAAAACTATTGAAAATTCTCAAAAATCATTTTGGGTTTGCGTAAATTTTTTGTACGATTAAGTCAAATATGGCCGTTTAAAATCTTATATCTAAGAGCGAGATCAAACTTGTTTGAGCCCTATAAATCCACCCTTTCTGAAACTAAAAAAAAAAATATAGGTTTCTCAATAAGTAAATTAGGATTAGAGATTTAATTTATACAACCTTATAGCTGAAAAATTCAAAACTAATTTTTTTTTTTTTTTTTTTTTTTTTTTTTTTTTTTTTTTTTTTTTTTTTTTTTTTTTTTTTTTTTTTTTTTTTTTTTTTTTTTTTTTTTTTTTTTTTTTTTTTTTTTTTTTTTTTTTTTTTTTTTTTTTTTTTTTTTTTTTTTTTTTTTTTTTTTTTTTTTTTTTTTTTTTTTTTTTTTTTTTTTTTTTTTTTTTTTTTTTTTTTTTTTTTTTTTTTTTTTTTTTTTTTTTTTTTTTTTTTTTTTTTTTTTTTTTTTTTTTTTTTTTTTTTTTTTTTTTTTTTTTTTTTTTTTTTTTTTTTTTTTTTTTTTTTTTTTTTTTTTTTTTTTTTTTATATTTTTATATATATAGATGGTTTTCAAGAGTTGAAAAGATGCAAAATAATTTTAGGATTATTTTAAACAGTAAAAATTTTAATTAAAACAGTATGATAAATTATTAATTTTAAGATAATCAGCCTTTTTTTAATAAACCACAATGAGAGTTATTTCTTAAGGGTTACAATACTCCAAAATAATATTTATTATATATATATATATATATATATATATATTAAGTTATTATTTTTATAAGTTTTGGCATTTAGGGGTAGTTTTCACCGATAAAATTGAAAGCGCCCATCGCGTATACGTAGATTTTAAAGGATAAGTTCAGGCTAATTCCAAATTTTCATACTTTGTTTTGAGCTTTATTTCCTGAACTAATGACTGTACATACATAACAGATGCCACGGGGCACTAATACGAAAAATGAATTTATTTAACAGAATCCCAAGAAATCGTGTCATATGCAGAGAAATTACATCTCTTAGTATCCTTTCATTATGTCTTTGTATATTTGGATAAACTAAGTTAACAAAAAAATATTACCTATTCGTTATAGGTACGTAATATTAGTATAAAGACTTTTTTAATAAGTTATTTAAATAATAATGAGTGCAAAAATTGAGTATTATCAGAAATTTTTAGTTGGTGCGTAACAGTGGTGCGTAAGTGCGTACTGATGTAATGAAGAAACAAATGTTAGTCAAAGATCGTTAAATTGCAAAAAATCACATCATTACCATGTTATTACAATTTATGACACATATGATAAGCATATCGTATATGACTATCTGTATAGTTACAGCAGATTGGAGACATAAATATGTTATGACTTCTAATTTTAACCCCGATTATAATTGTGATGCAAATTCTAATTTGAAATGTCAAAATATGAATATTTAGTCTTTTTTGAATTACACAACTCACATAAACTCGGATTGTAAAAATAAACCTAAAACGACTTATGCAAAATTTTCTTTCGCCGTGTGCGAAATAAAAAGTCATTAAGTTTCATCATACCTTTAGGGTTTGTATAATTTAAAATGATGACTGAATACACACACAGATTAAAACTTAAAAACAGATGTTTAAAATTGCATAATGTGAAAAAAAAACAATATCGATTGCAAACTTATCCGTATATGTAACAAGTTAACAAGTGTAATCGCAGTTGTAACTGATCTAAAGCTTTTAAATCCACATTTATCGTTACTCAACTCATTACAAACATGAATTAAAGCACAATATTTGGGTTGCTGCGTTGACTTACTAAAATTATGTAGAAAATACTTACCAATAAGTAATTTATTTTATGCAAAAACAAATAAGCCCAATAAATTGATTAACTTAATAAACGCAATCTACAACAAAACTAGTAGCAGTAAATGTTTTTGACCCCTTTTTATCATGTTGACAAGTAATTTACGCATATATCTGTAAACAGAATGAATGTGCGTTAGAATAACTTGAAATATTGTACTCATCTTAAGAAACAAGCAATGCAATATCATAACATTAGGCTAATGACAGGTTACAATAGGTTACAAAAATTTTGAATTCACACACATAATGTAAATTGACAACAAATGTAGTTCTCTATCAAAATATAGTTTTCTACGACATTCTTAGAAAACAAACGTTTCTTCTCTACAAATAGTGAGGAAAACTGGTTTTCCTTCAATAGTGAGGAAAAGATTTCATGTTTCAAGAATGTCTCTTAAAAAAATTAAGAATGTATCATAAGAATTGTGCGCTTAGAACTTAAATTGACAAATATATTTCGACTTTTAGACATTGTTACCCTACATTTATTGGTTAGAATTACGCGACTGGCAACGTTGCGCTATAACAGGTTGAGACCACATCAAGACCACAAAATAAATACTGTGGCGAGACTATTGTAACCCACTTACTGTTGACTTTTGTTTTTACGTACGACAGTGTGACGAAATCCTGTAACAATAATTTACGCTTACAATTACTACTTGTTCTTTCATTAGGATGATATTTTGGGGAATGTTATGGAAAAAATGTTATGTGTGTAACACATGAGGAAAACCTTTTTTCCACTCTCACTTTAATTCTAACTCGAGCTAGAATGGAAAACAGTATCGCTTTCCTCATTTGCTGGACAAATAACTATACTTCAGTCCCTAGGTCAAAAACTGCCTATTTGCAACTATGGATATAACTTTATGAAACGCTTGTTACGAAACTAATTTAAATGTGTAAATAAAAGCTCTAGCTTTTGCATTAAAAAGTTTTGGCATCATTATATGTGGTGAGAATTTTAACTACAGGTGCATTCTATGTATCAATTTTTTAGTGACCTGTGTTTACTATAGTTATGAAATAAACAGTCTCATTGTTTTCCTCAGTTTTCTCAAAATTAATAAAATGAAATTTCTTCCAAAAAATATCCAATTGGACGTGGAAGCCATGTTGTATTTTATAGTCACAAACATACAAGTCATACAATTCGAAACACTGATAATAAAAATCAATTTAAAAAAAAATCTACAAAT
Organism: Abscondita cerata; assembly: GCA_030710515.1. Classification (NCBI taxonomy): domain Eukaryota; kingdom Metazoa; phylum Arthropoda; class Insecta; order Coleoptera; family Lampyridae; genus Abscondita; species Abscondita cerata. Next base: position 295,477 of record JALBCR010000803.1, on the reverse strand, counting down.
TCATTTTAATAGTCACTCTTTCTACACAGTAAATGAATTCATATGCAGATAGTTAATTTTATAATTATAATGTTATGTATGTTTTTATGTATTATGTACCTACAGTAGAAGTTATTTATATTTTAAATATTATAACTTTATACATTGTATTTGTGCTAAGTTTTATTATATTGTTATTTTATTATCTATGTTTTCGACGCTAATGACACAGAAATATATATTACTTACTTGCTACTTCTCTTTGGGTCAAGTATTCAATGCTGAAAGCTGCGCTAAATTTACAAGAAAATGTGGACATAGAGAAGTACTGCAAATTAACTGCATTCTTGAAACAGAAACATGGGAAACATAGAAAAACATTGACTTTTTCAAGAGATGAAATCGATAAGTTTCTTCTTAACGCGTCTGATGACACGTTTTTATTAGTAAAAATACGTAAACATTTTGAATATTTTGTGTAGCTTGTGGCAATTGCTGGCGGCTGTAGGTCTGATGAATTATTAAAAATGTGTATTACCAATATAGAACACAAAGGCGATCTTCTCTTGATCCATGTTCCTTACACCAAGATCCATAAGAAACGGCCTTTTACTATGTTGTCTACTGGATTTGGAATTAATGCTTTTAATTTAAATCGGAAATATATCAATTTACGCCCAGAGAAAGTGAGCACAGGAAGACTTTGCTATCGAAATGGAAAATGTACGATACAACCCATTGGCATTAACAATTTTGGAAAGATACCACAATTGATAGCAAAATTTCTTAAGTTAAAAGACCTGGAAATCGGCTGCTACTTTGTTGTCACATTGTGATGCCAATGTAAGAACTCTGAAGCGATTCGGTGGCTGGAAGAGAAATGCTGTCGTTAAGAAATATGTAGAGGATTCTCTACATAATAAAGTTTTAGTATTGCGAAAAAAATTCGTGGAGATGGATGTAGCAGGTCTACAAATGTAAACCATGAAATCGCGATTGTGGAACAGAACAAAGAAGTAGCTTTTAGTGCTAACAAAGAAGTGTACTTTAACAACACGAATTGTACCGTTAATGTTAACATTTATAAGAATTAGAAATGTATTAGTGATAACTGCATTATTAATGTAGTAACTTGTAACTGTTTAAAGTGTTCAACGCAAAAATGTTAATAAACAAATATTCTCCTAGTATTTCCAATACAAAATTACAGTTTGAAATTACAACTAACAGCTGTCAGATTTACTCAGTTGTGAGTAGAACAGCTTTATCCCTCGTGTGAGTGAAATTTGATTTCTGTCACCGAAAACAATGATATAATGTACCTAAGAACTACACCAGTAAGATAAAAATTTAAATCAATTGATATCAAACATCCCACGTTATCCATTATATCGTAGTTAATTTTTCTAGTTTTATGGATATCAAAATAAAAATTATATTTAAACGCGTGTGATAAATTCTTTGTGTATATAGCAATCTGTAAGGGAAATTGTCAAAGAAAAAATTAAAGCGTATGGAACCAAGTAAATATATACTACAAGAACGATATTTATGAAATTTTGCAGGAAAGTGCAATGGAACAAAATGCATCTGATGTACATTTTTTTGTTAATAATATACTTCGGTTTAACCGGACACCCTATATATTTTTGCAGATTTTAAAAGAGCTTGTTATTTTAAATTCACACATACTGAGTTTAGTGTAAAAAAATCTGTAAAAACGAGGAATATAGCACTTTAAACAACCTCCTTTGATTTTTTTTGCATTAGAGCAAAAAACCATTCAGATAAACTATACTCTATTCCATACAACAAGGTAGTGAAGGAAATCATAGGGAAGCTTTAATCTTGATTGTTATTGGTCAAAATTCAAACCCGTTCAACACTGACAAAATTGTGTTTAAAAATAGGGATATTTTGTTTGTGTGGAATGGTAACTGTTTATCATATTTGAGGTTATAGACATTTTATATTGTCATTTCGCCGTTGTAGTTGTGTGCTCCTCCTGTTTTGATTTTCTGCTTTTGTTCCTTTATAATTAGTTCTTTTAGAACTCGACATCATCTGCATTATTTCGCAATGTAAGTTTATACTCTGTTTCTACAGAATTTAATAACTACAGTTTACAGTACTTCCATATTTTGTTTGCTATGGCGGACGAATTTCGTTTCAAAACCACAAGGGCAAATTAATAAGCAGCGGTCAAAATTAATGGCTTACAACGTTTACTTACGAAACAAGACGGATAAGAGTAAAACAGAAGCTGTAAAATTGACATCTATCGAATGCGGTCTGGGTGAACGAATGGTATGGAATATTATTAAAGAAATTGAAACTTCTGGTATTGCTCGTTCCCCTAAAAAGACACGAACGTGTTCAACTCAATATGCACGACTTGAAGATTTTGAAAAAACTGGAATCCGAAGACATGTACATTCATTCTTTTTTAAAAATGAATTACCAACTTTAGAAAAAGTTCTGAAAGTTGTGAATGATGACGATTCATTACCAAACTTTAAACGTACATCTTTCTGGAGAATATTGAAAAAATTAGGATTTATATATGACAAACGTAGCAGAAAGAACATTTTAATTGAGAAAAAAGAAATTGTTTTATGGAGACGTAAATACCTAACCACTATCAAAAATATCGAAGTGAAGGGAGAAAAATTTATTACACAGATGAAACTTGGGTGAATGCAGGACACGTCATTAATAAGGTTTGGAAAGATACAACTGTAACAACTGCACGACAAGCACACATGGAGGGTCTTTCAACTGGCATTAAAGATCCAACCGGAAAGGAAAACGTTTGATCGTTGTACACATCGGCAGCGACACTGGTTTTGTGGAAGGTGCTTATTTAAATTTTGAATCGAAAAAACAGGTAAACAAATTTCAAGTTTTAGAAACTGTTAACTTACTGATATGTACAATTGCTTTAGGTGATTACCACGAAGAAATGAACGGTGAGGTATTTAAAAATTGGTTAGATGGCATACTACCACTTTTAGAAGATAATTCTGTCATAATCATGGACAATGCCTCTTACCATAGTGTCAAATCAGAAAAAGTGCCCACACAAAATTGGAGAAAAGGTGATATTATTGAATGGCTTCATAATAAGGGTATAACTGAATTAGAAGAAGACTTATTAAAAATACAACTGTTGGAGTTAGTTAAAGATTATTCTGCAGCTCATCCGACACCTTACGTTATCGACGAATTAGTAAAGAGAAGCGGTAAAACAATATTACGATTGCCTCCATACCACTGCAACTTAAATCCAATCGAGTTAGTGTGGGCACAATTGAAGCATTACGTAGCAGCTCATAATACTACATACAAGATTTCTGATGTGAAACAATTATTAGATGAAGGTGTTGCTACTGTCACAAAGAAAAATGGCACGACTGTGTCGAGCACGTAATTAAAGAAGAAAGAAGATGTGGGATTTAGATGGAATAACCGAAAATATGTTGGAAGTTACTATTAATTTGAATTCTGAAAGTAGTTCCTTTGAAGAATCGACCGACGACGATTTATAGTGAAGTGATCTTCCATTATTACAAATTTGCGTTCATGCATTCTTTAAAATTAAAATAATTTTACAATTAAGTTTATTTCATAGTTCGCACTCATATTTTTTAGGTTAGTGTGTATTAATGACTTCTTCAATACATCGAAATATTATAACTCGATGGTTCAATATAACTCTTTAAACATATGAATTCAATTTTCAAATAAAGGTTGTACATTTGTTTTTTAAACCAACTGTATTGTTAAAATACAAGTAGAAAATTAAGGCACGGTAACAATGACAATGGGCAAAGATTAATCAATAACAATTAAATTGAATTTTCTTAAAAACCTCGTTTAGTCAATATATTTATATTCGTTTTCTCAAGATGAGAAATATGCAATACCACATAAATATCGATAACGATTATTAGAAAAAGTAACTATTTTTCAAAATTTCCCGCCTATGAAAAACACCAAAAAACTTTCGTTTGTGAACTTGCCTTCAGACGCAGCGCCACCTACTACCTTCTTATTTGGAATGAAGTATAATTGATGTTGTTTGTATGCATAGTAATATAAAAATTTTACAATTTAGAATGGTTCAATTAAGTGAAAAGATCGTATTGAAATTTTAATGATAATCGGTTGTGGTGATAGTGTTAGAATTCATAAAGAAGCGTGTCATATTTTTAATGATCTGCATCCTGAGAGAAATCCTATAACACGCTCAACAGTAACTAAAACATTACAACGTTTTAATACATCTGGGATAGTAAAAATTTGCTAAAACCTGGAAAACAGCAGACTGCAACGAATGAAACTATTAAACAAAATATTGCAATCGATTTAGAAGAATCACCTCAAACTTCTACCATAAATTTGGCACTAAACCAAGGTATCAGTCGACGTTCTGTGGGAAAGATATTAAAAAGTGAAAAGTATCATCCGTATAAGGTGCAGTTGGTTCAAGAATTGTCAGAAGATGATTTTGACCAATGGCTGAAATTTTGCGAACGGCTAATGGACATCTGTAATGTCGACGAGCATTTTGCTTCTAACATAGTTTTTTTCGATGAGGCAACTTTTTGTTTAAATGGAACAGTTAATCACATAACTTTTTATCAACGGAAACTTGAATAGTATTTGGATCTACTAAATAACGAAATTATTCCTGCACTTCAACAGAATGGGCAAGTATCACAAATTGTTTGGTATCAACAAGATGGAGCATCTCCCTACTATGATAGACGGGTTGGGAATTTTATGGATGCGAATTTTCCAAATCGATGGATTAGACGTAGAGGATTCATAGAGTGGCCTGCTCGTTCTCCAGATCTTAGCCCGTTAGATTTTTTTTGGGGTTATCTAAAATCACATGTTTACGTTAGACGACCAACATGCTTACAGGAATTGAGACAAAGAATTATTGCCGAATGTGAACTAATACGGGAGAAGTCTTGACTCAAGAATTTGTTAATAGGATGGCATATTGTCAGCAAGTGAACGGCGAGTATTTTGAACATTTGAAGTAATATTGTTTCTCGTTATTCTAAAATAAGTAAATGTCACCTATTGTACAACTAACAGTGAGTTATTTCTCATTTTTACAAATTATTTTCGCTAAACCCAGTACGTATGATTTTAAAATAACAAGCTCTTTCAAAATCTGCAAAAATATATAAGGTGTCCCATTTAAATTAAAGAAGTTGATGGCATTTCCGGTTAAACCGAAAGTATATTAGTATATCAGATGCATTTTGTTCCATTGCACTTTCTTGCAAAATTTCATAAAATTCGTTGTTGTCGTTTAAAAGATATTTACTTAGTTCCATACTTTTCCCAATCCTGTATAGATAAGTATTTGTATTGAATTATGTATTAGAAATAGAAATTGTAGTCTAGACAAGAAGCATATACATCTTCCTCCAGAGAATAGATTTAGAAATGTTTTATTGATAGGTTCAAGAGACATACTGAAAATATATGTGTAAATGTAAAGAATAATTTATACTACCTTCGATAAGAAAGGGTAATACCTAATTACTTACAAATACTGATAATTAAATTTTAAGAATTTTTACCATCCCAAAGTAATATTTTGTATTCTGTTATATGAAGTATCTTACCGATATTAATATTAACATTAAATAAATTTCACAAATTAAACACGATTTAATTACTCAACTAAACGAGTTTGTTATTATAATCTCTTTGTATTCAAAATACTGCTTTTGTTAACAACATTTTAACTAGCAAATCCCTAAATATTTAAGGACAAAGGTGCTTATTTTTATGACGTTGTTAAACAGAACGTGTGCACGAGCCGATATCAAACGAAACTCTGCTTGATACATTTTCAATTAGCTATTCTATACTTATCAGCAGATCAATGAATGCTCGTATTGCTGACATTTCTGTAAAGCAGGACTGTAACAGGAAATTTCATTGAATCATTTTTAAAATGACTATATATTTATCTCTTCGAAGAGAAGATAATGAAAGAATTTGCAATTTAAAGTATTGATTATATTTTTTAAATGTAAATAAAAGTGTTATAGTCAAAGTAATGATTTCTACAGGATTTTTTTTCCGAAAGCTTAAATACAAATTCCATTCCACAATGTATTAATTGGAAATGTACCTATGTATAAATGAACTCGTTTACATCAAGTACGTAAGTTCTAAGACTGTAAGGTTGCGTAATGAGTGGTTTGCCTTAAAAGCCTTTATAAATGTACTAATCTTCTTAACAAACTCTGCGTTTAAGCTCTCGCGTATTTTCTCAGGGTTAAACTGTTTTACTTTTTTATTCAACATTCAGCATTTTATAAGTATGTAATTATTTAGAATCTAATCTCTGTTTCTGCTGCGTAGTAGAAAGCGTGATTTAATTTTTATATTAGATCAAAGAATAAAAAGTTACCAAATTGAAGATTTTCTCGAAAGAATAAAACAATATGCTAAGAAGACATTACCATATGGTTATGTCAAATTCACTTAGTTAGTAATTTTAATTATTTGTACGTAATTTGAAAATTATGAAACATTAATAATATTTTCTTATAAAAATACATAAAATTGTATGCCGGACGTGAATTCTTTTTTTGGAATCTTGCGACAGTCTTTTATACAAGGTGGCCACGAGTCGTAGGATTGTTACTTTATGACTTTATTTAAAAAGTTCCAGAAAAATGCATTTGAGTGTCTCAACGGGAACCGCCATTAGCCGTATACGGAAAAGTACACATGGAAAAAATTTAAATTTGGAGAATGACTAAATCGAAAAGTGCCAACTCAACTAAAACATTTTCATCTTCTGACCTTCCGGTTGTACCAAAAGTTGACATCAACTTCGTTATTTTAAAAGGAACACCCTATATATTATTGCATTTACGTCAAATGTTAGGGTCATCTAGAAGTTATAGATTTCGAGATTTTTTAGTAAAATTTTCACTGATGCAAAAGTTCACGGAAATATCTGTAACTTTTTTCAGGAACTCCATATCGGGTTAATTTTGGGTTTGTATAAAGAAAAGGGACTGTAGTAAACGAAGATATGTCCATAGATTAAAAAATGTGATACTGAGTGTTTCATATTTGCTGTTACATTTTGACTTCTTCAAAGAGTAATAACTTTTAAGTGAACTGGAACACCCTATATTTTTTTTAGTCTGTCGGGTGCAGGTTGAAATTCTCTTTCAAATCTAACGTAAGTGTTTCTGAACGCAAGCCTAAAAAGTAATATTTGGACTGATATTAGATTGAAGGCTGAGCTGCTAAAAGGAAAGAAACGTATGATGATGAGGATCAACATGCGGAACTAAATTTAACGTTAAAGTGTGCTAGACACACACAATTGATGACAATACTCAGTTCGGCCCTTTATGATAAAGTGCATAATTCTTAGATGAATAATTTAAATGCTAATTTAAAATCGTATCTCCTAAAAGATAAGAAGTTCATATTTAACAAGGCTATTGACTATACTTGCTGCGGCTGTTTTTATTGTTGCACTTGTTTAATTCGAGAATGTTTTGAATGACTGAGTACAGAGTCTATTCAGAAAAGCAACGTTCTATCTTAGAACCGACCAAAGCACAAAAAGAAGTTTTGTGAACGTATCCCTAACATCCCTACGGCAACGTGCAATAAAGTCAAGTAATTTGAGTAAACCAGACCCTATGTGATCCATATGTGGATAGCAAGAGAGATGGTTATCTAATAAAACAGCAAAAACCTTGACAAATTCTGGACTGGTATTCGTCCTCAATGTACTTGTTGATTGTAAAGGATTCTTTTTATGTAAACCTTACAATTGCACATTTAAAAACATTGAATTCCATCATATTGTCGGAGCACTAATCGTTTAACACTTATAGTTTTATCGAGACGATAAGTGATCTAATTTTGTTATAATTTTTAGATGATTTGCAAACACTACAGGATTAAGGTACAAAAATGGTCCAAGGTGAGTCCCTTGAGGAACACCTAAAGAAACACTAACTTAATCAGAACGGCTAGATCGATCATTTCGTACTACTTTTTACAAAAATTGTAGATGGTTTTGGAAAAAGGAAGAGTATATCGTATTAAAAAACTGGTAATGCCACGTTAACATAACATAAAAAGTTGTAGTAGTTGTAGTTGTAGAAGTATCATTTATTTTGGTCTAGGTCCAATATTAACGCCAGAAAAGAATAATATGTAAAATCAAAAAATTTTTTTCTCCCATTTAACCAAATCTGTATCTTTTGCAGTTTCCAAGATCGTCATAGTAGCCCTCCTTATCTTGGACACTGTGTATATGTGACATTTATTTAACCACAGTTGCTGAAAATCTGCCAAAACAATGTAGCAAAGCAAAGTCAACTCTATAATTGTTTAAGAAACAGTTATAGTTATTATAAAAGTAGAAAACGATACTCTATGCATTTGCTCTATTCCTTGCGTGTCTTCTATGAACAATATATCTAGGACAGAATTAAGTCAAGGATTTAAAACTTTTATAGTGGTAAAGGCAAGATCATGGTCAGTGTACTATGGATTGACAGTTGGAAAAGTCTACTACGTGCAGGAAAAGTAGTGTAAAATTAAGAGATGCCATTAACAACTTGTTTGTTTCATTGCTGGATACAAATACTGTCATCATCAATCTCAATAACAGTTTCATTATGAGGATGCTAAATAATCGTAACACTTGAACTATGGAAAGAAGTAACTGCAGTAGAAGAATATTGATTATGATTAATGTTATTTATTGTTGATGTGACAAATATATTGGAACACAATTTTGGAGAGTAAACACAATTTTCCATTCATTTCGTACACAACACACTTGTAAGTGTGGCTGATACTTTTTGCATACCTACATATAGTGGCTTAACTCTGTCTTGGAGAGAATGTACATATATTGAAGACTCACAAGGATAGAGCATGTGCCTAGAGTGTCGTTTGCTGCTTTTACAATAATTACATTTGTTTTATGCTATTATGCTACATTGTTTAGGCAGATTTTTAGCAACCATTTGTGATAAAATAGATGTCACATATATAACGTTTAAAAGACAATTTTTGATTAACAAAAATTTAGGACACGTTTTCAGCTTCACACAACAGACTCCAAGTTATTTAGCAAATGTTTAAAAAAATTCAAATCAAAAATATTCAAAGTTACAAATACTTCTGGTATTAGGAACCTAAATGATGATGTCACATATACGGTTAAAAGGCGGTTTTCTCAGGATCAATAAATTCTAACAATACAGGTTAATTTCAAAACACAAACCTGAGTTATATCGGCAAATGTAGAATCGCATCATAAAAATTTGGACATATTCATTACGTCATCAACGGAGCTAGAAGACCACAAACATTTGTGTACCGGGATTTTTAGACTCATTTAACTATGTACCATTTGAATCCAAAAGATCGCATTAGTTGCCAGACGTGAAATGTTTTGGTATATTTTTCAGGTATCTCACCCTATTATTTATATTGTACTCATGTTCTTGTGATCTAGTCTAAATAGGTGAAGTGGGTTATTATATTTTATATTGCAAAATCTTCTTTCTTCTTTAATAGGAAATTGGAGAGAGAAAAACCAGTGCTTTGTTTGAACTAATCAAGGGTTGCCAGTGACGATTCTTCTTTTTTTCTTGTTTTGCATAAACAGAGATATTCCTTTAATTACACATAGTCCTTTCAGTCTAGAATCTGATTGGGTGCACAAGTCTTAGATCTGATAATGCCCTTATGATGGTTGCAAAGCTTTGACAACTACGGTTACTACTTCGGTAGAATCCCGGAAGACATTTTGGTTTCAACAATTAATTACAAACAGGGTGAACCATTACTGCATGGAAGAAGGATATCTCGGAAAATATTGGTTTTTAGAAAAAACTTTTATAATGAAAGTTGTGCAGATGAATGAGCTCAACATTATAAAATTATTTTTGTTTATACAGGGTGTTTCATAAAAGCGCGACATACCAAAGTTGTGTTTTTTTAATTAGAATTACCCATTTTTATTACAAATTTGGATTCCTTGGGAAATTCCAATGTGACTTTACGCATTATATATAAAGTGGAGGGTTTTCGCACTATTATCCTAAAATTACCATACGAATAAATAAATAAATAAATCCTGGAATTTATCCAACTGCGATTTCGTAACTTTAATATGCATTACATATGCTAACTACAACTCCCTAAATTCATGGATAACTTGATTTTTTCAAATGGCACCACGTAATTTTTTATGTGCCGTCGAATCTCGTAAATTTTCCAATGATAAGATGGTACGTATCTAACTCTTACTCAAAAATCCGCAAAAATCCGTAAGAGTTAGATAGCTACAACCTTATCATTAGAAAGCTTATAAAATTCAACGTTCAACGGCACACAAAAAATTAAGTGATGCGATTTGAAAAAAACAAGTTATCCATGAATTTAGGGAGCTCAATTTATATAATTGATTACTAAAAACTTAGCAATGTTGGAAAGCTGAACAACTAGCTTTATTTAATTTTTTCGAAACGTCAATTTTTCCGGTAAAAGAGAAATAATGCGAAAACCTTCCATTTTAGACACTATGTATATTGCATAAAGTAACATTAGAATTTTCCAAAAAATCCAAATTTGTAATAAAAACCATTTAAAAAAAAACATACCTTTGGTGTGTCGCACTTATATGGAACACCCGGTATTAACAAAAATAATTTTAAAATGTGCAGCTCATTGATCTGCACAACTTTCATATGAAAGTTTTTTTCTAAACCCAATATTTTCCGAGATATCCACCTTCCGCGCACTAATGGTTCACCATGTATATGGATATCGGCTGCTTCCGACTATTTAATTAATGAGCTGAGGTAACATTAAAATATAATGACAGAAGAGTTTACGGAAAACCAATGCTTGCACTAAGTTTAAAATCAAATAATATTTAATTAAAAAATACTATTGAATTTGCATTTAAAGCTATAAATGTATCACTTGTAAATTTTTAAGCAAAATTAATTGTTACTTATTTTTTCTAACAGTTACAATAATGTAAATACCAATAGAAAAATTAATGAATCGTGCCGTTATTAATAACATCGAACGCAGCTTCGGTTTGTTTACTGACAGGAAACGTACCATATGTCCAACCATCACATTAAGTAAAGAAATCAATTGCAAACCACGCTTTCACCTGACGTTAACCGCAATTGCATCGACAACCAATAAATTTAAAGTAACATCCACAAAATTGTCACAATCTATCAATACGTAAACGTGTTAGTGTAACATTCGGTTGCCCGTGACATAATAAAATTTGAATTGTTGGTGGATGTGTGGATCTAAAATCAAATACACACTTATTTGCATTAACAATACTTTTAGTTCATATAAAAAGCACAAAAATATATTTTTGCACTTTATGTATAGTGTATCTAAGGTATTGGATATGCGTGTAGTTGAGATGAAAAGCTACATAATTGTATTGTATTATTCAGCAAGTCACTTCATATATTAACAATTGATGTTACTTTGAACAAAACATTTTGAGAAAGAAGCGAGATAGGTATAAAAAGTATTGCTTTGATTTATAAAAATATATGTGTAGCAAGAAATCAGCATTATACGAAGTACTTGTTATTTATTTTTCAAGCTTTTTTTACTCTAGATCTTATAAATGTGACAACAATTTCAAAACCGAAAATTCTAACATTTTTCATTTTTCTTGACGAATTGGAGTTGGTAGTGTAATGCTGTTCTTTCACAATAGCAATAGCAGTTTGTTAAGAAAATGTTATGTTTGCATGTTCAAACAATATGTGAAGTTTGACAGAACTATAGTTTCACATAGCATAGTCTTAATTGAAGTTGTTAGAGATTGTCTATGGAGGTAAATATTTTTTATTTGAATGTATGATCTATTAATATAATTATTAATTTGGGTAGTATAACGATAAGTATTATCTATAAGATTGAAAGAATGGTAAAGCTGTGTATCGTCCGCATACATGTGTATCTGACAAGTAGTTACTTGTTTGTAAAAATTCGAAGTATAAATGGTAAATAGTTGCGGCCCAAGGATTGAACCTTGCGGAACACCTTTAGTAATAGGTTTAAAGATTGAGACCGAGTCATGTAGTTTTACTCTTTGAAACCTATCTTCCAAATAACTTTTGATAAGAGCTACTGCCGATGTTCCAAAGCCAATATACTTTAAGACCGAAAGAAGTATAGAATGATTGATAGTATCGAAGGCTTTGCTGAAATCTAGGGAAACAAATACGGAAATCTTATTACTGTCACGAGCTCTTAATAAATCATCCGTTATATGACTCAGAGTCGTAGTAGAACTGTATCCAGAGCGAAAACCTGATTACGTATTTGGAATCACTTTATTACTATGTAAAAAGCATTCAATTTAGGACTTCTTAATTTTTTCTAATAATTTGTAAAGCACCGGTAGCAAACTTATGGGTCTTAAAGCCTTCAAATCTTTAACATTGGTTGTTTTTGGAATAGGTATGACTGCTGCTTTTTTCCACATGTCAGGAAAGACACTATTTAGTAAGCATGAGTTAATAATATGAGTTAAGTATGGCAATATTATCGGGCAACATAGTGTAGTGTGATGGTGATATTGTTACTTAATATTAGAAAGATTGTTAAAACGAATAGTAGAATTTTATAATTGAAAGTTGTTGTTGTCTAGCAATCCTGGTTGTTGTTGACAGAAAAGTTAAATAAAATTTTTTTTTATTATGAATAAGTGTAATGACAAAGTGGAAAAATACGTAGAATCAAGATTAGCGTGATTTACAACGTGTAACCACAATTGGTGACCCTTGTGACCCAGAACTATCAAATACAAAATTAAATTTTTAAAAAATTAAATTGCAATTAGGTGATTACATAAAATATGACTACGAATAATGAAGAACAAGAACTTGGAAGCAATCATAATAATGTAGCTAGAGTTGCCATTAAAATTCCTCCTTTTCGGAGAAAAAACGTAAAAATTTGGATTCTACAAATAGAATCTCAGTTCTTTACATCTAAAATTACAAACGAAGAAACAAAATGTCACTACATTCTTGGTTCGTTAGACACAGAAATAGTAGAACTAATATCTTATTTTATTTATAATGTTCTGAAAGAAAATCAATATACAGCCTTAAAGCAGAAATTAATTGCGGAATTTGAAGATTCAGAAGAACGAAAAGCAAAAAAATTACTAACAGAAATTGAGCTTAGTGACAGAAAACCTTCTGCATTACTTCGACAGATGAAGGAATTAGTAAACAATAAAGTTTCTGATGATTTTCTTCGTACGATATTTTTTCAAAGACTTCCAAGTAGTATTCGTTTATTCTTAGCAACTAGCAAAGATGATTTGGATTCAGTGGCATTAATGGTTGATAAAATAAATGAATCTATGTCTCAATCTTACTCCTTTGTCTCGAGTTCAACACAGAAAAAGTCTACAGTGAATGAAAATGACAGATTGACTAATTTAGAAAATCAAATGGCGTAGCTTCAGTATCGAAATTATTGGACGTTGGAAGTGGTAGATCTACAAATGCGCCAAGAAATCGTACTAGATCTGTCTCCAGGAGCAGAGATTATGAAAAACATCCCATATGCTAGTACCATTTTAAATACAAAGACAAAGCTTCTAAATGTTCTTTACTTTGTGATTATAAAACACAAAGTTTGCATCAGGAAAACGAAGAATCACACCGTTTATTCGTAAAATGTTACGAAACCGGTCATAGGTTCCTTATAGATTCCGGAGCAGATATTTCAGTTATACCACCAACAAAAGATGAACGCAAAAATATATCAAAACGAGAATTATATGCTGCTAATTCATCAATCATTAAAACATACGGTACCAAAAACTTACAATTAAATCTTAATTTACGAAGAAATTTTATTTGGATCTTTATAATCGCTGATGTAGAATGTCCAATATTGGGAGCTGATTTTTTAAATTATTTTAATATTTTGCCAGATATTAGGAATAGAAGATTAATAGATAATCAAACTTCATTAAGTACGGAAGTTAATCTAGAAAAAACATCTATTCAATCAATTCAAACGATGGATCCGTTACACAAGTACAAGGAAGTTTTAACGTTATTTTCTAATTTATTACATGAGAAACCTAACTTTAAAAACATTAAACATGACGTAACACATCATATTTTAACTAACGGACAACCTGTTACGATGAAACCACGAAGGCTGTCCAAAGAAAAATTAGAAAATGCAAAAAAGGAATTTCAAATTATGATCAATATGGGTATTTGCAGACCTCAAGCAGTAATTGGGCAAGTGCTCTTCATATGGTTCCGAAGAAGAATAACACTTGGCGTCCATGCGGTGATTATAGGGCTTTAAATGCAATAACTGTTCCAGATAGGTATCCAGTGCCGAATATACAAGACTTTAATACACAGTTAGGCAAAAAAAAGGTATTTACGAAAATTGATTTGATTAGAGCATACCATCATATTCCGGTAAATAAAGAAGATATCCACAAAACAGCAGTAATAACTCCGTTTGGATTATTCGAATTTATAACATTACCATTTGGATTAAGAAACGCGGCTCAATCATTTCAGAGATTCATACACGGAATAACCAAAGATTTGGATTTTTGTTTTTGTTATACATATAGACGACATTTTAATAGCATCTGAAACGATCATATTCAACAGCTTTTCTCAAGATTAAATAAATTTGGTATCAACATCAATTTAAGCAAATGCATATTTGAAGCTACTGAAGTTCCTTTTCTCGGATTTTTAGTATCAGAAAAAGGTATACGTCCTTTATCAGAAAAAACCTACAACTAAACACAAATTAAGACAATTTTTGGGTTTAATTAATTTCTATAGAAAATATATCCCAAATTTAGCAGCAGTACAAAGTACGTTATACGAGTTATTAAAGGGTGTTTCAAAGAAAAGATATCGTACGAAAATTGATTGGAACAATGAGCTATAAACGTATTTACACAGATCAAAAATAAATTGGCCAACGCAATATCATTACAACATCCGTCAAATAACTTACCATTAACACTTTACGTAGATGCATCAGAATACCCAATAGGCGCAGCGTTACATCAAATTAAAAACAGTATATTTAAACCATTAGCATTTTTCTCTAAAAAACTTAGTGCTGCAGAAAAAAAATATAGCACATACGACAGAGAAATGTTAGCTATATATGCAGCCATTAAACATTTTCGATACACATTGGAAGGAACGAACTTTGCAGTATATACGGATCACAAACCGCTAACCTTTGCTTTTACAAAAAAATCTCAAAATCTTTCTCCTAGACAGTTTCGACACCTGGACTTTATAGGACAATTTACCACTGACATTCGACATATAGCTGGTAGTGAAAATGTAGCAGCGGATTATTTATCAAGATTAAATAAAATTGATACAACAAGTACAATTACATGGAATAGAATTGCTAAAGCACAAAAAATAGATGAAGAATTAATTTATCTTAAAAAATCAGGTAAATGTTCTTTAAACTTATAGGAAATTTCAGTTAAAGATGAAGTTATAGTTTGTGACGTCAATAACAATAAAATTAGACCATATATATCGAAAAGTTATAGGAAAGATATATTTGCATCAATCCACGAATTATCACATCCTGGAAAGAAGGACTGTCAATTATGGACTCAATGTTGTATAGCTTGTCAGAAATGTAAGGTGTGGAGACATACTAAGGCCCGGTTGTACAATTTAAGTTTAAGGCGAGTTCATGGTTAAACCGCTATTGAGCTTCGAATCGACAGAATGGTGCGTTGTACATAGCGAGTTCAGCAATTAAACCTCCCTCAACTACCGGCTCCTGTGAGCCGACGATATTTGTAACTTAAGCTTTGTTTGACCTACTCTAACCTCACTTTTGCAAGTTTCAAAATATTACTTTTACTCGGTTTTCGTTATATACTACGCAGTTAATTTATTTTATTCGGGAATTATTACTTTCTAGACTTTCTACGACTATTTTAGGTAAGTTTTAAACTTATGAAATAACATTTATATACTTTATATTGTTATTTTTATAGAAAATGAATAACCTTGTGGGTGAATTGTCCGAGGACGAAGATATGATAGAATTGGTAAACGTGATAGGGCATCCTCGACGGCCAAAAGTGTTTAGGGAAAGATATGATCATTTTGAAAAGTGGGATGACATTGATTTTGTAAAACGATTTTGACTAAGCAAGGATTCAGTCCGTTTTATAATCAATCGCATCTCACCGATTATTCAATCTCCAACTAACCGGTTAGTATAAATAGTAAATGCAAGACTCACAAAAATTCTTTAATTTTGTTTTAGAAATAATGCTGTATCACCAGCGGACATGTTGTTTGTAACGTTGCTGTATTTTGCTACTGGAAGTTTTTTACAAGTTTCGGGAGACTTTATAGGAATTGATAAATCTACTGCAAGTAGAATTGTATATAAAGTCTCTCGTGCCATTGCTGCATTACACAGCGAATTTATTCGAATTCCTGCTACCGAGGAGGAAAGAAAGTCAATTAGTGAGAACTTTTACAACATTTCAAGATTTCCAAGGTGCATTGGTGCCATCGATTGTACCCATATTAAAATTTTTTCACCGGGAGGCAATGAACCGGAAGTATATCGCAACCGGAAGGATTTTTTCTTTTAATGTTCAAGTTGTGTGTGATGCGGGTTGTAAATTTGAAGACATTGTTTGTCGTTGGCCCGGGTCTAGTCACGACTCCCACATTTTTAACAACTCAAATATCCGAGTTAACTTTGAACGTGGGGATTATGCTAATAATGTTTTGGTTGGCGATGGTGGTTACGGAGTTCGTTCATATTTAATTACACCTTTGCGGAATCCACAAACTCGTGCTGAGAATAGGTTCAACGAATCACAAATAAGAACCAGAAATCCAATAGAGAGGAGTTTCGGAATATGGAAGAGAAGATTTCCAATATTAGCCTTCGGTATTAGACTACATATTAATAAAGTGGAGGCTATCGTTGTCGCCACTGCAGTTTTGCATAACATAGCAATGTTACACAATGATCCTCTTCCCCACATAACAAACAAAGAAAATGCTGCGGTACAGATGGTGGAAAATATCCAAGCGTTAGGTGAGCGACCTAATGCTGTCGAAAATAACGCCGTGCGATATCAATTGATACACGAGTATTTTGAAAATATGTAATTAATAAGATAGGTAAATATATGACGTTTTTTCTTGATTTTCTTTTACTTTATATAAGCGCAAATTCGGCGTTTTAGAGCGAACAATATGGAAACATGAAGGGGATTAAAAAACCTTAGAAGCCCGAGAGTTTTACATATTTGAAAAAGTGTACAATCTTTTAAAAATGTTTAAAAACACTGTTTTGATTAAATTTTAAAAGCTCTTTTAATTTATATATTTCAATTTTTTAGATTTTAACAAATTTTCCTTTTGGATGTTTAAAATTTCTACTTCTATTTTATGCTTTTCCTTTAGAAGCGTTTCTTGGAGTTCAGCTTTTGATCGCATAAGTCGGAGTTCTTCATCGTGCTTTTCTTTACAGCATCGTAATTTCAGCTCTTGCTCTTGTTTCAAGAACTCCTTTCTCGATTCCTCTAACGAAACTTTCATTGCTGTCCATTGACTAACACGATTAACTATTGCTTCATCTGATTTCTGTGTTTTACCTATAATTTATAAATTATTACAATATTATGACATGTAGAGGTTTGCTTACGTGGTTTTACAGCTAACGATGGCGATTTGGGCTGACGCAGCATAGCCGGAGTATACTTCCCAATCCCTGGCGTCTTCTTCAATACGGGCTACAATCGAACATTTATTTAACATTTCTTTAAATTTACTTACTAATAATTTCAGGATCTACGTTGCTTGCCGATGCTTCAGTTACAACTTGTTGTTCATCTAAATAAAAAAATTTAATATTAAGAAAGTTCTAAAAAAATTGAACTTACCAATGAACTCGATAACTGGTGACGGTGCACTTTCGTTGCATATTTCAAATGCTAAAGCACCTGAAATTTAATAGAAATGATATTTTATATGTAAAATGCATACCCGTGGAATCGCCTCCAAATTCCGAAGGCAAGCCTTCAACTCGGCTACCCAAGATCTCCTTGATCTCTTCCTCAACGTTATCGATTTTAATAATGATTGGCGGCCCACCACCAGTTTTCTTCAGTTCGCATTTTTGGTCGGCGAATTTCTTTTTCGTCCTCTTTTTTAAATTCTCGTATTTCTTCTTGAGAACCTTCCAGTCGCGGAAACTCTCACCACATACGGCGTTAAATTCTCCCTCGATGCTTTTCCAAGCGGAGATTTTGTCAGCATTTGTAGCTGTATCGCTTTTTTGTTTTCAATTATTTGTTGATACTTTTTTATCAACAACAATAATTGCCCTTCTTCATTTCCCGTGAAATTAGGGGTACGCTTTCTCTCACTCTGCATTCTGAAATATTTGTAACGTAAATTTTATTATAAAATTGCATAAATAATGGGAAATTTAATCTACTTCCTACTAGTACTTACTCACCTGATTAAATATATCTCAAAAAAACTATCAAGTTTCTACACTTTCCAACAAACGAATATAAATGTTCACAAAAACGTGTATACTCCAACGACTTTGAATGTAAACAACAATAACCTAACCTGAAATATCACGCCGCATTTTTGACAACTTGCAATTCGTGTTGCCAACCGTCGCAGTATCAAAACAAATTCGAGTTTAGGCAACCCAAGCTTGAGTCGCACATGTACAACAACATCAAAAGCTTAAAGTAATCCTCAACTAAACTCGTTTTAGATGAGTGAAGTTTGAGTGTTATATTGTACAACCGGGCCTAAGAGTCACATTATGGAATACGAAACTAAAAGTGAACATCGTTTCGAGCACGTAAACATTGATATTATTGGACCATTACCACCATCAAACGACTTTCGCTACGTAGTGACAATGATAGACCGTTTTTCGAAATGGCCGGAAGCAACTCCAGTCAAAGACATTACTGCGGAAACAGTAGCTCAAGCTATTATCACCACTTGGATAGCTAGATTCGGTTCACCTAGTAGAATTACCACTGATAGAGGAAAACAATTCGATTCGACACTTTGTAAAAAAATGACAAAACTTTTAGGAATACATCATATAAAAACTACAGCCTAGCACCCAGCTGCAAACGATAAAATAGAACGTCTTCATCGTAGTTTAAAAACAGCAATTAAGTGTCATTTAACAGGAGATTGGACTACGAAACTACCAATTGTTTTATTGGGTTTGCGTTCATATATCCTACCAGAACATAATTTTACAACTGCAGAAATAGTGTATGGATCAAGTATAAGATTACCAGGTGAATTTTTTGTGGAAACCTCAAACACAACAGATGTGCCAAGTTTTGTTTTTAAATTAAAAGAAAATATAAAAAATTTACAACCAACAGAACAAGAACATCATGCTAAAAAAAGAATATTTATACATAAAGACCTTAAACAAAGTTCACATGTTTTTGTTAGAAAAGATATGTTAAGAAAACTTTTGCAACCAGTATACGATCCTTATCCTGTCTTAGAAAAACAAGTAAAATATTTCATTTTACAATTACCTGTCCTAGAGGAAAACAAACCGTATTCATAGACAGATTGAAACCTGCTTTCCTATTAGCGGAAGAAGTTAAAACGCAACTAGAAAATTTGGAAGAATCTGCGACCTTAGTTTCGAATAAAAATGACCCAAGTATTAATCAAAATGATGAATCAAAAAAAGGAAATATTTTAAATAATGAACAAACAATCAAAACTAGATCATGAAGAATTGTAAAATTTATGGACAAATATAAAGATTAAACTGTGGGGGGAGTGTTTTAGTGTGATGGTGATATTGTTACTTAATATTAGAAAGATTGTTAACACGAATATGAATAAGTGTAATGACAACAGAAAACGTTAATTCTTAAATGTTAGAATTAAATTTATTATTATTGTAAAGTTCAATAAGATTATTGCTATTCACATTTGTTGTACGAATACTTTCAAGAAAATAATTTTAATAATTTCTGCATTGTTAATTTGATTTGGTATGTAATTATTTTTCCTTGTACCAACACCTAAGTGGTTTAAGTCACTCCATACATATTTGGATTGTTTGTTACTTTCAATATACTTAAAATATGCCCGTTTTTCAACTTTTAAAGCTTGATTCGCCAAATTACGTAACAATTTATAGTATTCCCAATGACACAAGAGTTTTGAATTCTGGTACTTTTTAAGTGCTTTTTTCTTTAATTTAATCATTTGCTTGATATTGTCAGTTAACCAGGGTAACCTTTTATGAGTGATTTTAATTTCTCTAAAGGGAGCACATATATTAAGGGTTTCAGTAAGAAACTCAACCTTTAGGTTAATACCCTTCAGGGCAAACATATTTTGCCACGGTACTAATGATAAATAACTGTGGAATACGTTTACATCAACATTTTAAAAATTTCTAACAGTTTTATATATTACATTTTTGGGCAAAAGTAAATTAATTAAGTTCACAAAACATTGTCTCATGATCTGAAAAGTAATACCATGTATTCCGCAGCTGTTTATTAATGATTTATCGAAATTGAAATTATGTGTAATAAAGATTTTGAATTTTGGTGATATCGTGTAGGTGTATCAATGACTTGGCAGAAGTTGATGGAATCAATCATAGATCTAAAATAGTTACTTTCATTATTGTTCGTCAGCAAATTAATATTGACATCCCCAAAACAGCAGACAAAGTCATGCATGGTGGATATTAATGTGCAAGTTGGAGGTTTGTAAACAACTCCTAATGCCACAGAAAGATTGTTCATTTTCACAGACACCCATACCTGTTTAACAACATTACTAGTTTTTATCAAAGTGCAATTATATATATTATTTAAATATAGTGCAACTCCACCACCTATTTGATTTTTTCTGTCACATCTTACAATCCCGTAGCCATCGATCGCGATTTCATTATCATCTATAGTTTCAGATAGCCAACTTCCAGTTATTGCAAAACAGTCTTTAACTAAATTATATTTAGGTATTAAAGATCTTAGATTAGCATGAGCCAATTTAAATAATTTCCTCGACATGTAATTAAGAAATAGTAAGATTAAAGTAAGAGCTTAATTATATTAGTTTAATTAAAAGAAAGGTGAAATATAGTATCATTAAAATTTATAACAATGAAATAAATGCAATATACTATTATTGATAAATAGACTAACCAAGTGTTCAAGTTAGATAAAATACACTATTTATACGTATACCTCCAGGTAAAATTTGAACGGTAAGCTTATTTAGGTTTTGTAAAGTGAGATTCCTTACAATTCAATTTAATAAACGACTAAATTAGCTCAAGTCTTCTTTGCATTTTATATGTTTAATAATATTATTAGTTTTCACTAAAATTTTACCTTCAGTGGTCCATACATTGCTCCCAAACTTTTTAACTGTTTCTTTAAACAACTGGTACCTGATTCTAGTTAAATCTTCTTTGATAACTATCTTCGATCCTTTTAGTTTCCGCTTATTTTGGTAAACCATTTTTTTTTATATTCCTACTGACTAATTTCACAATTATAGGTTTTACATTGTGTTCAGTAGTAAAGAAACGGCGACTAATATCTATACAATTAGATGGCAGGTGTAATCCAAGTTTTTCTTTACACATCTTCAGCACAATACGATCTGTATCTTCCTTTTCCGATGTTTGAGGATGCCAAAAATTCTTAAACTATTTCTTCGAGAATACATCTCCATTTCATCTTTGTTTTGCATAAACTCTTGTTCGGTAGCTGCCAGTTCAATTTCCAATGAGTCAACCTTTTGTTTATACGCTTGCAGTTCTTTTTGAAATTCCTCAAATAGTTGTTCTTTCATTTACACACAAAATTATTAATTAGGACATCAGAATTTAAGACTTTATCCACTATGTCTTTGATTTTGGTTTCCTCGTCGATCACAGATCTGGTTATACGTTCGTTAGGCATTTTAAAGCAGATTATTGCTTGAATATAAGTATATCAAAGGAACCTTCACTTAAGCACGTCTACTCGGCTCTAGTACACATTACAGAATCTTTGTTTTGTTTTCACAACTGTTTAGAGGTTGGTACCTCGGTTATGTCATATTGTGAATGTAACCGTAAAGTACCAACCTGATTTGTCGAGAATAAAACGTTACTATAACACTCGAGAATTTTGAAAATTAGAAAATAACACATAAAAGCAGCAATAACCGCTTGAAGAAAAAATAGTATAGTATTTCACTTGGAGTTAAAAAATATAATTGTTTCGCTCAATTTGCTTTTAAGCTTGTATTGTATTGTTTAACTTTTAGTAAAATATTCTACTATTTAATCGAAGGAAGTATATTGCAACATCGTTTTGTTAACATAATCACTGAAAGAATCAGTTGAAAAGCTTAAGATAAACGATATAAAAAATAACGAACCAGACAGTTTGCTAATGGAGAATATAATCACAGAAATTAGTTTGCGGAAACTCCGAGAATCAAACATAGTTTTGTTTAATGTTCCCGAACTTTCAGAACAAAATACTGACGCAAATGATCAAAATACGGTTAAAGACATAATCTCCTCAATTGATGATTCAATTGATTGTCAGAACATAACTGTGTTCCGTTTAGGTAAAGCAATTCAACATGGCAAATGTAGACCGATAAAAGTAAAACTTCAAAATAAAGAAATTGCTCGTTTAGTTATACGCTCAAGTAAAAGATTAAAGCAAACTAAATATGATAAAGTGTTTGTTGGTTCGGACTTAACGCCGTTACAACAAGATAATCGAAGAAAAGTGTTAAAGGAATTCAATGAACGTGTAACTAACGGAGAACATGATATTATCATTAAATACGTCAATAATTTTCCTAAAATACAAAAAAAAAACTAAAACATGTCCAGCGCAATGAACCTATGAACTTTACGATTTATTATCAAAATGTACGTGGTTTAAATACAAAACTGACATCATTTCAAAATAATATCCTAAGTACAAATTATGATTGTTATCTAATAACGGAAACATGGTTATCATCAGATACTTACGATTACGAGTGTTTTCCAACTTCATATACTGTTTTTCGCAGCGACAGGACCGAATTTGTAAGAAATGGTCGCGTAATTTCACGTGGAGGAGGTGTTCTCATTTCCATTAATAATAAATTCCAGGCCGTTCAGAAGCCCATGTCTATTAATATACCTGGTATCGACATAGTTTGTGCTGAAATCTTGTTAATGAAGAAATCTGTATTTCTAATTTGTTTGTATGTTCCACCGTCTACTCCTGCTACTGTTTTTAAAGACTTTCTTAACAGTTTAGAAGAACAGTTAAATAAAATTGAGTGTATCATAATAGCTGGGGATTTTAATGTCTCCGACTATGTTGAAACAAACTTTCAGATTATTGCATCAGATAAGAAAATTCAAATTATCGAGTTTGAAAGCTTTTTAAATTTAAGGCAATGTAATATGATCGTAAACAAAGATAATAGGTTACTAGACTTAATTTATTGTTCAAAAAATGTTAATGTTAGTTGTGAAAAATCAATTACCTCATTGGTGCCACTAGATATTAAGTATCATCCCAGTCTTTCTATAACTTGTAATCTTCCCAGTGATCATAATGTTGCTTTTGATATTTCGAACAAGTATAAGTTTGACTTCAAAAATGCCGATATTAATTTATTGTATTCTCTGATTAATGACATTGATTGGAACTTCTTGAATGGATATGAAAACATTAATAATATGTGCGAAGCATTTTATGACAAACTTTATGAATGCATGATTACCACAATACCTTATAAGATTTGTAAACAAAACAACAAATACCCGCCATGGTTTACCAACCACATCCGAAGAAACATCAAAGCGAAACAACACTATATGAAACTGTTTAAAAAACTGGTTATACTTTTTACCATGAGAAAGCCCAAAAACTATATTACTTCATTAGCTCACTAGTTCAGAAGTCTTATAAAGAATACATTAATCACATTGAACATGATATGATCAACAATCCAAGCAAAATATTTCAATTTATTAATAGCCGTAGAAATAAGTCACGTATTCCTGGTGTCATCAGTCATGACGCAAATCTGTTAAATTCACCTCAGGCCATTGTAAACGCATTTGCTGATCATTTTTCCAAACTTGTAAACTGTACTTCGCAGTATAACAATTTTGAAGATTTTCACATACCAAATATTAACACCTTAACTATTCCTATTATCGACACCAATTCGATCACAGTTGCTTTAAACAAACTAAAATGTAAATTAACCGCCGGCCCTGATGATGTTCCGTCTTTTGTAATAAAAAATTGTGCTAATGCGTTTACGTATCCACTAATCATTATTTTTAATCGTATTTTAAAATCATGTACCTTCCCAGAAGTATGGAAAATTTCTAAAATAATCCCAGTTCATAAAAAAGGTTCTTTGTCTAATATTGAAAACTATAGACCTATTGCCATAATTTCTAACTTCGCTAAAGTATTCGAAATGGTGTTTTGCCAGATCATACAACCTCATGTATCTAACTTTATTAGTGAATATCAACATGGATTTACCAAAACCAGATCTACAACCACAAATCTGTGCAGTTTTACTAATATTGTATCTAATGCGTTAAATTACAAAAAACAAGTCGATGTTATATACACGGATCTGACTAAAGCCTTCGATTTGGTGGACCACAACATTCTTCTACAAAACTACAAGGTTTTGGATTTTCAAATGCTGTATTAATTCTCTTTCAATCATACTTACGCAACAGATTTAGTTACGTAGAATATGGCTACACTAAGTCAAAGCTCTTTTGTTCTAAAAAGGTGTCCCACAGGGATCGAATCTTGGCCCTCTTCTCTTCACATTGTATATAAACGACATTGTTGAGCATATTAATTGTAGGGTATTGTTATATGCAGATGATGCTAAAATATTCAAAGTTATAAATGCTGTAGATGATTGTCTAGCTTTGCAACAAAATTTAGATGTATTTTGCGCATGGTGTGATACAAATAAGCTAAGTATAAACCGAAGCAAATGCAAAATTATGACATTTTCTAGGAAGACTAGTATATTAAACTTTAAGTACAAAATTGGTAATGTCTCAATCGATAGAGTAGATACATACTTAGACCTTGGGATTACATTTGATCGTAAGCTTAATTTTAAGAATCACATACAATTGGTTAGCAAATCTGCTCTTAAAATGTTAGGTTTTCTTAGTCGTTCAACTAAAGACTTCAGTTCGATTACAGTTATGAAGAAACTATATTTCTCATACGTCAGAAGCGCACTAGAATATAATTCAGTCATTTGGAATACACATTACTCCTCCCTAAGTTATAACTTAGAAGCTATTCAACGCAGGTTTTTAAAGCAACTGTACTTTAAAAAGCACAAGAGTTGGCCGATTCGAAACTATTCGTATCAAAAACTTTTAGATGAATTTAATATAATTGATCTTCAAACACGTAGGAAAATATGTAGTTTAGTTTTTCTACATAAATTAATAAATAGTTATTGTGTTGATCCTGAACTGTTAAAACATATAAGTCTAAATTGCAAGATCCATAATCTTCGTAATGTAAATATTTTCTATGTACCGTTTGCGTATAATAACCAGCATTTAAATTCACCTATATTAAGAATGTGTAAATTGTACAATAATATTCCACTACACTCTATTGACATTTTTCTGACCCTATTTTAAGTTTCATTAATAAATTAAGGATTCATTTTTGTTCATCAACAGGTTGATCTACTGCAAAATTTTTTTTTTTTTTTTTTTTTAAGGTCAAGTACTTATATGACACTACATTGACATAAAATTTAAGTTTGAAGTTGTTATCACAGTAGGTATAGAACCACTTTTTGTTTTTGTTTTGTCTTTTATTATTAGTATGCATTTCGTATATGTATTATTATTATTAATATTGTATTCTAATATGTATGTCCACTATTATTACGCTGGACAATAAAGAATTATTATTATTATTATTATTATTATAATTTAATTTACATTATAGTAACAACAAATTTTTAATGTCATATTGGCTGTAATAAATTACCAAGTTTGATGTCATCCTATTCTCAACGTAAACAGATTTTATAATTAGATTTTTGGGAATAGGGCACTTTACTTGATCCACCTACTGCTTAACTAATCTATTTACAAAGTATTACTTAAACACAACTCTCGTTTTTGTGTGTGATCGATACTTAATTACATCTTACTTATGATTTACGCTCATCTTACATGGTCTTTGCTTAACAATATCTTTTCAATTTTTACAAGTTTGAAACATTTTTGTGAATTGAGAACTAGAGAAATCATACTGAAAGCAAGGGACGGAATTTAAATTCAATTAAAAACTTTTGTACTCCTTCACTTTAAATAAAAATATATAAACATGCTTAATAACAAAAATTTCCAATTTTTGAATGTGAAAATGAGGGTAAATATACTCCTCAACAAGTTCAAATATTGGTAACTACATAATAACTTAAAAGACTTTTTTCTATTTTGGGTCGCTTACAGAGCTATAAAAGCACCCAAATGAGTTCTTTTATAGAAATAGGACAATTTTTATTCCGAACGGTGGTAACACTGATAACGTCCAAGCTTTCATTACGTTCGGGGTGCATTAATTTAAATCATAATTAATGTTCAGTAGATTTATTTATCTACTTATTTTTATTTCTAACCATTTTTTTTAATGAAACATATGATAAATGTACTAATTAAACTTAAGCTAGCATTTAAACCAAAGTTTAATGAAAATATTGCCACCTTAGCAATTACACTTCAAAATTCCCTAAATTTAAAAACTCGCAAAGTTTTATTTTAAAATCAATCTGAAAAGCCCAAAATAGAAAAAATAGTATAAAGAATTCGTTTCAGAAGGCATTTTAGCGACTCGTCTTATAAAATGCGTCTTCTGAAACTAGTTCTTTAATATACTATTATATTTTAAGTCATTTACATTTTGAAACGGGAATGTCTCCAAATTTTTTTTTATTTGCTCAAGCGTAGAGTGTATTTTCACGAATATAAAGTGCATTTATTTTTTGTTTCCGTTCAATATTTCTTTTTTAATTAATTTTTAAAAATATTTTTGTCATTTATACAGCTTAATTTAAAAATGTACTTATTGACGCCATAAAGAGCAGTACATTCTACAACGTTACCAGTTCTCCTATAGTACATTAACTATCAATACATAAATTGCAGGCCGCAGCAGTTAGCCGCACGAGCGAAGCGAGGCTGCAAGTGTCTTAAATCCCGTGGTGCTTACGATTATTTTTCGCCTAGCGCCTGCTTTTGAAATTTTAACATTCTTGTAACTTTTTCAGTCACATAAAATATTCATTAACTTATAAAAAAAACCAATTAAGCAAACAACGCAAAACGGAATGTTTTGCTGGCATATCTCATTTATAGAAAGAAGACCGCAAATTCTGCTACTTTATGGACAGAAACTCAATGCTAAAATCTGTAATTAAAATTAAAGAAAATATTGATGTTAGTGAATTTTGATAAAGTTAACGGAAACAGCAAAAGAAACACACGATAACCAAGTAGAACAAATATTTTAACTTTATTAATATTCATTGTGAACACATAAACTTCAAAACAAAACAAGACCGTTGCGTTGACAACAAATTTAGTAAAATACAAGCTTATTTGAAAGAACAAAGCATTGACTATAAAGCCAAAAAAAAATTTTAAAGGATGCTCTAGATAATGAATATTTAATGTTCAAAGTAAGTACATAAATAATTTATTCATATAAATTACAAAAAAAAACAAAAAAAGTAGTAACATCGCATTTTGTTTTAAGGTTGCTCTAACAATGGGAATTTACGGAGCATGCCGTCGAATAGAACTTACAAACTTAACTCTAAGCAATATTCTCGTTCAAGATAATAATATAATATATAATAATAATAATAACGGTTTATTGGTTCCACACCTATAAATATATTTATTTACAAGAGAAGTAAAAGGATACCAAAAGGAAATCTGTCAGACTAGTTTAAAAAACCGTCTGTTAGTTCCGTTAAGCATACCTTACGTTAAATCAATAGCTGACTATAGCCGTATATGCACCTATTTATGAAAATTAATACAGATAATTTTTCATTTCATTGCCCGTCGCACACACCGACCCTCGACGCCTTCACGAAGCGATAAAATAATTCAACGACACTCGGAGATTAATTTGTTTAAAATTAAATTTCTAATTTTGACTTTGTAGGTATGGAAAGACAGCCTGAAACATGTTGAAGGTATATTGCTATGAACTCTGTAGTTATTATAAGAGAAGGATCTTTTAAATATTTGAAGTTTATGCCTTGGTATCTGAATTAGGTCCGGAAACGGACTTTATAGTAGAGATACGGAGGAGTTTTATTAATGAGGATCCGAAAACAAAGACTCGTCCAATATAGAAACCTACGTTGCGACATGTTTAACCATCCACACCATCTTACTGTATGTGATATATGTTCACGTTTTCTAATTCCATAAATAAATCGAAGACATGCATTCTGTAATCTTTGTATTTTGTTACCATCAGCGGCATCGATACAAGGGTGATATACAACATCACAGAAGTTTAACCGAGATAAGACTATGGAATCACAGAGCATAATTTTTAGTTTTTGGTCAAGAGAATGTCTGTTGGTATATAGCAATCTTAGCGCGCCATAAGAACCTTGAAGAACTTTAGTTATATGAGTTTTATAGCGAAGCTCCGAATCAAAAACAACACCAAGATTTTTACATATTTCTGTGAGTAGTAGAAATTGACAATTTATATAAAGTTTAATAACAGACTTAACCAAATCGCGCAAATTTCTATTACCAAACAACATTCCAAGTGATTTTAGTGGGTTAAGTGTTAATGAATGACATATAGAGTATTTGTATATGTTAGCTAGGTCTTCATTTATATATATATATACAACAAAGCCCTATCGAGTTGCGACGAAGGAAAAGAATAATAAATCTGTGTATCATCCGCGTACATATGATATTTGCAATGTTTTAATGTATTCGATAGAAATGAGGTATATATTAGATATAAAATTGGTCCTAGAATAGATCCCTGAGGAACGCCTGAGGACACATTATACGGGCTAGACAGATTTGTATTAATTTTTACTTGCTGTACTCTATTACTTAAATAACTACGAAATAAACCCACTGCATTTTCTCCAAGGCCAATGTAATGAAGAATAGCTAGCAATAACTTATGATCAATAGAATCAAAAGCCTTGGAGTAGTCCAGCATAACGAGTAGAGTAAGTTTGCCTTCATCTGTCGATCTAAGTATATCATCCGTCACACTCAACAGAGCTGTAGAACAAGAATATCTTTTGCGAAACCCGGATTGATTAGCAGGTAGAATGTTGTGAGTATTTATGTATTTTCGAATCTGTGATGCCATCACCTTTTCACAGATTTTTGATAAAGTAGGAAGGATACTTATTGGTCTTAAGTCATTAAACGATTTAGGAGTACGAGTTTTAGGTATTGGGATTACTATAGATGCTTTCCAGCAGTCCCGAAATACAGAATTTGTAAAACAATAATTTATAATGTGCCGCAAGTAAGGAAGAATGTGAGGACAGCAAGGTTTTATAAGCCTTATACTTAGATATCACCACCAGTGGACAAAGACTTAATGGAATCGAGAACCTTGGCAACAACAAGTTCGGTCACTTCCGAAAATTGAAATTATCTAGATGCTACACACAATTTATTCTTATTATAAAATTCAATAAGATTCTCATCTGGTAATGATTTATGAACAGCAAAGAAATGACAGTTTAAATGATCCACATTTTGCAGACGCAGAGGAATATCAGGATATTCCTTTGTAAATATTGTTCTTTTTAAGGTCTGACCATAATTGCTTAGGAGTTTTAGTTTGCGTACTGCAAAAGTAGCATAATTCCTTAACTGTTTATAATATGACCAATCTTAAGGTCTCTTGAATTTTTTAAATTTACTATAAGCCTTATTACGAAGTGAAAGAATTAACTTAACGTTATCTGTTATCCAAGGTGCTGGTGGTCTGTTGAAAGATCTAGTAATGAAAGGGGCGTGTATGTTAAATAAAGATAGAATCCCATGGTTAAAAAAAGAAACTTTGTCATTTACATCATTTATGTCGAATATAGTATAATAGAAAGGTATCGATTGCAGATCACTAGTAAATCTATTTATGTTGAATTTTTTAAAACACCTGAAGACTTTCGTCACCTCAATACTACATACCGATTCTAAGTCAAGCTCACAAAATACCAATCTGTGATCCGAAACATCATGCATATCTACAACGCCGCCGTCGATAATAGTCGAGTCACTACAAACGATCACGTAATCAATTAGCGTTGCCGATGTATTTGTAATTCTAGTAGGAGAAGAGATGATTTGTGTCAAATTGAAGGATTCCAAAATCATATGAATTTTTAAAATATCATTATCGTGGCTATTAACGCGTCTAAATTAAAATCTCCCACACAAACCACCTCATCTGCCGCAAATGTTAATCTAAACTTCTTCAAAATTAGATAAAAAGTCTGAAATATTTTTATGAGGTCGGTAAATAATTCCTACTACAATATTTTTATTATATAATTTAATTTCTAGCCAAACCTGTTCAATAAAATCCGATATCTCTTCATAAAGTATTCTCTTCCAACTCTAGCTAAATATATCCCAACTCTAGCTAAATATATCCTTGTAAGGTCACAATGTTAATAATTAATATCACTATTTTTTTCCATCCATGTCTCAGAGATACCTAACAAATCAAGCTCCATGTCCTCCAACAGTTTCCATACAGAATCCAGATGCGCCGTTAAGGAACGAACATTTAAGTGAGCAAACTTCATCTACAATTTAAAGTATTGTTTATACATACAAATATTTAAAACAGAGTGTCGGGTTACATCACGTTCAAAACCACGATTTTGATATATCGTGATAAGCACTGCGAAAATCAGTGATCTGCAACTATATCAATTTAAATTATTAACAATTATGGTAAGTACGTACAAGAAGTGCAATTTCAATAAACAGAACCAAAAAAAACTTTAATTAATTTTTTTTTGTCTTAAAGTAGACCGCAATAAGTACAGGTAGGGTGCGAAGAACAACAAGGCATTTCTAAGAACGTATCAGCCACATAAATATAACTAAATTAAGTGATTACAAGCCAATAAATTAATGTGACTTATATAAACTGATCAGAACTGATCAACTGATAATTGTATAGTTGTTACAATTTCTGATACTAAAGATTATATACCAAAGACAAGTGCAATAACAAACAAGAATCTTGACGCGAATGTGTGCATCTTGATATTTATAAGAAATCATTACTTTGAGACCGCCCTATACCACTGACGACAGGTTGTTTCTCACTTACAGAATGAGTAAAT
Source organism: Abscondita cerata (assembly GCA_030710515.1). Taxonomy (NCBI): domain Eukaryota; kingdom Metazoa; phylum Arthropoda; class Insecta; order Coleoptera; family Lampyridae; genus Abscondita; species Abscondita cerata. The sequence continues at coordinate 263,909 of JALBCR010000803.1, read as the reverse complement.
GCACTGTACAGGGTGGGCAAATTTCGACGTTTGTATAGGGTAACCGGTAACCATAAGAGATAGAGAAAAATTGATGTAGGTGTCTCGATCTGTTTTTTCAAGATAAACTCATTGGGAAAAACTAGAATCAGCTATCGTCTTTTGTTTTCGAGTTATAGCCAAAAGAAAGATTTTTCTGTATTTTGAAAAGTGTCTATATCCTAGTTGTTTATTAAGTTAGAAAAAAACTGTAATACCCTCTTTAGACATTTTTTCGAGAGGAATTGAATGGCGTTGACGGATTTTAAATATTTACATTTGTTGACGAGTTATGAAATAATTTTTTTTCTTTAATAGTTTCATAGTTGGCTGTGAATTATTTTGATAGAGTTTTTTTTTCTCTTTACGACGATATATATCATGTAAGGTCAATCATAGTTTAATTTAGTCAAAACTCATATTTTTCAATATCAAATAAAAATTATCGTAGTTACCAAAGACATTTTGTTTTAATTTTATGACGAATGTCATGTATGTATGCTGCCTCTAATTACATTACCACATTTTCATACTTCAATCCTCTGAAAAGTACGAAATGGCTTACGAAAACTATGAAACGTATGATATACGATATGTTAGAATGCTTTATTCAAAATAATAACATATCTGACATTGCATCGGAAATATACTTTAATCGTTATCCCTTTATCACAACTTGAAGATTTAAAATTATCTTTGACTAATATGCGAGGTAAAGAGTACGACAATGCGGTTAATATGAGAGGGAAACATGCAGGAGTTCAAAACAGAATTTTAAGCATGAATCCACGGGCATTTTTCGTTCCATGTAGCGCACATTTTCTTAACTTAATTGTTAATGACGCAGCTTCGTCATGCAGTGAAGCAGTTAGTTTTTTCAGCATTTTACAAGAAGTATATAACTTCTTTTCTGCATCTACTTATAGATGGTTTGTATTGAAAGAACATGTTCCATCGTTGACCTTGAAGCCTTTAAGTGACACCAGATGGAAAAGTCGTATTGACGCAGTAAAACCTTTTCGTTATCAGGCTGGAGAAATATACGATGCATTACTTGATATATCAAAAGACTCTAGAACTGATGCATATGGAAAGAACGCTGCTCTTGGAATGGCTCGTAAAATACAAACTTCAAGTTTGTATGTTGTCTAATCATTTGGTACGAAATACTCTTTAGGATAAATATTATCAGCCAACAACTTCAAAAAGAAAGGACACATATAGCAACAGTAACTCAGATCCAAAAATGGCTTTTAGAAGTAGTTTTTATTTTTGCGTACTAGACTTTGCCATCACTTCATTGGAAGAACGTTTTTCCCAACTTAACAGTCACAATAATATATTTGGGTTCATGTATGACATAGAATCTGAAAATAAAAATACTTTGTCAAAACATTGCTTTAATTTACAATTAGTAGTAATAGACAAAGACCACTCTGACATAGAAGGTTGCCAACTTTACTAAGAATTGTTGGTGCTCTTTTCTTTATTGCCTGAGGCTAGTGGGCGTGGACCAAGAGAAATCTTATCTTACATTACAACCTATAATCTGAGTGACAACTTTCCCAATGTTTTTGTAACTCTGCGAATTGCACTCACACTTCCGGTTAGTGTTGCATCAGCAGAAAGAACATTTTCGAAACTAAAATTGATCAAGAACTATCTGAGATCAACGATTTCACAAGAACGACTGGTCGGATTAGTCATGATGTCAATAGAACATGAACTATTACACGAAATAAATGTTGACACTTATTAAAGATTTTGCCGATAAAAAAACTTTGCAGATAATAATTTTGTTATGATTTCATTGTTTTTTTTTCTAATTATTGTTCACCTTAGTGATTTTTATTTTTAAGGGAAAGGTGGGCGCCAAATTACCGTTTCGCCCGGTTGAAAATTTTACCTTAAGCCGCCCCTGTCCATCACAATAACCTAATCTGGATAATTTTACTCCAGTTTCTGCGTAATCAAATATTCAAACTATTCACTTGGAGTAATAAATACCAATTACAAAAGTTTTGAATATCTATAAATATTTTAGTTGGTACCTCGTTATACGTATTTTAATTTTCTAATAAATATTTAGTTTTTTCTTGAACTTGCAGTTATTGCGAATTTCTTTTATAAATACTCCTCTAATCGCAAAGTAATTATCATTGCTGTTCTACCATTGACTTTAAAAGTGACAGCTGTGTAACACAGACCGACTGACGCATAGATTAAAGACTTATGTATGAGACTGATGTGTAGTTGCTAACAGTGACTAACATATAAACATTATCTTAAAGACACAAATTTTGTACTAGGACACCGACGGTAACGTCACCGAATACAATGGGAAGCTAGAAAACTAAATACCTAAAAATGAATGGAAACGTCATTATTCTTCGTAATTAGTTAACAGATAAGCGACATCTATAAGTTCAAAACAAAAACTCTTTTGTAAGGAAAATATTTAGCCTCCTTAACTGCTAATACTAAATTCATACTGTTCTCTTCGTACGATTTTTCACTTGATCATCTACATTAGGTGACTTTTTCACAGACATTCATGTTTCTTTTGTTGAGTTCTAGCAAGATACAGAAAACAAGGTACGACATATTACACTTTTTGTTCCTTAAATGTGATAAAGACACCGCCATACTGTAAGTTAATTCTTAGTACTTGTAGTGATGAATCATAATAGAGCTCTCCTGGACCATACTTAGGTAATTTAAAACATGGTAGCAAGCAAAAAATTGCAACTTCTGATTTTATGAAATCAAATTTGCAGACTCGAACGACTTCTAGAAAAACCTCGATATTTTTGGACAAATGTATAGGTCCCAAGTTACAGCATTTCAAAAACACTTTCCAAAAAGTTTGAAAATTTGTTTTCACTGCTTTGCTATGTCGAATAAAATGCGTATCTTCTTAAGACCGTCTGACAAAATAAAGTTGTAAAGTAGTTGCTTATCTTTAATTTAATCACAAGTGGAACTTTGTACAACAAACAGTTTTCTTGTTATCAAAAAGAATTAAATTTGTATGGCTTTGCACCAACATTAAACTATTTAAAAATATTTAAATATACTTATTGAAAACTACAAGTCAAAAATATTATATACACTGTGATTGATTTCACTTGTCCAAGCATATATCTATTTCATTTGAAAGAAATAAGTTTATTAAAAAAAAGGGTTCCAACACTTAATAATGCGTATCGAAAGCTTTTTTTTTAAAGGGTTTAAAATTTCTTTACAGTGGCACCAAGCAATTTCTTACTACCATGACTATTCTAGTCATAATGGTTTTTTATTAAAATAAATTTTCTGTATTATGATAATGGCGAATAAAAACATCAAAATAGAAAAGTAGTCTTAGAAAACAAATAAAAGAGTAAATTCGGAGATGTTGTTCGCTCAGGATACAAATTTTAATACATTTTACTTGTCTCCAGTTTATTATCTGAATAGAGACTTAACAGATCCATTTTTTCGTCATTTGTGTTTTCTAAAGCTACTTTCTTAATTTGTTGTTTTTATACGGATTTATCAAAATACAGAAATTTTATTTTAAAAAATAATTGTGACTGGAATGGTCATGATAGTAAGAACTTGTTTGGTATTATTTTAAAGAGAATTTAAACCCTTTAACAAAAATATTAAACATTGACATTTCTTTAATGCTTAGATTCTTCTTCAATAATAAAGAAAGTAATTATACTTGTTCTTAAATTAAAGCTAAATAACTACTCTACAATTTCAATTATTATGAGTTTCCTAAGAAGATGAATATTTTAGCTGATATTCTGCTGGGACGGAAGCAATTCCAAACTTTTTGGGAAAAATAAACAACTTTTGAAATACTGTATTAAACTTACAAATTTGCTGTGCACTCAAATTGCAGCAAATTTTTTTTATCTTAAAAGTGTACAGATTCACTTTTTCTCTAGGATACACGTTTTAGATGATGAGACAAAAATTGAAAAAGTTCTGAAAGTTATTCGAGCATCACAGAGTTAGTATAGGTCTTTCGAAACTGCAAACTTGGTTGTACACCATTGATATTTATAGCAATAACAACACAAAAAATCAGGACGTTGCAATTTTTTGTGACTAACGCGATTTTTGTGTGTAACTATAAGTTATATCGTTAGTATGTTTTTATATCTAATAATCTGTGTGAATCAGACTTTTGAACCTAAAATGTAGTTGTACAGTCAAGGGATAGTTTATAGTTACAAAAAGTAAAAATAAGTGGTTGCTGTTCATGTAATTGTTCCGAAATACATCCAATTAATCTTGGTATATGTCATACAGACTTACAACTTTTTTCAAATTCGAAACAGAAACGGCAGACTAAGGTTTGCTATAATTTTTTTTTAAACTCTGTCATTGGCATAAAAAGTGATTTAGTGACCGAATATAATGTAAAAAGTTTTCATTAAATCAAAAATTACTGAAACAATTGTAGGCGGTATTCACCTAATAACCGAATTAAATACGGAACAAGCATTAAATAAAATTGTGAAAAGGAAATAACGGTTCCTACCTAATTAGCAAAACCGTGGAAAAAACCCAGATCAACTACCATTGTCATAAAACATTATCAAATTCTTTCAGCATCAAATTATATTTTCTAAATCCACTTGTTACATCTTATTTTTTAAAAGTGTATATCTATTACCTAATACACAAACAACATTTGATAACAAGGATTGTGGTGTAATTAGCAATTTAAATATTGACATCGTTAAAGAACCCATAACAGAACGTGAAATTTTATTGGCAACAAAGAATCTAAACAATAAATTAACATCAGGTCCAGATAAAATTCCATCATTCTAAATTAAAGATTATATGCCGGCTTTGGTGAATGCGTTAGTTATTCTATTTAACATAGTTATTAAGACTTCTAGCGTACCGGATCGTTGGAAGGAGGCGCGAGTGTGTCCTGTATTCAAAGCTGAAGATCGAAAAATGATTACGCGTAATTTCAATACTCAATAATATGGCGAAGGTCCTTGAGGTGGTTTTGCATAATCGGGTCTTTAAGTCAATGAAAAACGTAATATCTGAATACCAACACGGTTTTGTAAATCGTAGATTTACCATTACTAACGTAACCAATTTCACACAATTTCTTTTTAATGTCTTGGATAAACAAGGACAAGATCATTCAGTACTATTACAAAAACTGTCTGCTATTGGTTTCTCAGCACAATCAATATTATAATCGACATGAGTACGTAGATTACAATGGGTATCAGTCGGGCCAGTACCATAGAGATTAAATTTAGGACCTTTGTTATTTGTGCTTTTTATCAATGGCCTGGTTGGCATGTTTAGGTTTTAGTGGTTTTCTTGAAGCAAATGCTTTGCCAAGACGAACCAATCCACAATTGCACACGGTTTCGTCACCACACTGTACAGGTTTATACTGATCATCTGGGGCACCATACATAACACTTACATCACAATACAATATTTAATATGTACCAAACGAATAAATAAATAAATCAATGGCCTATGTAGTTTACTTGATTGTGGCCGATTATTGTTTGCCGATGATTTGAAATTGTTACTTAACATTGAAAATGTAAAGGATAGCGAACGACTACAATTGAATTTACATAAGCTACAAAGCTGGTGTAGCTCCAATAAGCTACATTTAAATATTAGTAGTTATATATTCTCGTAAGCGGAACTCTATCATTTTTCCATATACTCAGATAACATGGCTCTTGATCCAGTTAAGTTAATTAAAGATTTGGGAGTCTTATTCGATTCCCGAATAAACTTTAACGAGCACATTTTGAAAGTGGTTTCAGATGCAAATCGTATGTTAGGATTCATAATAAGAAATTGTAAATTTTGGTTTAACATTGTAGCTAATAAGAGGTTATATTTTTTATACGTTAGATATAAGTAGGAGTATCCATCGATCATATGCAGCCCTTATTATAAGCGTCATAATATATAAATGTTACAGATTATGTTCAAAAAAAGTTTTTGAAATACCTTATGTTAAAATCAGAGGGAATATATCCTGAACGAGGAACTGATTACGACATTTTATTAAACAAATTTAAATTAACATATTTATATAACAGACGAAAACATAATTTTGTAATATTTTTATATAAGTTGCTTCATGATGACATAGATTATTCTGAACTGTGAAAGTTACCATTTTTAGTACCTAGACAATCATCTAGATGTTCTTCGATGTTTCTGACTAAGCGAGCACATTCAAACTTACTAGCAAAATCTCACATTATCGAAATGTATGACATGGTAAACATTATTAGGTCAATGTGTGATTTATTTGTTTGTGATCTCAATAACTAAAAAACTGTTTTAAGAGATAATTTATAGTTAGTTCAGTTATTTTCTTAATTTTTCTTATTCCTTTCACAATTTATTTTTGTAATTAATAAACTGTTTTAATATACACACTTAGCAAATAGAAATCATAGTTTAGACATATACTTTTGGTATTTGCTTTGTAAATGGATTATTCTGTTAGGCAATAAACGCTATTATTATAATCATTATTATTATATTAAATATACCTAATATACAGCCTGACATGATTTCATTGGGGCATATAAAGTATATAAGTAGAACAAAGAAATAACTAGTAATTAGTACCTACAACAAAGCGAGAAAGAATTTAAGCTCCTTCTATGTTATTTGAATAAACTAACATTGTAAATATTTTTAATGAAGCACCAGTTATCGATGCACATAATAAAATTAAAAGTGCAGTTTTAAAGAACTACATTCATTCTTTTATCAGTCTGTTATACTAATTATTCTTTCTTTCTTTACTAGTCAGATAATTTGTATGTATGTGGGATAAAATATTACAGTTAATATAATGCTCCCGTATTTCATTTACTTTCTGATATGTAAATCCACGTGAGAGTACGTACATTATAATATTGTCTTTTTCAAATTGATTTGATTGTTCGATTCGGCTTTGCATAAAGCTTGATGAATAATAGCAATTAATTCTTTTATATGGAATTACCGTTTTTAAAGAAAACATTTCAATTTATCTAACAAACATACCGAAAGCAAAAATATACACATCAACGATTCACATATGTATATAAATAAAGCAAAAAGTATTTTCTATACAATATGTTCTGTAAATGAAGAAACATTTTCAGGAATGCAAATATGTTTTAAATTTATAATACTAATTTCAAACACCTTTAGCTGTATGTAATCATAGGGATAATTATAGCTAGGCCAGCTTTTATTACGTAGCACTTTGTCACTCGATGAGGGTACGGAAAGACATGTAATCAATATTGATTGGGTACCTCAATTTCCGTATATGTGACGCAAATGAAACGTAGTTAAACTGAATTAAGTTTATTCAGGCAAACTAATATGATAATGACTAATTATCAATTAAAGAGAAATGAACTTTTTTGTTTACCTGTAAACAAATTCGGTTCGGTTCATTTTATTACTACGGAATGGAAAAGTTATCTTCAATTGCTTATACTAACAACAGCAAATAGGAAGGTAATTCAATTCAAAATTAAATGAATAATATCAGCATTTGAAGAAGTTTTTAATGAATTTTTAAGTTAACTTACCTTCGCTGTTACCGAAGCGTAGGGAATTTAAAATATATCGGAAAAAAAGTATTCCAATTTCTACCTAAAATAAGAATAATACTATATTTAGTCAAACTTTGCTTTTGTTGTTTTAAAAGCTGTGGTCTGAAATTATGTCTTAGTTGAAGGACTTCCGACATTCTAAAAGCAATTCAACATGCCAAACAATGTAATAACACGGAAACTTTCTGAAAGAGTTGAAAGGTCAATTACCTTAACAAAATTGGAGGTATTTTTAATGGGATCACAGTTTATGATTGTGATTTGAAACATTTCTCCGTCATTTTATTTACAAAGCTTCTAAAAATTTTATCAAGGTGTATTAAATTTAATAAAATTGAAAAAGCAGGATTTTATGTATTACTTTTTATTTAATTTTAATATTCAGCTAATTTCATCAGAAAGTGATAAGATTGTCGTCATTTGGATACTTGAATATCTGACAATTCTTGAATTATAGGTTTCCCATGTTTTAGTAGATATACCCACTTGGTAATTTTCAGATTTAATAAGTTTTTCCGTAGAAATAATACATATTATGTATTATACATAAGCAATATTATTGGAATTCGAGTCTTTGTCTATTAAGCTACAACAGATTCCCAATTTGGAATATTAATTACATATTAACCATTTTCCTTAATTTATTGTTAATGTTTTCCATATACCTTATCGTCACAGAAAAAATTGATGTATACAGGGCTGTATGACAAACTTCAGTCAAGCGTTTTTCGGTAGTGAAATGGGCTCGATTCGTTCTTGTTTAGAACAGAAGTTACAAGCATTGAACCTTTATAAAGAAGTACAATCAAAATTTAAATTAAATGAAGATCACAGAACTTAAGACTATAAAGACTGTTGAAAATCTAAACCTCTAGTCTGGGTGCCCACCGACACAAAGTATCATTTATAAATAACCAGCTATAAGTTTTCGAGTGGCTTAATTACGTGTAGTCCTACAAGATGTTTTAATCGTTTTTCTTGAAACTAGGACGTTTCCTCATAATCTCGTATGGAAGTATTACTCAGACTTCTTTTAGTCTAGAATCTGGCTCGGTGTAACAAGTTGATTACCTGACTTTCAGTTGTTTACCTTAAACTTTCTTTTGTTTGCTTCAAGTTTCTCGTTGGAAACTGCGGTTGGTTACCTATTCGACACGGTCCAATCTTGAAAGACGTTTTTGTTTCAATTAGAATTATTTTAAGTAACTCTGCTGAGTAGCGATTTGAATCAGCTGCTTCTTTTGTTTTCATAAATAAAAATCCAATGAATTTAAATAGAGGTAATGAGCTGGTTATAATATTGGACGTTGGACCTCCTTAACCTATCAATTTATGCGGAAAATGTTCACTTGCTTTCTCTACATAGTGCACTGTCATGTTGATACCAAATATTCTGAACCATATAGAAGGTGTGTGGCTTACATGTGTGAATGTGGAAGAGAGCTGCAGGATGGGTCTCTTGGGTCGGCATTACTGTTGGTGTCGACAATGTCCATGGCGGACGCACGGATGGCACGTGTTGCGTAGCGGGCCCGGTGGCGGTCGTTTTCCCATTCATTTTGTGGATGTATTAAAAAATGTTTGATTGGTTGCGCTGCGTGGAGTTTGATATCATCCTCTGATCGTGGTTTCCTTCCGTCGCAGTCGATTTATTAGATTAGAATTGATGTTAGCTGCAGATTTGGGTAGAAAGAGTACGCCCATCGCGTTTTGTATGTAATTTATTGTTACAAAATTACATTATAATATGTAGAATATTTACATGAATAGATATGAACGCGTACTAGTTTACTACGTGTGTACGCTTTGTAGTAACTGTAAACTGTGTATGCACCGTCTTTTCTGCTGATGATCCCACTATTTATATGCGTTTAGTAGGTTATTGTAAAGTCAGCAAGGTCACTTGAGCTTTCTTATTAAGCGGTCGTGGTGGACGAATTGGTTATTTGTTACGTAGTAGTGTTTTGCGATTCCTAATCAAGGTTCGATTTCAATTGAGTATATTTTTTCATTAACTTTGTTATTGTTCTTATTTTAATACAAATTTGTAAGGTAAATTTAAGATTTTGAAAAAATATTAAACTTATTTTATAAGAATTGTATTTATAATAAAATGAATAATAATTAATAATAAAAATAACCCAATCGGAAATCGATTTTGTGGCGTAAATGATTACAAAATCTTTACCGTTTTTTTTTTATTATTAAAATACGCTTTAAACACTTACATTACCACATTAAGTTGTTCACATTTATCTATCTAGTTAAATATGTTACTATATTGTGCTAAAAATGTGCCGGAAAAAAGATATTCATTAATTTTAAATACGCTAGCTCATCTTCACCAAACTCAACTCGACACAAATTCATCGCGGCACGAGCCTATCTGAATTCGATTTTTATTTGTATAACAAAAACAAAGCCTTTGACTTGTATTTATAAGTTTTTTTCTTAAAATTTATTAAAAAATAACAACTTTCATAACCTTTGTTTTCTCTTAATATACTTAATACAAAATATATGTTTTTTGGCATTATTAGCACTAACGATATTGTTAAGTAAAAGGCCCGTGATTACAGTATCTCTCTAATTAGACTTATAAAACAAAAAAATTAAATGAAACCACCTTATGTTTGAAAAAAAAATATGTATAAGGAATATTTTTCAAAATACTTTAAAAACTGAAAATATATTTCTTTAAAGTGGCACTTCAACTCGATGGATTACATTGAAATACATATAAACCTTTAGGTGCTGTTAAACACACTCAATACTAAATTTTATTAAATTGGACATAATTTTTAAGATATCGTGTATGCAGGAAATTATTTTTCCAAAAGACGTAACTTAGCCCCAATAATAAAGAAAACGTTCGTTAAAGAAGAATTGTTCAAGTAAGTAATGGAAAAACTATTCTTTTATAACTTCTTTGTGTAATGGATATTCTTGAAGATATTAACCAACAGAAAACCACCAAAAACTGCACCAAAAACTTATCTCGGACACGTGTTTCAACACGGACACGTAGTTTTTGGTGGTTTTCTGTTGGTTAAATAGACGCTGCAGTTGGTGTTCCTTTCCTTTGAACTTGAAGATATTGTTAAAAAAAAATTAATTTTACGTGATTATTGTTTTTCCGTAATTCATAATTCTAGTCTACTAATTATAATTTGCCGAAACTACTGAAAAAACTAGAGTTATACAATTTTTGAATTTAAAACCGTCACATAATTCTCAATCGTATGTATAAGATGCAAAGTAGAAACATATTGTATTTCAATTTAATTATAGTCAATAGTTGATGGAATATTTGTATTGTTATTTTATATCTAGTAGTATAATTACATTAGCCAACAAAATAATGATCACCTTGCGTCGAGTTGTGTTCGGGTCGAGATGAGCTCGCGTCGAGATGAGCTCGTATCGAGAATAGCTGGCGACGAGACGAGCTCGCGTTGAAGCGGCGGTGTCGAGATAGCAGCGTCAAAGTGGCCGCGCCGAAAGAAGCTGTTTTGGTTTTTGAGAATATGAATATCTCTGAAATAGGAGTTTGTGAATCCATATAGTAGAGCTGTTTCTGTTCAAAATAAGTGGTACAATCATCTGTTCTATTTATGACCTATCGATAAGCAACACTCTGTATAATTGGAAATTAAAGATATAATTATAGTATAAATAAACCCGATTGTATAATTTTGTGTTATTACTCATTACGAGAGTTCAATTTCGAATGAACTTTACAGCGAACAAATAACAGTAGTGCGCTTAAAGCCATTGCATGAAAGCTTAATTTGTTATTAAACTTTAATGCACCATGTATTGTGTACATTTTAAGCTTAAAGCTTTCTAGATGTAAATTAATTAACTAAGGAGGTTTGTTTTGCTTTCAAATTTGAGTTCTGTCACATACTACAATTTACCATATTTTCTATTAGTTACTTCTAACATAATATTTAATATCAAACATTTATTATTGATTAAAGAATTTCGATAAGTAATGTATACAGGGTGATTCATAACTATTGGGACATAGGCTAAGGGCGGGTTATTTAGACCAAAATATGACCATAAGATACAATAAGACTTAATAAAATATTGCTGTGGAAAAGATACAAGGTGATAGATAAAAAATTTTGTTCTTCATTTTTGTTAATATTTTACTGTAAATTTATCAATTTTAATCAAAATCTACAGAGAAGCATAATTATCTGGCAGTCCAAACCGTACCCTTAATAAATGAAGTAATATTTGAAATCCCCTTCTGACACTACAAATTGTTCAACTGCGTTTTTCTCGGAAACAGATGAAATTATGGTATATAATCAAGAGAACTAATATTGTGTAGAAATGATGTTTACGTCATATTCTCTAATCAAAATCACTAAAAAGTTTTCTCAAAAAAAGTTACCAGTCGATTTCATCATCAGGAATCATTCAGGTGGCGGCCCCTACAACAAATTGTAAAATAGTACATAAAATACTGTTCTTGGTCTAAAGTTATGCCTCTCTGCCAATTTTAATAAGAATTGATAAATTTGTAGTGAAATTATTAACCAAAAATGAAAAAAAAAATTTTATTTACCGCCCTATATCTTTTCCCACAGCAATATTTTATTAAAGAATATTGGGTCTTATAGTCATATTTTAGCCTAAATAACCCGCCCTTAGCCTATGTCCCAATAGTTATAAATCACCCTCTATGTAATGATAAGTATTATAGCGTAACCAGTGACCAGTTAAAGAAATTAAACGTATTGCGAAATTTTACATTTTAATCAAATGTGACTGAACTATTGTTACCATTTTCAATACAAATGTCAGAACTTCTTTAGGAGTGGGGAAACAACAAAAGAATTTATATGCGTTGACGTTTCGGCAATCAAAGACTTTTTCAAGACGTATAAATATTAATTCTTTTTTAGTGAGATTCGGACAATTATTGAAATAATTGTTTGTTTAACGTAATCCTTGTTAATTTATTTTGTGACACCTCCATTTGTTCGTTTGTTAGATGATGTCCGAATCTTACTAAAGTCTTGAAGAAGACAACATATTTGGTTGCCGAAACGTCGACGCATATGAATCAAACAAATTCTTTTGTTGTTTTCCCCCCTAAAGAAAGATTTCTTGTTGAAGAATCCATACTATTAAAAATTTAAAGGAGTAATAATATTAATAATAAATTGCATAAATGTCAGAACGATTTGACAAGTGACGAAAAGTTGTATTTTTCTAATCTACATTTATTTCTTATTTTTGAAATATTTACAAATATTTATTATTTAAATAAAACTTAATTGTAATTTAATTCTGCACAACACTTACGTTCAAACTATTTTTTGATCCGAGTTGAACAAGTGTTTCCAAGGTTGCTTGATTGATACAAAGTACTTCAATTCTTTTACAAGAATGTACAAAAAAATTGTTTCAAGGATTTAATACAATCGTTTTACGCATAACAACACATCGCTCCCATATTAATAAAACGTGTAAAAACGTATGATAGAAAAAATGAAAAACCCAGATTCCTTAAGAAACAAATTTATGGAATTGTTTTCAAAGTTTTACCTAATTTAGTATTGATCTTAAAGTTCAAGAAGTACCGTAAAAACAGTTTAACAATGAACTTACGTCGTTGGAAAAAAATAAACGTATGAATATACCTACCTAACTATTTAAACAAAGTTAAAGCGTAGGTATCTGTTCTTATGCCTGATTGAATGATTTCAGAAATGGTAAATATAAGAAATATTTCTCAAAATAAACATTTTTCTTTATTAAATAATCATTTTAAATTATTTTTGTTTTGTCAATGTGGTTGTGTATTTTCTGGGTGGTGGTGACTGTCACTGTTACTTTCAAAACAACAAGTTCTTAATTCTATATTAAAGGTCAGAAAGATAAAATTAATTCCGCTAAAACTCGTGCTGCTTATTTAAAGGAAACTGGATTTGAAGTAAAATTGGGAACGTAATTCACGCAGGCATAACTTACTTTCTAACGTTTAGAAACAAATTTGGATGAATGAGAGAATGTGACATTTTAAAGGCCACTAACGTACACCCGGTTCGTTGATTTTGTATTATACAGTAATGTTGTTTTGGGGTTTCCTAGAAACTCGAATAATCATTTACTTTTAATTTATAGATAATCCTCTCCTTTAACGACTTTAATTATTCTAGTTATTCCCAACTTCTGGTGAACCTTGTTTTCAAGCGTGTTTTCTTGATAAATTTTTCATTAAAACGTTTCCACGAATATGACTAGTCAATTGGTGTTACACATCGTTATCCCGACAGCAGATAAATTCTACAGGGTGCTTCACGGTGAGTGGCCTATTAGACATTATGGTGAAACTACAAAATAAATTGGAACTTTGCGCACATGGCGTTTCAGAGGTGCTCTATTTAATGAAAATAATGACGCGGTTGCAGCACTTTCGGTTATAGCGGAAGTTGAATGAAACTTCCTTATTTTGAATAGCATGTTATGTTTTTCATGCAAAATTCGAATTCTATTCGATATTTTAAAACAACTTTCAATAACATTTATTAACTCTAAAATTATCATTTTTAAGTTATTTTGTTGTTGTGATTATCGTTAGTTTTACCAACTCGACCACGAAGGTGTTTCTACCTATCCTCAATCTTGGATTTTAAATACAAATCCATAAATCTACTTTTTCTACTCTCATCTCGAATATACTATATTATATACTGATAAATGGGGCGCTTGACTTTAGACACACCAGTGTTAATTTTCTTGTTGTCAAGCTTTTAAAGAAGTCTTTAAATTAAATAATTAATTATTAACTTTCTTGAAACAAATAAACGAAAGTTCAGGTAAACCGCTAAAAGTCAGGTAATCAACTTGTAACCAACCAAACCAGATATATAACTAAAATTATCACAGGTCGTTAACCTCGCTGCTGATTGGCTCGAATTTGATAGTGAGGTGAAATCTACAAAGGTGAAAGTTTAAAACAGCGGTCACGATTGAAGTAGTTGCGGTTTCCCAATGATTTCTGATTTTCATATTATAGGAGAAAGGAGATTTGGCAATCAGAGCGAAATTATCAAAATTTTACATAAATTATTAACCTGTTATTGAAGTTGCTATTAATAGTAGAATTTTTATAAAATAAATTTTGGACTTTCAGTCATAACTCCCAATTCAAATATATATTCGTAATTTTTTCCCTTAGATTGATTTATTTTTTTGCCAGGATAATATGGTACTTCTGGACCCTTTTCCACTAAAAAAATTGGGCACAAGATCATCCCTAGCATTAAAGTAAATAATTAATTTTTAAATTGTAATACTTAATTTTTGCACTAATCTTTGCATGCAGCATATTTTTTTTACTAAAATTACTATTTCATTTGAAAAAACAAAGTGAGGTTGTGTTGTACATATTACTGAACACCCTGTACAACTAAAACTAATTTTAAAATATTCAGAAATTACGAAAATTATGTCAAATGCATTTACCTCGTAACTCTCAAATGAAACCATAAGAAAAGAATCACAGAGCTCTTAGCCACCCTGTATAATTCTAAAGCAATTTTTTTAATAAAATGTTTAGTTATAACAAGTTAGGTATTTCATAACAATCTTTTGGGGGTTAAACATATCATAGCCGATTTGAAAAATGCTTCTAATTTATCATAAATACCGTGTGTCCCGGAAAATATTCTATTTAACATGGGGAAATTGTAAAGTCCGATTTTTAATATGTTTGGTTAAATTTAAGAAATTTTACGCAAAACATTTTCTAGTACACATTGTAAGTGTTCTGATAGTGAAAATATTCTAAAAACATAAAAAGCCATCAATAACACTTTTTTCATCATTTCATTATAAGGTGTGGTTTTTAGGGTTGTAACTTTTTAATGGATCGTGAATTTTAATGCATAATAAAATAGAGATAATTTATTGTGAATTCACTAAAGAAAGAACAATTTAAGACTTTAGCTATAAGCGATAGTTTTAATAATTTTTATTAAGTGGAAAAAAATAACAAAATTACATTAATATACTAAAAAATTTTGAACTTAATCCAATATATTCTGACATGAATAGAATCTTTAAAATACGCAAATCTGAGAAAGAAAAACCATGCATCTGAAAAGATTGAAAGGATTTGCCTTATTTTCGGCTTAAGTACCAGTTAAGTAATCCCACCACCTCCGGCATGCTGGTTCGATTCCTGTTAATAACGAGAGAATTTATCTCTTTTATTAAGTCACTCATAATTATAAAATTTGTTTTATTTTATCTATCGAACAAAATATGTAGTTAATTTTGAATTTAACATAGTCAACTTTTCCGTGAGACATGGTAGACACTATTGTAGCTTGATTGCCAATATATCGAAGATAATGTATAAATTTTTTTTAGATCACAATATTCTTTAGTTACCGAATAAACAATAACAATGTAAATTGTTTATATTTCGACTTCCAAATAAACAAATGACACATATTTTTCAAATTTTCATTTTTCAATACGAATCGATTTTCACTTATTCTATTTTATTTGCTCCACAATCTTGCCTAATATTTTCAATTAAACTTATCTTTTCAACAAAAGTGACTCAAAATTGCAAATGTAATAGTTTTTGTTCTGGAAATGATAAGTAATTACCAGATTCTTAAATTCACCGAAAGGATATATCTGTAAAATAATATCTATCTAGCTATAAAATTTCAGTTTTATTTTGAAAAATTATAACAAAACTAATAATTTTTGAAACGGGACACATCTCATTTTATTATTTCACCAATAGATATAAAACTGAGAAATTAGAAAAATTTGATAAAACAAATTTTTTATGCTTTCTTTTTACTGTAGTTAATAACAAATTAACAACATTTTACTAAAATATACTATTTTGTAGAAAATTTATCGCTCTAGTAAGTAAATCAAATTTAATTTCAAATAAAATTATTTGTATGAGAGTAAAGATTTTATAATATTATTGTGCAACACCAAATTAATTACTAGCACAGTTTGAATACGGTTTGAGAAGCAAAAAAAAATTACAGATGGGAAAAGGTGACGATTTCCGATGATTATATAAATTGTAGAAATTCACG
Source organism: Abscondita cerata (assembly GCA_030710515.1). Classification (NCBI taxonomy): domain Eukaryota; kingdom Metazoa; phylum Arthropoda; class Insecta; order Coleoptera; family Lampyridae; genus Abscondita; species Abscondita cerata. The sequence goes on along the minus strand of JALBCR010000803.1, from coordinate 247,168 downwards.
AATCTGGCGCTACTTTTAAAAATGATTTTTATATCATATTTATATACAACTATTTATATACAAATTCTTTCCATAATCTAACGAGGTCAGGTATAAAGCTAATACATTCTAAAATTTAAAACATACCATGTACTACATATACGTACTAGTAGCTTAACTCAAATTTTTCTCATACGTTTATGTTATCTACGACAGAATGCATTATTGCGATTCTTTCAGTAAACATGTTAGGTATCACAAAATAAACAATGCATATGCAAAAGTCATCTTTTTATTTAACACAATTTTTAAAGTTAATATCAACTTTAAAATTTAAAAGTGATTTATTTATGAAACCCACCGATCATTAAATATTTTATTGAAAATGCGGGCGTTCATTAAATATAATGCACTTTTAATACCGTTTACATAACTAAACATTGAATTTAATGAATATTAAAATTTGGTTCGGTGCTAACATTTTGTCAGTTTCATTATTATTAATTACCACATTAAATTCCATTTATTTTTTAAAAATAAGTTATTATGTCGAGGCACCCCCACATCCCTTATCCGGGTGCAAAATAAGCGTCTGCAATTGACAGCTAATTTAAAATTATTTTCCATTTATCATAAAGCTAAATATATACATTTAAACTCATAATTTAATGGTGGTTTTTGGGTGATTAATTATCAGTACTTACCTACAATTCCGTAACTGTTTTGGTAAATAAAACATTAGTGACGTTCACGAAAATTATCTGAAATAGTGCGTTCACAAGTCACGAAACTTTCATATATCGTGAATTTTCGAGGCATCAATTTGAGCTTCTATCAAGATAAAAATTGATTTAAAAAATAGTGATTTTATTGTGATACGCATTATCATAATTCATTTAAATTTTTTCCAAAATATCCAAAAGTTTAGTTATTTCTCAAAATGCCGAAAATAGTTGTTAGAAAAAGATTTTCTAAATGATATTTTTAGCCCATGTGCAAAATGCCAGCTGCGTAAGATAATTTTGTTTTTTTGTTGCAATTTACACAAATTGGGTAAAAATCTAAATTATCTTATGCAATTGAAAATTTGCTAAGCTAAAAATTGTATGTAAAAAACATTTATAAAACAACTTTTTTTGTCATTTTATATTTTAACGCAAGATTTATATAAAGTACCCTTTCATACACCATTATTAATTAATTAATGTGTGGTTATAGGATAGAGGTAGATAAAATACCTTTTTTCCAGTTTACAATCACTTTTGTTTAATTTAATATTTTACTTTGAAACATTGTTACCCTATGACAGGTTGAGACTACACAAGTCCATAGAATAAATACTGTGGAGAGACTATTGTGACCCACCTATTACTGACTTTTCCCTTTAGGTACGAAATCCTCTAACAATAAGTTACGTTTACAATAAGTGTTTTCTTTCATTAGGTTGGTTTTTTGGAGAATATCGTGGAAAAAATGGTGTGCCTAACACATGAGGAATGTCTTTTTTCCACTCTCATTCTCGAGCTTGGATGGAAAAAAGAATCGCTTTTCTCGCTCGTTGCACAAATAACTAATTTTTCTACTAACTAAACCAAAATAGAAAAAAAATAAGACAATTTTTGAAAGGTAATATTAGAACATTATTTACAAATTCTGAGGATGATAATTTAATTACATTGTCGAAACTAGTAAATTACTAAAATTTTAACAAAGTATTGGCAACAATTTAAAGTTTATTTCCATTTTTTTTGATTAAATAGTACTATAGAAATGAATCCGTCAATCGTTTAAACCATTCCTTAAAAAGGCCCAATAAAACATTTGAGGAAACTATTAAACTGATAGATGAAACAATGCAATAGTGGCAGTTTTATATAAAAAGGGGGATAGAGCAGATATAGAAAACTATAGACGCATCAGCATGTTTTCACAAAGATACAAACTCTTTCCCAAATAATAACAACAAAGAGGTTGATACATACGCTGGATGATTACCAGCCTGTCGAGCAGGTACATAAATATAAACAAAATGCAAACAAAAATACACGATCAAACTGCATCAAAATACAAATAAGACTACATAATACAATATCGCCAAAATTGTTCAATGCAACCTTTGAAGCAATATTAAAACAGGGATAAAGGAATATTGATAAACGACAAGAAACTTAACAACTTAAAATGCCGATAATGTGGTAATCATTGCAGAAAAATCAACAGACCTAGGACAAATGTTAAGAGAACTAAACAAAAGGCAAGGAAAGCAGGACTTAATATTAACGTAAAGAAAAGTAAAACAATATGTAAAGAAAACCCGCACACCACGATTGAGAGATATCCCGTTTTTTCGGAGGGAGCCAAAAATTTACACTTATTATTAAATAGTTCATTATGTCGTAAAAGTGCGACATGGACCTTTTATTTGATTATGAAAATGTCTTAAAAATTCGACGATAAAACCAAAGCTAAAATAGAATAGAAAACATGAAGTTTGGTAACTCCTAAGCAAAACGGTACACTCTGTATTTTACGAATTAATCTTAAAATGTGTTAATTTAGTGAAACTTTTTGCATTTTGTGATGTTGAGAGGTACGAGGAAATTTCGCTAGCTTTGTATAAAAACTATGATTGCCATACTGACAACATCGTACATTTCAGAACTATACACGGTTACCACTGTGATAACACGATGGTAAATTGGTTTGGTAATCGAAAAAAATAACCATCATATACAAATTAATAGCAAATTTCAATTTAATATAATAACTTAAACGCATGCATACATAAATGTTAAAATAATTATTGAACAAATTTACATTCGAACTGTAATTTAAACTGATTTTTAATGGGTACAATCCAAGTAAAAAAGAACAGATTTACATTTGGAGTTTTAGAATGATAAATGTTGTTTGCTATGTAAACTTATGTGACCGTATCTAAAGCAAAAATACAAAATATGAAATGCGTAAATGAATAGAACGATTAGTAAAACATTATGAAAGTCTTACTTAATTAATAAAAGTTTCCCAAAACAAACAGCTGTATTTCATCAGCAAGTACCAACAGATTTCTTTAAATTTGTTTAAGATTCAGTTAATTTTTACGCTTTTTAAACTAAACAAGAATTTTAACTGAAAGCTCTGCGATTTACAGAGTATTAATTAATTTATCTAAATCTTCGTATGTGCGTATTTTGTTGTAATACAAGTCTTATTTTATTTACTTGCATTTCATTATAATTTTCAATAAAATAAAAAAAAATTTTAATTGCTCCTTTACCTATACGTAAATGAGATGTTTAATCCACTAATTGCAATAAAAAGTAAACGCCTAAAAATAGTATATGGCAGAAAACATCTATTCAAGCACGAAATCGAAATTACGAAACAAACCGTTTAGCGGAGGGTTTATGAACAAATAAATGGTTGAAGAGTTTTTTGCAATGAGAATTTTATAGTATACTTATATACAATTTTGCGGTATTTATTTAAAAAAAAAAACGAGTTCTGTAAAATTCAAATATCGCATAATATCACAAAAAGTTGAAGTGTAAAATTGGCAACTGATTATTTAAATAATAAGAACATAGAAATATTAGTAATGATTTTGTTATCAAAACTGAATTTTTAATCAATATGGAAATAATGTTCATATGAAAATATATTAATGAAAAATTGTATAATAGTATGTTATATCAATTATATTCTTTGGTTATATACTATACAGAGTAAGTTTTTAAGACGGGATACTCCTATGTTTATAAAATATCAATTTTGGTATAGCATATGTATTATAAAAAAGATGTAAAATGAAATGGTGAATACGAGGAGATTTAAAATGTAACAAAGTTAAAAAATCACAGCAGCGTAATCTTTTCACATAAATGGGTCTTTTTATGATAACAACTTACTTTCAAGTATTGTCTAATAATGTACCAAATCTCAATTTGATATAATAAAAGTTTTTTATGACTTCTTAAAGAAGTTCTTGCAAAGCCTACTTTATGAAAAAAAAAATAAAATAACTTTTAAACGGCTTAACTAAATATTAAAAATAAAATAATAATATTTGAAAAGCTTATTATTATTTATCTAAATATGTAAAATATATACATATTTCCAAAAAAAAATGTAGTCTCGAACCACCCTGTATAAACGATACACCCTGTATATAACAAAAATATTTTTAAAAACTGCGCTCAGTGATGTACCATTTACAACGCCGTTTGGATAATTTTGATATCTTTAAAAACATATGAGTAATCAAGCTATTCCGTCTTAAAAACTCAACCTGTATACACTAAGATAAAGAAGTGAATGTTTGCATAAGGACTGAACTAATTTTCCACAGTTTTTCATCAGTTTAACGTAAAGATATTGGGTGATAAGATTTTCATATTTATTCTAAAGTATTTTCAACAATTAACACATATGCAATGAGCATGTAATGCTTACTATTAAGACACGAGCAACGCTATTAGGAAATGAGCCGAGGGCTAATTTTATAATTAAGCACTACTTCTATAGTTACAAATTGTCAAAATTGCTAAATTTATGTTTGACTTTTAGTCACAGCAATAGACAACGGTGTATTTCTATTGGTTCAATGGAACATTTGATAATTACATAATGTCGCAATTCTATTGGTTCTAAATCTATATCGTAATAAAAATTTGTATCATAATGAATTTCATTAGAGTACAGATTTTAAAACTCTAATATACATGGTGATTCATTTGTAAATGCGCATAATTTATATACTTTATAATACCTAAAATAAAATTTAATTTATTTGAATTTTAAATCGATTTACTGAAACATTTAAGTTAGTCTCAAATTAGTTGTAACAAAATTGTATAAAGAAACTAGGAAAGTAACTGTTATAACTCAGTTTTTCTACTATTTTCAAAAAAGCAAATAGTTTTTAAACATTTTGAAATATAGGGTGTTTCTTTCTAAGATAGATATGTATGTAATTTGTATTTTATCGTCTCGGGCGATTCATTTTGCATGTTTAAACGATAAATGATTAAAATTTTAGTAATTTACTAGTTTCGACAATGTAATTAAATTATCATCCTCAGAATTTGTAAATAATGTTCTAATATTACCTTTCAAAAATTGTCTTATTTTTTTCTATTTTGGTTTAGTAGAAAATTAGTTATTTGTGCAACGAGTGAAAAAGCGATTCTTTTTTTCCATCCAAGCTCGAGAATGAGAGTGGAAAAAGACATTCCTCATGTGTTAGGCACATCATTTTTTCCACGACATTCTCCAAAAAACCAACCTAATAAAAGAAAAACACTTATTGTAAACGTAACTTATTGTTAGAGGATTTCGTACCTAAAGGGAAAAGTAAGGAATAGGTGGGTCACAATAGTCGCTCCACAGTATTTATTCTATGGACTTGGTGTAGTCTCAACCTGTCATAGGGTAACAATGTTTCAAAGTAAGATATTACATTAAACAAAAGTGATTGTAAACTGGAAAAAGGTATTTTATCTACCTCTATCCTATAACCACACATTAATTAATTAATAATGGTGTATGAAAGGGTACTTTATATAAATTTTGCGTTAAAATATAAAATGACAAAAAAGTTGTTTTATAAATGTTTTTACATACAATTTTAGCTCAGCAAATTTTCAATTGCGTAAGATAATTTAGATTTTTACCCAATTTGTATTTTATCATCTCGGGCAATTCATTTTGCACGTTTAAACGATAAATTAAAAGGAAACACAAAAATGATAAATTTCATTTTTTAAAATAGATAATTTATGAATTCCAAAATAAAATTTATTTTATTTGAATTTAAATCGCTGTATATTTAAGTTTCTCTCAAATTAGTTTTAACAAAATGTAGGCGGAAACAAGAAAAGTGTCTATTTTAAGATAGTTTTTACGCTCTTTTCAAATATGAAAACAGTTATTTAAAATTTTGACAAACACGGTATCTTTTTAAGTAAAAATTTTTAAAAGTCCAGTACTTGGATTAATATTAATGTTTATATGATATTATATACTTTACCGGACAAGAAAAATATGTTGCAAATATAAAGAAAATTTACAATGTTGTTCGTGAGTTATGGGCAAATAAAGAAATAAACAAAATAAACAAAACACCCTGTATCTTGGTTATAAATTATCGGAGACGTGTACAATATGGGTTTTTTAGAATCCTCTTGATACCCTTATCTAATCATTACATATGCGCATTTAGCAATGAATCACCCTGTATGAATTACAAATACAGGAGTAGAAAATAGTATATTGTGCAATAAGTTTTATAAACAGCATTTTAGACACGAGATTTATTTAAGGAGAAACGAAGCGTAGCCTACTAAAGATATTTATAAAACGAATTGCATACTATACTTTATCTACAACCAACACGAAAATACTAAAATCTAAAAATTTACTTCAGCTTAACAAATATGAAAATTCAAAATACCTAGGTAACTATATACGACTATAGTGACATTAGAAACATTTTGACAATCAAAAGCTAACCCTAAATATCTAACAAGCGACATAATTCATTTGAAGCGAAGTTCAACCCGTGACTAAAACTTATTGTTGCCAACTTCGCATCATGTCAATGTGTGCTTAAAAGGTTACTTATCATCGTGCCAACATATATGATAAATAGTGTTTTAAAGGTGGGGAGTAAAAAACCTATTTTTCCTATGACCACTATATAAAGTAACGTTTAACACCCGGTGAACCTACTTTGAAAATTAATCATTTCATTGGTATATCAAAATTCGAATGAAAAGTGGTATCTTTTTTGAAAAGTGACGTTTCTGTAGAAAAGAAGGCACTACCTGGATATTTTATTTTTTGACGATTGTCAATCCTGCGTTACCAACAATTTGTTCACATTTCTCATGACGATTGTTGTGAAATTTGCAGTAATTTAGTAAAAGGTTGTTGAAAAAACATTGTGTTATACTCGTAAGAGAAAGACGCTCTTTATCTCGTGTTATTGTTTAAACTTAAACACTCGCATGCAAAAGTCGCCTTTTAACACTTGTAAAACAATAGTTATTTACCCAACAAGTGAGGAAAGCGATTCTTTTCCCACTCGAGCACGAGTGTGGAAAAGGCTTCCTCATGTGTTAAACACAACATTTTTTCCACGACATTCCCCAAAACAACCTAATGAAAGAAGTACTATATTGTAAACGTAACTTATCGTTACAGAATTTCGTACGTAAAAGCAAAAGTTGATAATAGGTGGGTCCCAATAGTCTCGCTACAGTATTCTGTAGTATCGATGTGGTCTCAATCTGTCATAGCGCAGCCGCGTAATTCTAACCAATAAATGTAGGGTAGCAATTTTTAAGAGTCGAAATATAAGATATTAAATTAAACAAACTTGATTGAATACTAAATTAAATTGTTTAACTAAGTACTAGGCGCATATAGTTCTAATAACACATTCTTACATTTTTATTAAAGAGGCATTTTTGTAACAAGATATTATTTTCCTCGCTAGTGAGGAACAACCAATTTTCCTCACTGTTTGTAGAGAATAAACGTCCGTTTTCTAAGTATGTCGTGGAAAAATAATTATTACATAGTGATCGTTGGACCTACTCTTATAAAACTCCTCCACTTTATTTTTGTAAAAAGAAATAAAACAAAAAAGAATAAAAAACATATAATCGGTAAGAAAATCGTTTGAATGAAAAACAGATATTATTATAAATTTGTGAAAATTAATTTGACAAATAAACTTAAAGAGAAATTAAATGCAAGAGTAGTTATGTAACTCTTCAAAATAAGCAACGTCCGTCGTTTAATTTAAAATCTTTCTTTTGTTAATCAAATTATCATTTTATTGCTTCACTTTAAGCAACTGTCGAGTTTTTTAATTATAATTTTAATTAAAATTATTAAAGTTTTTTTGATCTTTTTCTTGTTTTCCAACTAAAATCGTTAATTTATATAACGATCGCGCTCTAGCCGAAGTTATTTATTCTTCAGGGAATGTAATCGTACTCATACAATTTGCAGAAGGTTAGGGACTTTTGGTGTGTTTATTATACTAAATAATATATTTAGAAATTTATATTTTTATTTTTTATTTAATTTAGCCACTAATAAACTAATTAAAATGCTATTAATAATTTTAATTTCTATCTATGTAATACTACAAACAATTTGAGAGGAATACATTTTACTTTTTATTCAGGCAGCTCAATTTATGTTTGTTTTAACTAATTAAATGACTTCCTGTTGAGTTTGACAAATAATAACAAATTTTGTTCAGTTTGATATTTTTATTTATCTCTGAAAAACGACGTAGGTAATTACTAGTGTGGAAGCGTTTTTAATCTTCATTAAATTTACTAACAACAACAGGTTAGTTTATTGTGGATCAATAAAGACATAAAATAAAATATTCATTTTATTATTGCCATAAACCGGAATCATTAATAGCCCTAGTGCTTGGTATTAATTGCGTAATGGGGTTAAAATCAATAAACAAAATACTGCTTTTTTAGCATTAACAACCACGTATAACAAACTATGAATTATAAACCAAAATTAATTATGTCGTTTCAACATACAAAAATGTACTAAATTACTTAATTGTTTAACGTTCAACATTTTAACATTTGTGTGCTTTTTCATACTCGACTACCGCCTCATATACAGGGTGATCTAAATTATGTCGGCACCATTGCTACAAAGTCGGTTAAATAAGCAAACTTGTACTATTTTTAGTGCTGATTATGATGGTTGAATCAGAAAAACAATTGAATGTCGCGTTTTCAAAACATTCACTAAAACTAAATTTTTTTTAATGGAACGCCCTATTTATTTTTTCACATTTTAATGAAAAATTAACTGTTGGACAAAAATGTTTCTATAACTTTTATTGATAAAATTGAAAATAACCAAACTGTTTATAAATGATCGTTTTAAACGCCTTGGAAACAAGTAGCCATCAAACAAAAATGTTCAACGTTCTAAACTTAAAAAAGAAAGTAGTCACTAAACAAAACGTAAATTTACTTTTAATAATTAAATCTTCAAAAACGGCGCCTTGTAATTGTAAACATTTTTAGTTCTTTTAAGAACATTACGTGTTGGTTTAAGGACAGTCCTACCATCAACCGAATTTATTACGTCTAATTCGTCTATATTTTTGTATCTTATTCTATGCACTCCATATTTTAAATGTCCAAAATATCGTCGCAAAACTAATTTTCATTAAAATTGTAAATTTCTTGCGTATTTCTAAGTTTAAATCGTCCAAAACGTCCTTCCAAAACTGTAGTCAAAAGGTCAATGTAACGTTGTTCTGTTAACGATTCTTGATAAAAATATGGGCCAATAATTTTGAATCCCAGTAAACACGTTAACACTCAAACGTCTTTGTGGGATTGTGTGAATAAGAAGGGAGGTTTCTCTACTCCAATAGTGGCGATTTTCTTTTATTCACATATAATAGGTAGAAAAAATTATTTCATCAGTCCAAATAATGTTTCGTGGAAAGTGCCACATTGTACTAGCGTTTGACAAGGTTGATATTTGAATGGATGTTTTTTAAAAAATCTTTGAATATAAGCAATACCTGTTTTCTTCAGACATATGTCCTATAGAGTTGTTCGAGTGCGCTTCAAAATATGCTAAATTAACATTCACTTCAAGTTTTTTTGAAACAATGAAGGCGC